>ML781795.1:544158-583493 GCA_009831015.1 Picea engelmannii
ACTTGGGAGTGCCAGGTGGTCTCATACCCTTGTAAATATCTTTAAGACGAGGATCTAAAGACTCTATTGAGGGCATGTAATGGATCATAAGGCAAGAAGTATGTTCTGAAGTAGACATAGAGGACTCTACAGTATTATACACAGATCTAATACACTCAGAAGAATCCATAGTGGTATTAAGAGTTTATTATTTCTGAACAGAAAAGCAGGGCGTTCAGTCTTGTGTCTTCCCTAAAGAAGATTAGACAGGCTCCTGGCCGACTGCTCAGGAAGAAACTAGCAATTTCAGAATACCTGTTCTGGATTCGAACAAAACTTTATAAACAAAACACAGAGCGAATAATTATATCAGATCACAGAGAGAGTCTGATATCATACTCGGGTTGAAAATGAGGTCATGGCTCTAATACCATTTGTAAAACTTCTCCAAAGGAACAACTTTGTCAGGGGCCTCCTCTGTCAGAGTATGAAGCTTGACCTTTTGATCTCTTGTGCTCTGATACCATTTGTAAAACTGCTCCAGACGAACAGCTTTGTCAGGGGCCTCCTCTGTCAGAGTATGAAGCTTGAATTTTATCGCTTGTCTCATGTGCAATCTCCCTTCATCATTTGGTCTTCTGGTTTCTGCTACTTCCGTTAGAACCAATATCGTCGGGTTAACCTCGTTACTCTGCTTAACTTCTGAACCTCACCACTCGAAGTCCATCGAGCTCTTGCAGTTCTATTTGAAGCCTATAGCCGGATTTCAGCGAATCTTTGCAGCTACCACTGCCCTTTAGCGTCCTCCTTGCCTTCGCGAGACTTACTACCACTTCTCAGCAGACGCTTTACACCAAACTACCAGCAACCTTGCCAACTGGATGAGAGAACTATGTCCTAGCAGTACCAAGGAACAACAGATGCAAATACAGGAAAATAAATGAAGTCACAATGTGCGCATGATAGAGAGACAATAAACAAGCATCAGAGATTTAATATAACAAGCGGAAGTCTTTATATTATCAGAGCATATAGCTTTCGGGTATTAGAATATGTTTGTGCCAGATGCACAGATTACAGACTTTGAGCAGGATGCTCTTTCGCTCAACTAACAGACAGAAAGACACAAATCTTCAAACAGGAGGGAAGCTTAGAGACTCAGACTAACTCAAAACTCACACAATTCGGGAATTCCATTAATGAGCTCTCACCCTTCTTTTATACAAATTTGAGGCGGTGGAGTCATCATGAAGCTTAGACCCCGAATAGACTTGTGGTCCTACATGTCGACCACTAAATCTTGCTTTTTCGATTCGGCAGATGTATTCACGCAGGAATCTCTGACCAAATCACTTATTTTATTTCAAATCAACCGAAAGTAAGGTACGGGACTAGATTGGTTGGGCTTATCACGCAGGATTCCCATATCAAATCACCGAAAGCAGATATAACAGTAGATTTGACAGGGTGATCGTGCAAGATTCCTCGACCAGAGTACTCTCATACATGACATAAAACAATACATCACACGAGGAATATTAGAGCATCTTGGAAATGTGGGTCAAACCACACCAAAAGTCGGAGAAGTGCTCCGAGTTTCCAAGATTCTCATTATTGATATGACCACACTATATCTAAGACATCATGACATTATGTACAAAGTGGAGTTTAATGAAGGCAACCCACGGAACCCAAATGGCACCACTGTCGGCCATTTAGACATGAATCATTACAGAGTGGAGTTTTTGGGTAAACCCACGAAAACCATTAGTCCAATGGATGATCATGAATATGGTGGAAATTATAAGGATCCCAATGCTGAGTGTAAATTTCCTGATACAATGTAGGATCTTCATTTCTTTCTCTTTGATGTAATATGAATTTGGTACGAATCACCCATGGATGTCTTTCTATAATAAAAAACATTTTATATTCATCTTCTGAGAATAAATCTCCAATTTTCTCCAGGCTTCGATTTGGATAGAGAAATCCTCTGGCGGTTTCTGATACACGAGGATGGATATTTACTGGATTTAAACCAAATTTGTATCACCATTYYATCARCCAATSTGGTTCGGGATGGAGAACAAATGTAACTGCAAACTTAATCATACAGTAATAATATYTATACTTATCTGTCCAAAGACAGACATTAAACCATATAGTTTAATACTGATGATARGTTATGTCAGATAATTTTTCTTCAGGATCCCTATTTGGCCATTCTTGGATAGTTCTCATTATATTGATTTGGAAGAAATGATATGCTGGAGTTTMTTCCCATCTTTGTGATTCATGATCAAACCACTGTCTATTAGCAKACCTAAGTCTACTGAGATCTCCCATTTCTATCAATTTTGTTMTGGATGAGAGAGTAGCARCTTGATGCATTCTTCCAAGTATATGCTGAGGAGGAAGCACATTTATATGGGTGTTCCTTGAAAAACCTGGAAGTCCCAATTCTACTTTATTAGAAGCTCTAAATTGCCACTCTGGTATCCAATTTGCTTCAAATGTCTCCCAGAGAGTATTATCATCAAGATAATGTGTGACCGGAGTATTTCTTTGATCATCAAAGACTTCTACTGTCACTAGACTTTTCTTGCAGTAGTCAATTTGCATATGGGCTCCAGAAATAAAGGGTAGTTCAATTCTTCTCTGGGGATTGTCTTTTATTATGGGCATAGTAATGAAATATCCTGGTCTTTGGTCTGGGAAAATACAAGAACCATGTGGTTCGACTACAGAGAGAAAAGGAGTGCCTAATATACAGTCGATAGGAAATTATGAAATTTGGAATTTCATTCCTAAGGCATATCCTTCTATCAATAAAATTCCTTTAGGAACTTCAAACTGAAAGGAAGTATTTACATTTCCTAGTCCAGTAGCGGATCCAAAACTAGGAAGCCAGTATTTTGCACGAATGATATCTTTATGTAGCAAATTCAAATCAGATCCAGTATCTATGAGTGCAGTTAGAGAAAAGATTTCTTGATTTATTTCTAACTGGATCTTGATGAAATACTTCTGATATTTTATAGGAAGAACTTGCATACCTGTTATTCCCTGCATTTATGTTGTTGTTTGCTCCTGTAGGATTGTTTCAAAAGGAGCATCTTCTAGGGGAGGTGGAATTGACTCTAATCTTTCTTTGATGATTTTTATTTCTTGTCTGGCCCATGAGTCAATTTTAAAACTGAATTCAGCATACCCTTCTAGTCTTCTAATTTTCTCTTTTAATTCACAGACCTCTTTTTTGAGAAAGAAGACTTCTTTAGCTAAGTCTGTAACAGAGGTATCTTGTAATTTTGGCTCTCTGTTAAACTTGATAAAGGTCTTTGTATTTTTATCAAAAGAAGCATCTAAGAACAAAGGCTGTCTTTTTGGAATCTCAGAATTTTTTCCCCTTTGTTCAGTTTTCACAGTCTTAATAAATATTTCAAGAAGAGAATTTTTCATATCTCCCTCTGGAAGGATTTTGATTTGGGCGAGCATTTGTGCCTCCTGATCTCCTGTATTTTGAAACATGCAGACTTTTAATTTTTCTTGTTGTATGGGTTCTGATTCTGGATCAGAACTGTCAGTACTACTTTCACAAGTACAAAAATTTGGATTACTGCAATTGCAATACTGATTCATCAAAATTTCTTCATCTGAACTATAATCAAACTGAGACGAGCTAATAGATGAAGAGAAACACCCTTCTCGAAGAAGATGGACTTCTTCTTTTGGCTTTAATGGGTTGTAAGGACAAGAATTTGTATCATGATTATTTGCTCCACATCTGTTGCAATGGAGCTTCAATATTAATTGTTTCTTTTCTTGAGCCTCTTTTTCTCTTTGTTCCGAAAAATTTTCCTTTGGCTCTTCTAGAGGCTTCATTGTCTGGACAATCATGGGCATAGTGTCCAGGTTCTCCACAGATCCAGCAGATTACTTTCTGCTTTGCTTCCTGGGCATGAGTTTTGAGCCTGATATCTTTAGGCTCATAATAATGAGTTCTAGGTTTATCCCGATACCTAGCTTTGTACTTTCTACCCTTTTCTCCCTTAATATCTTTAGGCCTTTTTCTTCTCTTCCTGGCTGGATTTGTAAGATATAACCCATATTGTTCACAGATTGATTTTTGATCAGGGAGATGAGGATTTTGACACAGAATTTTGTACCTTCATGCTTGTACATAGTCCTATCAGGGCTTTGGTTACTAAATAATATATTTCTCCCCAAGTGTATAACTCATAAGGAAGTTTGAATACTTCTTCTATTTTTAGATATTCAACAAATTTACTTGGGAGGGCTGCCAAATAAACCTGTTTCCATAACAGATTTTAGCTTTCTTTTACTTCAAAGATTCTTTGTGTCCATTCTTTATGAAATTGCTCATATTTAGACATTTTTTTGCACTTCATATTCATGAGAACAATTTCATGTTTGTCAGCAATCTCATTCTCAGTTCCACACCAGTGCTCAAGAATCAGAGTAGTAAGAGCACCAATCATATTATTAACTGCAGTTCCATCAGTGTGATATACAATATCACCTTCTTCATCTTTTAAAATTTCTGCTTCCATTTTGGTGATCATTAAGGGAGAAGAAATAACTTCCCACCATTTACTAAGAGTTCTTGTAAAACATTGAATAATGGTCTTGCATGCCTCTACTTCAGTTTTCCCTTTCATGCACATAATCTTGTATGAGACATACATTCTATCAATCATCTGTCTTATTTTTGCAATAGACAGATTATCAATGTTCCCCTCTTGGAACCAATCATTAGCAAAGGTTTGTGTATCTGGAAGCCTGCCTTTACCAACAAGACCAGGGGCTAATGGTCTGGTAGAATGATATGGAATATTCTCATAGGATGGATTTCTGATAGTTACCAGAGAATGATGATCTTTGGAATCTTTTGAAGAAGACTCGGGTATTTCTTCTTTAGGGAAATGGAAAGGAAACTTTTTTACAGTTTCTATATCAGAAGGTTTATATACAGGAGATAGAATAGAAATGTGGGAACTAGGAAGGATGCAGGAAGTAGGAATGGGTTTGTCAGGTTGACTGGTTCTTCCCTTTATTTCTGTCAAGGATTTGCCCATAATTGAAAAGGCATTTCCTAATCCTTCCATAATTTCTTCATGGTTTATGCTAGACTCTCGGGCTCTGTATGAAATTTCAGTTAAAGCAGAATCCATTTTATCTTTGACATCAATGAATTTTTCTTGCATTTGGTCTATAGATCTGACTATAGTATTGGTAGATACTTGAAGATCCATGATCTGCTCTTTTCTTGCATAGTCATTGGTCACAAAAGTATGTGTAGCCATTCCTCTCAATGCAGTATTAGTCCAGTTTATCTGCTCAGAGACAGACTGGACTCTTTTGTCTATTCCAGACAATTGGATGGCTTCTTCTGATAGTAACAGAGGAATTGCTCTTGCTTGTTTAGAACTATCTTTGAGCACAATTCCTTTGAAGGGTGGAAAAGTAGAGTTAGATTCAACAATACTGTCGTCCAGACTTTTCCACTTATGTCTAGGAGATTCAGAACTTTCTCATATCATTTGGACTATTGGTTTTTGTTGTAATTTCTTCCATTCAAAGAAAGAAATCCAACTATCTTCTTCAGACATGAATTCTTTCCACTCTTTTGATAGCTTCAATTTTTCAGGATTAGGAGTGGAAGTATTAAACACTTTGGTTTCAGGATTTGTAAACAAATCCCAGTTTAGCATTCTTTTGATCCATTCATCAGGAATAGATCATTTTTGGTATCCTCTCATGACTGTATGAAATTTATGTATTTCATCGATAGTAGGTCTCTGGATATGACTGGGTAAAGGATTTGTAAATCTACAGTCAGGGATGACTATATCACATTGTTCAGTATATCCTAACCCATACTTAGGAGTTCCAGGTGGTCTCATACCCTTATAAATGTCTTTAATACAAGGATCTAATGACTCAATTGAAGGCATGTAATGAATCATAAGACATGAAGTATGTTCTGAAGTGGACACAGAAGATTCTACAGTATTATCTACAGATCTAATATATACGGGAAAATCCATAGTGGTATTAAGAGCTTACTATTTCTGCACAGAAAAGCGGGGCGTTTAGTCTTGTGTCTTCCCTTAAGAAGATTAGACAGGCTCCTAGCCGACTGCTTAGGCAAAAACTAGCAATTTCAGAATACCTGTTTTGGATTCGAACAAAACTTTATAAACAAAACACAGAGCGAATAGCTATATCAGATCACAGAGAGTCTGATATCATACCCGAGTTGAAAATGGTATCATAAACCAAAATTATTGTTCAATGGACTGCACTACTTCAAAGATAAATTGTCCAAATTGCATGGTTGGAATTTCAAAATAAATCAATTTATTAAATTTTACTGATTTTTAGATTTTAAACAATGATCAATGATTATTTCCGTAAAAAAATATATTATATTTAACAAATAAATTACTTATATATCATGTCTATTTTACATTGTCTAACTGTTCTACATTTTAAATAAAAAAAATTAAAATTGAATTATATTTCGATAACAACAAAACATTGACACGAGAGTGTTGTATAGCCATAACATACTCGCACACGATTCCGGACATAGCGTCCGACAATACTAAGTATTTTGAGCTGACGTGTGTCATTGTAATCTTTTTATATGTTACAAAGAATCTCTTAATCTGCGTAAACATAAAAATGATGGAATGATTATCAGAAACACGTGACAGTTTGGCCGAGTGGTCTAAGGCACCAGATTTAGGCTCTGGTCCGGAAGGGCGTGGGTTCAAATCTCACAGCTGTCAATCGTTTTAGATTATTTAGAAAATCTATCAACGCATGGTTCGATTTTGTGTGAAGGGTTAATAAATCAGGGCTATCTTTCAACCAGCAGCTAATAGTTTATTTAAGAAAGAGGAAGGAAAGGGTTTGATGCAAAATGGAAGGGAGGGGAATACCTGACAGCAGCCGATAATTTGTTTAAAAAAGGGAAGGAAAGGGTTTGATGCAAATGAAAGTGAATACTTTACAGAAGATAATAGTTTGTTTAAGAAAGGAGAAGTGAAGGGTTTGATGTTAAATGAAAGGGAATATTTGGCAGCAGTTAATAGTTTGTTTAAGAAAGGGGAAGGAAAGGGTTTGATGTAAAGGGAAGGGAATATTTGAAGGGATTTTTGTGCTTACGAGTTGGCACTGAAATTGTGTTAATGCTCTCCAAGCTTTACATATACATTAGCAAAGCACTGAAATTGTGTTAATGCTCTCCCAGCTTTACATATATATTAGCAAACCAAAGAGAGGAGAGTGTTCCAACCTATTATTATGGGCATTCCTTATTTTAATTGTATATTCCGTGCATCTAACGAGTATGGAGTAAAGTTAATGGTTATCTTTGCTCCATGTTCGTTGGATGGACATAATCTGCAATCAAGTTAAGTTCAGGTATAACTACCATGTTGTCTCTAAGTTTGATTGTTAAATGTATTGTCTAGGTATACCATCCCATGCTTGTACCAAACTTGTTGTATGTACAACTAACAAAAAGGAAGATGGATGTAATGTTTAGGTGAACTACCCCATTTTTATATACCAAGCTCTAAGCCATATGTTCAACCAAAAGAAAGGATGATAGATTATGGGAAAGGGAAGCCAAGGGATTTATGATGTGGTTTGTAGAATCCTTAACTAAGGAAGAGGGCTTATTGTTACCAATTTGAGCTTAAGACTTCAAGAAGTATTCCCTAACATGGGAAAGCAAGAGCATAGCAATTGCTCCCTATTTGAGCTTAAAACTTCAAGAAATCTTCCTTACCATACTCCATGGGAAAGCAAAATCATAGCAAAGGCTTGTGAAATCTAAAAGAGGGTCCATCAATATTCAAAGAGGGCTAAAATGGACTATATTCATGAAAGAAGGACGATGGCCGAGGATCAAAAGTTCCATGAATATGCATAAAGAATGAGCAAATGTCCTCAAGATCAAAAGCAAATTTTCTTTATGATATCTACAAACATAAATTGAGCTAAATGGAGGTAGAACAAAGACCAAAAACATGAAGGATAACTCAAAATTTATAGGGGATAGCCTTTAAAATTTAAATGCCCCAAAGTCTAGGAAAACCACATAATGGTTCCACTTGGAAAAACCAAAACTAATGGATTTCCATTAGAAAAGTGACCATCTATGTGGAACAACTCCAAAAACATGAATAACAATCATAGGTCGGAATAAGTACTTAAACATTGAAAAACGAGAAAACATCAAGTCAAAATCTATTGATACTCGAGAAATGAAACAAAATGTTTGGGACCCATTGCAAGGTGGACCCATGATGCAAACATGGGTGATTGTGGTCACCCAAGGTAAAACAATCCAACACAACGTGAGTGATCGACAACTAAGGATAAAATGTGTTTAAAATTGATATAATTAACCCATATGTAGGCTCATTGCTAAATGAGGCAATCAAAGGCAATACTTAAAGAATCCATGAAAATGTCTTGTTCCCATGGTATTCCACATGAACCCTAAGATACATAAAGGACTAGATCAATAAAGAGGTGGGGTTGACAAGAGTCAATCCCAAGGGTACCTAGAGAATTAGAGACACCATCCCTAATTTGGAGCATTAACCTTCAATGTCATCATCCTAGGGCGGTGTGTAGCATGAAAGCATTTTTTACATGCTACTTTTTTTTCTTTTGTGATAGAAGTAGGGTATGAAGTAATGATGGCAAGGCTTTGAAACTATCACATGGGGGAATGGATGATCATTCAAGTAAAACCAAGCAAACAAGGTCAAAGAACAAAAGGATAGAAAACCAATAACCAATGAGATTATTGATAACAAAGAAATATTTTTACAACAATCTAACCTAAAATAGTAAAGTTACTAATTTAATTTAATAATAAAATAAATATATTAAGATAAATAATTAATATGTTAAGTAGTTAAGTACTCAACACTAAAAAAATAAACATGCAAAGCTAAGAAATAAATAAGTAGTATATTGTGATTAAAATAGAGACAAATCACATTTGTGAAACATACTTGTACTTACATAGTGTGCAATAATCTATTGCATGAAAGTTGTTCACTAAATGCTAGGGGCATTGACTATGTGTGAAAGATGACATGATCAAGAACCATGTCTACACTTTCTTTTAAGGTTGTCATTGATTCTTGATATCTTTTAGATGTCATGAAGTATAGACCAGACATATAACCAAGAAACAAGCAAGCTAAGCTCAAAAAATGCGAGAAATGACGTGATCAAGAACCATTCTACACTTTATTTTAAGGTTGTCATTGATTTTTGATATCTTTTAGATGTTATGAAGTATGGACCAAACATGTAATTAAGAAACAAGCAAGCTAGGTTCAAAAAAGAAAAGAGTCAATCACATAAACAAGCCTAAGTAGTCTAAAAAATTAGACATAGAAACTAATCACCATCTTAATTGAAAATGAAAAAATGAGCTATTAAAAACTACTTGTAAAATAGTCAACAAATTTATGCATTAAATGATAAATTTTCAGAATTTTTCAAAAATTCATTAAACTTAATATAAACAATGATGAACTTCTTAAAAAAGTTATGAAAAGTATTTGTGAAATAGCCAATAAATATGTACATTAAAAAATAAATTTAGAAACCTTTCAAATATTTTCTAAAATTATTATTTAATGTAAAAATTTTAAACAATTTTATTTTAAATAATTTTATAAGTACATTAATTTTGATTTAATTATTAATATATATTTATATAAATAATAATAATAATATTTTAGAAACATTAAATTTCATATTTTAAATATACATATATAAATAAATAAATTATTATATTAGATATGTATACATATATAAATAACAAAATTATTATATTAGATATGGAGGAAAAATATTCAATTTAATTATCATTTACGAGCACATAAAAAGCAAATAACAAAATTATTAAATTTGATACTTCAAATTTATTATTTATTATACAATAAGCAACTAGAAAAATTTGTCAAAAAGAGAAGTGATATCTCTTTGAATTTTATTTTTTCTAAATTTGTATATTTGGAAGGAAAACTCATACCAAACATATTGTTTTATTCTTTTAAAAAGTTTGACACATATATAGGTTTTAGAAAAAATCCGTTGGTATGTCGTATAAATTTTATATAATAATTTTATAATTAAAAAAATAAAAATATAGATTGATAAGATAACTAGCATAGCCACAAATTTGTGATTGGTGAATGTAGAAAGGATGTTTTGTAAAACTTGAGTCGGAAGGAGTTGGCTGGAAGGAGGCAGTGTGTCCAGAACGTGGTTGTGGTTGGTGAAGGCCAAAGGTTTAGGTTGACCTAGAAAATGAAACCCTAATCATTCATACGTGGCAATTAGCTAGCCACCATAGTAAATTTTAAATATAATTAAGTAAAAGTAAAAAAATAAAAATGTAAACTGATGTTTTTATAATAGTGAGGAAGTTAGTGGTTGAAATCACAACCATTGATTTATTGGGACTACTAAGAATATTCCATCAATATTTAATCTTGTCCATACAACATTGATTAAGCATTAAAAACCTATTAAATGTGCCATGATCAATAGATGTACACCTTTCTACTTAATAATAAAATCTTACTTTTAAAATTTTAATGCATTTAAATAGTAAAGATATACACTACTTATAAGTAAAGTAAAACTTTTGAGAAAATTGTTTAATTTTGATGAATTTGAAATCTATTACACATGGATATGGATTATTAATCAAGAGACCAAATTGAACTCCTAATCTTTTACACATATAACATTGTCCAACGTTCAATAAATAGTTTATCTAAGTTTGTGATTGGTGCAAAAAAATCATAAACATTATTGTATGCGGTAGAAAGTTCAAATTGATACTATTTTTATTTATTTTGTCAAAGCCTTATTTTTATTTTTATTTTGTTTTTACAATATTTAATATTGTTTTGTGTAGTTTTGTTGGTGTTTATGTAGGTTTTGTGTATGATTTTTTAGTTGTATCTAAAAAAATTAGGTGTTCTTATATTTTATGGTGGGAGAGATTTTTATTTCACTTATAAAGTTAATTAAATTTAATGAAAAATTAAATTAGTATAAATTTATGTTAGTTTCAAATTTATTTGAAATATAGATTTTTATGTCACTTATAATGTTAGTTAAATTAAATGAAAAAATTAAATTAATATAAATTTATGTTAATTTCAAATTTATTTAACACATCGTTCTCATTGAGAATATTTTGATCCTTTTTACTGTTTAATAAATAGAAGTTCAACACAAATTTATGAGAGATTATTTTTACTAACAAATGTAATTATAGCATTTAATGTACTTGTGTTATATTATATAACCTTCTCTAAAAGTGGGTTGTTATTTTCTAGGTTTATCTCTTAGCTAGTTCAATGTTGATATGATCTGGATTTAGGAGCGGAACGAACTGATTATAGACTGAATACCATAAACACAGATATAAGAAGAATAACACAAATATTTAGTGAACAATATCTTCTATTAAATAATGAAATAGGTTGAAACTGTAAAACTGCATAACTGAAACTTGCTCGAATGGTGGTAGCTATCATTGAGAAGAGATCTGGCTGCTACGCGCATCTGTCTGAGAAGAATGGATTACAATGAGGCTCCATAGACCCTTTTCATATTACTCATGAATGGAAAAAACCTATACATCCAAAAACCTAACCCTAGGAGGTGAAACACCAAAAGTCATGTGGGCCCTATGGGTAAGTTGGTGTAATTTGGTACCTCAACTTCCTAGGGTCATAACTTTTGCATACGACCTCCATTTTAGGCGTGTGATAGCCTGTTGGAAAAGTCTTTCAGAGAACTACACATTTCGCCATCAGACTTTGAATCCATCTATAGTTTGACTGTGACGAGTTAAAAAAATACTTTTTAGGGCCTCAAAACAACCCTGAAAGTACAACAAGATGTGCTGATATGAAAACATACAAAATAGGCCAGTTGGATTAGGTGAGAGGCCACCCGTATCCACTTGCAGAATGTGTGAGGCTTCAAACAACGCCATAAGTGTAGAACTCACAATTATAAAACAATACAGAAAGACATGCTGAACAAAAATGGACACAAGGAGCCAGTTGGAATAGGTGGGTACCCACCAATATCCATCTAGATCAATCCTCCCCCCTTAGAAAGAAATGGTCTCCATAGCGTTGATTTCCCCCATCGGGTGAGGAAAATTCTATTGGATTTGGCCCCGAGTGAGCCACTTTCCTTGGTGTAGGAGTTGCCCTACCTTGACAACCTAATAAAGTTGGATCTGCTGCTGGTGAGTGCCCTTGACCTGTGTGTCCACTATCTAATCGATGGATGCTTGTTCCATGCAGCCAAGGTTGAGCTCTGTTGGTGTCAATTGTTCGACGATCTCAGAGGTGTCTAATAATGGTGGGAAATATGGCCGAAGGAGGTCCACATTAAATACTGGATGCAGACCAAGGAAGGGTGGAGTGTTGAGCTCAAAAGAATTGCTACCCACAACCTTGGTGATAGTGTAAGGCCCATAACGAAGTGGTCGATGCTTCCAATGGGGCCTAGTGAGACGCTCCTTCTGCAAATGTAACCAGACTTTGTCGCCAGCCTGAAATTGGTGTGGTACCCTGTGTTTATCATGGCGCTGCTTGTACTTAGCATTGGATTTCTGCAAAATCTCCTGGACCTATTGGCGGATGTGCTGAATCCTCTATATGAATCTGGTGGCTTTTTCGACCACATAATGATCAAGGGAAGAGTTTGTTTGTGCGGTGGCAAGGGGAAGTGCAACATTAATGGGTCCCAAGGGTTGGAATCCTAGACCCACCTGAAATGGGCTATGGCCGATGGAACTATGGAGAGCTTTGTTTTAACTATGTTGGACATATGAGAGACTCACATCCCATGTACGGGGATGCTTAGATTTGTACATGCGTAGGATGTGCACAATCATCCAATTGACGACCTCAGTTTGGCCATTGGTTTGTGGGTGGAAAGAAGTGGATTTTGTGAGCTTGGTGTCCAAAAGAGACCAGAGACTCGACCAAAAGGTGTTGAGGAACCTGTTGTCTCAGTCAGAGATGATCGTCTTTGGTATCCCAAAGTGCACCCAAACTTGTTCGAAGAAGATCTTGGTAGTATCGGCCATTGTAACAATCTTCTTACAGGCTGTGAGGATGGCCATCTTCGAAAATCGATCAACGACCACAAACATGTAGTCATTTGCGTGCTTGGTTGTCGGCAAACCAGACATGTAATCCATGGAGATGGACTCCCACAGATTCTCAGGAATAGGCAGAGGGGTGTATAAGCCTTGCTTCTTGATGGTCAGCTTGGAAATGGTGCATGCAGTGCAATATTTGATATACTTGCTAACGTCCAGATGAAGTTTTGGCCAATAAAAATGTTTTTGAAGGACGAACATAGTTTTCTCTACGCCAAAATGTCCTGCCACTCGACTATAGTGGGATTGCCAAATCATCTTTGCACAGTCGCTTGTAGGAACACAGAGATGGCCCAGGTGGCATAAGAGTCTGTAATGAATGTGAAAATCAGTGATAGTGGCGCATGTACCTAAGAGCTGATATGTGGTGGCGAAGTCTGAATATTGTTGGTAAAGTTGGGGCCACTCTGATGTTTCATGTCCACAAGAATGGAGCACAGTGGTAAGTGTAGCCACAAGAGGCCGTCTGAGGCAATCAACGACATGATTGGAGATACCTGTCTTATACTTGATGTTCTGATGGAACTGCTGCAAGTAGGTGGACCACTTCTGATGGCGGTCATTCTGCAATTTCCCCTATGTCTATATGAACTGCAGAGGCTTGTGATAAGTGTGTATGATCGTCTATGTCCCCATAATGTAATGTTTCCATTGACGAAAGGATTTTACAATGGAATACATTTCCTTTTCATAGGTGGGGTATTTACGGACATCATCGAAGAGTGTCTCACTATGGTATGCCACCAGATGCCCGTGCTGAGTGAGAACTGTACCCACAACATAGTCATATGCATCAGTCTCAATCTTGAATGGTTGTTTCATATTGGACAAGGAGAGTACGAGAGCTAAGCACAAACGATGTTTCAGGTCTTCAAATGCTTGTTGCTTCTCCTTCCCCCACACCAACTTGGCCCTACCACTACCCTTGGTCACCTGGCCGAGGGCCCAGGCAATATGGGAGAATCCCAACACGAACCATCGGTAAAAATTGGTGAGTCCTAAGAAGCTTTGAGGCTCGGTCAGTGTGGTCGGGGCTGGCCAGTCACGGATGACTTGGATCTTAGATGGATCAACATGTACCCCATGCTCATCAACAATGTAACCCAAGTATTGGACCCTGTTCATGCCAAAAGAGCATTTTTCCAAGTTGGCATAAAGCTTGTGTTGTCGTAGAGTGCTCAAAACCTGTTGAATATGTTGCATGTGCTCCTCCCACATTCTGCTGAAGATGAGGATGTCATCCAAATATACTACCACAAAGGAGTTGGTGAAGGGTCTCAATACATCATCCATCAACCTCATGAAAGTGGCTAGTGCATTTGTTAAGCCAAAGGGCATGACTAGCTATTCATAGAGACCTTCCTTAGACTTGAAGGTTGTCTTCCAGACATCCGTTGGTTCGATGGTAACATGATGATAGCCAGACTTTAGGTCAATCTTGCTGAAGAAATTTTCCCTCTTGAGTTGGTCAAGAAGGTCATCAATCCTGGGAATGGGATAGCGGTTCCTGATTGTGATTTTGTTTAAGGCTTTGTAATGAATGCAGATTCACCAAGTCCCGTCCTTTTTCTGCACCAGTATAATCGGGCTTCCGCAACGGGAGGAGTTGGGTCTGATGTGCCCCTTTTGAAGAATCTCTTGGATATAACACCTGATTTCTTCATTCTCCATTAACATGCATCGATATACTTGTCCATTAGGTAGAGGTGTGTCAGGGGTCAGATCAATTGGATGCTTGACTTGGTAGTGTGTTGGTACCCCTATAAGTGAGACGAAGATGTCTATGTATTCTTCCACGATCCCGTCCACTTTCTTCTACTACAAAGAGAGGTGTTGTGTAGAGGCCATGGATGTGGTAGAAACCTTCTGCTTATTGTGAGCACAGATCACAAAGAAGATGAACTTCCCGGTCTTTGAAATGACCTTACTGCATTGCTTAGCAGAGATTAAAGAAATAGCAGTAGGCAATGCCACCTCTAGAATCCTATACAATTGTCTACTCAAAGTAATAATAACATTGCGGGGTCTAGACTCATACACAACATGACGCTTCCACAAATATGGTTGTTCTAAAATAACATCACAAACTTCAAGGGGAGAAATATCACATAGTACCTCATCTTTGAAAGGCTTGATGCCGTAGGATAAACAACATTGTTGGCTGACACAAAGATCTCTTCCTTGACGAAGCCAGTCGATGGTGTAGGGTCACGGGTGCGGTGTCGTTGGTAGGTTCAACTACCTGACGACCTCTGCTGAAATCAGGTTCTTCTGACTACCGTTGTCAACAATGAAGTGAATCGGATCCCCCTTGACCCACATCTGTGAGTGAAAAAGGTGTTCCCCTTCCTTTCGTTCTTCTTGTTCGCTTGGTCGGGCTTTGGTGGTAGCAACCATGGAACTTGGTTCAGCATCAATAATCTGCTTCCCTCATTCAATATTTGACTCAGAATCAGAATCGACCTCTGACTCAGAATCCTTCAGCTCAACCATGAGGGACTGCTTGGAGCGACATTCGTCAGTGTTGTGCCAAGGAATTTTATGGTACTCACACCATTTTCCTGTGTCCTTCTTCGTATTCTCGTTTCCCTTCTTGTGTTGTGGCTTGGACTGATTTTCCTGAGGGCGGCCATCGCGACTTGGTTCCTGCTGTGTGGTTTGGGGTTTCGTTTGCTATGCTTCGACCATGAGGGGTTTGTAGATACAAACTCTCACTGTTTCTGCTTAAATTTCTACTCGATCTTGACAGCGTATCTATAAGTTGTGCCCAATGAGGCGATGTCCAGGAACTCCATTTCTGTTTGAATGTATCTATGCAAACACCCATGACATTTGAACACCAAATGACACTTAAAATATTTGATACCCAATTTGGTGCGGAGGGTATGGAAAATATTGGTGAATTCTGGTACTGTCTGGTCCCTTTCTTGACGTAGGGTGGTCCATCTGGTGTACTGGTCCTCATAGCTTCCAACAGGGTAGTATTTTTCTTTAATGGAATCCTGGAAGGAATCCCATGTAGGGGCCACCACAAAAACTGTAGATTCCTCCATGACCCTTTTCTCAGAGTAAGTATCACACCAGTCTTTAACACGAGGAATGACCTTGAGGAGTGAAAAAGTGATATTTTCCCGATCGAAAAAATTGGACCGAAAATATCCTTCGAGCATATTTAACCATTTATCTACAACATCCACATCTATCAGTCCTTCAAATAATGGAATATCAAAATTTACTTGTACCTTGAAGGGAGTTACATGGCCGCCTGATAAAGATGGTTCTCCCGTGGGCAACCATCGAAGGATCTGTGCGAAGTTGTCCATCATTTCGTTCCTTTGTTGTGCGAGGGCTTCCTCAAACAACATTTTAATAGGATCTCTTGCTCCATCATCTTTCTTTTCATCTCCCATGGGTTGTTTTCAGGTTCAACGTGACCGATCTTTTAATGGCTCGATTGGTTCAAGTCCCAACTTCTTGTACCCAAACCTTGTCGGGGACATGCACAAAGAAAAATAAATGAAGAGCAGACCGCTCTGATACCACTGATCCAAATTTAGGAGCGGAATGAAATGATTATAGAATGAATACCATAAACACAGATATAGGAAGAATAACACAAATATTCAGTGAATAATATCTTCTACTAAATAATGAAATAGGTTGAAACTATAAAACTGCAGAATTGAAACTTGCTCAAATGGTGGTAGTTATCTCTGAGAAGAGATGTGGCTGCTATGCACATCCGTCTGAGAAGAATGGATTAAAATGAGGCTCCATAGGCCCTTTTCATATTACTAATGAATTCCAAAACCCTAGACATCCAAAAACCTAACCCTAGAAGGTGAAACGCCAAAATTCATGTGGGTCATATGGGTAAGTTGGTGTAATTTGGTACCTCAACTTCCTAGGGTCATAACTTTTGCATACGACCTCCATTTTAGGTGCGTGATAGCTCGTTGGAAAGGTATTTCAGAGAACTACACATTTTGTTGTCAAACTCTGACTACGTCTATAATATGATTGTGGCAAGTCAAAAAAACAATGTTTAGGGCCTCAAAACAACCCTGAAAGTACAACTAGATGTGTTTATATGAAAACATACATAATAGGCCAGTTGGATTAGGTGAGAGGCCACCCGTATCTACCTGGATAATGTGAGGCTTCAGACAACGCTAGAAGTGTAGAACTCACAATTATAAAATAGTACAGAAAGATGTGCTCAACAAAAATGGACACGAGGAGCTAGTTGGAATAGGTGGGTGGCCACCAATATACATCTGGATCATGATATAAGTGAAAAAAAAAATTATTATTAATTTTATCTCTCAAAGCGTTATAGAAAACATGGTGCTAGTAAGTACCCTTAGTTTACGGAAATATTTGACCTATTTATGATGTTGTGGCACCTTGGTTTCAATCCTCTCATGAAAACATTAACAAAGGCTCATAATTGAGTGAGAATGCTCGACATAGCATTTTAATATTGGAGTTTGAATGCCTTTACATGATAAACATTAACAAAGTGTTACGAGGAAAATCTCTCTATGGATATGGTAAACCACAACATATAGGTATGACTGCAGAAATCAACTCCATCCCATAAACAAGATATATAAACTAATGTGCAAGAGAGATAAGAAAAGGACCTACCTTGTCCAGATATTTGAAGATGTCCATTGTTGATCACTTTGACCCAAAGCTTTATACTTGTAACAAGTTCTCAACAAACAAGTGAAGCAAGCATATAGTGATAATATAAAAGGTTAGCACATTAGATAGCATAATCCATTAATATACAAAACAAACATGCCCATGGATAATAACTCATATATTTGCAAGATATCAATTGGATGGGAAGAGAGTATTTCTATTAATAAATGATCAGCAGAAGTGAAAATATTACAGACTTCCGTGTCGGCATGGTTCAAAACTGAGAAACCAAGTTCCTTCCAGTTGGGTCTCCACCACTTCAATCCTCCACCAAAGGCAAGCTCATAGAAGGGAGACAATGAGGTTCTCCACCAATAAGGGAAGAGCTTGGGGGCTGAACACTGTGTTCAGACTTAAAGGACAAATGGATGCAAACTCAATATGAAGTAATAACTTCTCCAAAGTAACTTTTCTCTCAAAGTTGAATTCTCTCTCCTTTCCATAGATTGGAATTGGGCTCTTTATAGCCTTCAAAATGAAACTGAAGGGCCAAGTTAGAACGTTTCCAGTATATGGAAGGCCAAGGATCAAATATCTCCTTTCGTGACATGGAAACCCGACATTTAATTTTGATTTTCTGGCACAAATCCCGATGTACGCAGGCTGTAGTGGAGCAGCCTGTGTATACGCTTACTATATAGGGTGCAAGATGCATACAAGTGGAAAAATTTATATTTTTGTCTCTGGATTTATCAATCAAGGAAAGTGAGTCTGCATAGGGAAATGGAATAAGGCTCTCTTTTCAAGATTTCTTAGGGTGAGGCAAATCTTTCTCTAACACAAAGGCTCATATATGAGTGAGAATGCTCAACATATCATTTTAATATTGGATTTTGAATGCCTTTACATGATATATTGGAAACACTTCAGTGAATTTTATTACCAAGTGACCTATCTCACCACAACTCTAATATGCATCTATGCACCCTTGAACAAAGTGTGTCTTATAACTCTAATATACATCTATGCACCTTTGAACAAAGTGTGTCTTATGGATAAAATTGTGTTGGAGAATAAGTATTGGAATAATAAACCATTGAGTGGAAGGACTAGGTGTTGAGTCACCACTAGGTGACTCCACCTATGTATCCATAAGTATAAGTGTTTGGATCTCTAGTGAATGTTAGTGCATCACCGACTCAAGAGGGATATGCAGATAATGATATAGACATTACTAAGGAGATGAACTTTCCACAGCAAGAGTTCTCAATCAAATGTTCCACTAGAAGGGCATAGTTGAGTCCTGAGTTAAACAATTTTCAACCAATCCTTTTAATTAAGCCACAAAATGCATTGTAATTAGTGATATTAAGAAATCCAAATTTCTTTGATGAATTTTGATGAACATATATTTGAGAGGATTTTTTTTTTAAATTAGTCCATCATCCATAAAATATATTAGAAAAGGCAAATATATCTGCTAGCAATTTCCTCTCAAGGTGTTGGGGTGGCAGGGGCAAGGAGGAGTCGTCTTGATCCCAGAGGAAATATTATAGTCTATTATGCATGGGGATTAGGGATGGTTTCAAACAGTATTGTTGAAGTCTATACCTTATGTGAAGGAGCGTGTATAGCAAAATAGAAAAACGTCTCCAAAATTGTGGTCTTTGGAGACCCCATGATGGTAGTTTGAGCAATAAATAAGAGAAGCTAGTCCGAAAACAATGTGTTTAATGACATAATTTCCCGCATTTTGTCCCTTGTCGAAGGCTTTGTTGAGTTCAAAATTTATCAAGTTAAGAAAGAACTAAATCCCCTAGTTGATCATTGGGAAAAGTTTGGCACATGCTTAGAGTGTGGTATTATAAATTTGAATGAAGTAAGGGGGGATTTACATATACCATAGTTGATCCCCCCTCGTTATTTGTGTAGAAAATTGTTAATGGAGAATATCATCGGCTCTTGGGCATATTTCCTCACACACTTAAGTATTTTTATGTCAATTGTGTGGGCATTCAATTTGATTTGAGTCTTTCCAATCTTTTATGTGGTGTGATAGCTTTGGTTATGGATCATTCTATGTCGGTGTTTGGGAGGTTTTCTTTCCCTGGTTCGGTGCATGCTACTAGGTCTTAGTTTCAATTCTCAAAGGGTGGATGCTTGTGGGGTCAATTCTACTTTGGTCATTGGATATCGAGGGTTTGTTTCAGCCCACAGTGGAAGGTGTCCACCCACTATCGGTCATGTTTGTTGTTCTTTACATGTTTCTTCTAGTTTATCAACCCTTGATTTCTTGTTCTAGTAATGTTTTTTTTCTCTTCTAAGGGGTTTATTATCATTGTGTTTTTTATCCTTCTGTTATTAGTTGTGGAATCAAAACTAGAATCCCTAGGGGATGGAGAATTTTTTGCTTCTTTTTGCAGTGGATAGAGATGGAGACTTCCTGTAATGAATTTGAGAAGATTCTTTGGTGACATGAGGAGATTTATAAAGCAAATTGTTCCACATTGCAACAAATTTCATCCAAATTTGGGGAATGTGAACTTTCCCTAGTCTCCTTGACATGACAGATGGATGAAATGGAGCTAGAAATATGACATTTAAAGACACTTTCTTACCCACAACATTCACCCTTTGCATCAATCAACCATGGCATAAATTTCCCTCAAGAAGGAGTTATAGTCAATGGAAACGAAGAAAGAGGTATTTCCCCTATGGAAACTGAGGAAGGACCTTTGTAGAAAACTAGAGCTTCAGAAATTCAAGACTCTATCTCTTCTTACCAGTAAATGTTTTTAAAAGTTGTGTGGTCTTTGTGCCAGTTTTATGAAAATGTAATTAGCATAAATGATTAGGGATCCAACCTGGAGAGAGCTCCAAGTTTTTTTGTTTTAGCTTTAGAATTATGCACAGTCTATGAGCCTTTTTTGAAGACTATATATGATCGTTGTTTTCTTCAGCACAACTTATTTTAATAGAAGTACAATCGGCCTTGAAGCATATTTAGGCTTTGAAGTATCTCTTCTTGAGCCTTGGTGATCCTCTCATTATCGGCCCTATAGCTATGCACTTCTTTTTGTAGGCTTCTCATAGTTACAGTCCTCTGCCTGTCTCTTCTCCCATTAGACTCAGTATCAGCATTACCCATGTTGGTATGTAGACCTTTAATTTATTCTTTATGGTTTTAAAACCCTTAAACATTATCCATGTCTCTAGTTCTCATGTCGGAACTTAGTCTTCTTTTTTGTATCTCTAATTCTGTAAAAATGTGCATGAAACAATTGTTGTTAGAATTAATCATATTGAAAAATATTTATCAGTTAGATTACAGGTCATTTCTCATTATAAATTATGAAGAATATTAATGCACTACTCCCAAGTATCATTCCTTAAATGCATTCATTTTTTAAACAACTTTCCAATGGCTGTCCTCATGCCTTAATCTGAGTTTTGAGTGAATAGTTACAATAATAAAAGTTGAAATTTCCACTCTTTTGTTGCTGCATAAGTCACTTTTATCACTTTTGAAGAAAATATAATGCCCAAATCAAAATTCTATGTTGATAGATTTATTTTATTCCTCAATACCTTTCCAATGACCATTCATTTTCTCCAATCCGATCTCTGAGATGAAAGTTATGGTGGAAAAATAATGAAGGAATATTCATTAGCAAGTGCAACATAATAGCAACACTCAACAATCGTCCAATCATTTATTAAGTAGATCTTTGTCGTTGATCTGTCTTAATGGATTCGCCATGGATCTAAGTCATATCTCTTCTTCATTTCGGGCTTTCACATTTTCCAATTTGCACCTCCTACTTCCGTCGCACTCACTTTGCACTTACACTTAGATTCCTTAATGTACTCATAGGCTTGCTAGTGGCGAACTCGTAGACCTATAGCCTATCTTCAAACCTTCCATGAACCTGCCATCAACACTTAGCTTCTTTTTCCTTCATGGACTCGCAAACTCGCGGACTCGTGGACTCATGAACTCATAATCTTGTAAACTTCCTTTCATAAGTTTGTCCGAGAAGTCTCAACACTTAACCATTTTTCCATCTACGCAGACTCATAGTATTGTAATATTCCTTTTATAAGTCCGTCTAAGAAGTCTCAACACTTAACCATTTTTCCAATTCTTACCATGATTTCATGGGACTGACAGTTGGCTTGCCACATGGCTCCACGTCACATGTCAATTGTCATCACATCCAATATGTACCTACCACCATGGAAATACACAACTTTCTTATACCACGTCAGCTGACACATGGCCTCCACATCATTCTGACATCATCGTATGGAAAAATACCCAATATTTTATGATATTTCTTATGTTCAAAATTTCCAAAGAGGCTCAATTCTTCACATTACCCATGACTCTCAATTTTACTGCAATAATTTGATAAAATAAGTTGCAGTCATACTCCAAAATTAATTCTTTATGAGTTTCCTCTTCAATATTGTGCTAACTTGCCCATCCAGGCTCAGTGTTGAAAATTGGGCTCTAATACCACTTTGTAACATTCTCATCCACCTAGGCCGGGCCACGCCACACAAAAATCTCTCTTTTTGCATCTCTGATACCATAATGTAACGTTCCCCAACCCAACAGAGGGACATTACGATGTGGAATACACATAAAATCGAAATTTATGCTAACTAAAGTAATTATTTTATTGTTAGTTGATTTCTTGTAGCTTACAACTACAAATTTAAAACATATTTAGTTATTTTCTATAAGCATAAAATAGATGCATCTAAAGCATGGTAAAAATCAACATGAAATGCAACTAAACTGCTCATTACAACAACATATAAGTCATTCTCATTCACGCAGAGTTCATGCACAACAATAACACATGTAAATAACTCAACAACAAGATAAAACACTTATTTTAAACAAGAATGGTGCAACCAAATGCTTGGGACAGACGTTCCACCCAACCATAGACTGAATGTTCCAAATCTCAACAACCAGCCACCCCTGAGTTGAGGCTAGTAATCCACAAAAGAGAGTGGTCTTTCACAGTCCACTCGTAGCTCATAAAACTCATAACCCAATTGATTTTCTCCTATAACTATCCTGATTTTTCTACCAGCTATATTTCTCCTGACCTTCCCAACCCAAGGAATGCACCATTCATTTATCAGGGATAACCCAGGGGATGTACCATTCGTTTATCAGGATTAGCCCAAGGAATTTTCCATTCGTTTTTCAAGGTTTCTTTGACACAAGTAGCTAGTAATATCTCAGCTGGGAACTCAAGGGAACTTGTTGCTAGGGAAAACTACCAACAACAAACACTTGTTTTTACAGTGTAACTCGCTCTATATTTCACTCTTCATGCCTGAAAACTTGGCTCTTCAATATTCAGCTCCAAAATGCCCCAAATACGTTCCATCTTTCTCTAAAATCCATTCTCCATGGTTGAACCCACTCCAAGCTCTCTTTCATGCTCTCTATTTTATCTCATGCACACCCACTTCCTTCCTCCGAACTGTTGTCCCAACCCATATAAATGTCCTCCCTTTGGCTTGCCTTTCTTGACTCACACTCTTCCCCAAGATGATTGTACTCAACCCCCATGTGCCCAATAACTCTGGAATGTGACCACTCACAACCACCCTCTTACATGTATTCAATGATTGGTTTTGGGAACACTCAATCAAAAATTGGAAGGTTCATATACAATTAGCAAGTTTAGGGAAAATGGGTTGAATTAATATACATGGGCATTTCCCCCTTGCACCCCTCTTGGCCATTATCCGAGACACTCCCCCTCTTGTGGATTAATTCAGCCCCCACCTCTTGTCCATGTCCCCTTAGTAGTTGGCATTGGGTTTTATTATTAAAACATAGAAATACAATTCACATATTACATCACTTGGTTGTAGCCACATATTATATCCTCATAAGCATTAATTAAACCGAGGATTATAATGAGGATGTTATATTATGGATTCAACTCTCTTGATCCCCTCAGGGTTAGGCTCCATAATCAAGGTTGAAAATTTACCTTGTTTACCATTCGTGAATCATGGGGAAGTACTTGAAAGGTTCTCAATGAGGTATTTTCCTCGGAAAAAAAAATATATTCAATTTGCTACTTTAAAGTGTTGCAATATAATATTATCCATGGTTTACTAAACTGCTCTAAGTATTTTGGACTTGTCATCAAATGATTTTTCAAACTACTATGGTTTTATACTTGTGGATGTAATGCTTGTGTAAACCACTATGGTTCTTCTCAGTGTCACAATTATTCAATCATGAGGTGGTCGATCTCATATTTGTTGCAAGGTTAACCACAAGGAAGGACATATGGTACCAAATTATAAAAGGAGAGAAATTTGGAATAGCTAAAGTGAAAAGGAAGAGGTGGTAAGTTGTGAAGTCTTTTCTCAATTGGAAGGTGCATGTCCTTTGTGCTAGTTTTTATTTTAATGAGCACTTTCTATGGTGGCCTTATGCTCTGTTTTATGACGATAAGCTTTTCACAGATAATTCTCATTTTTTTAAGGAAGTGTATAAACTTAAAAGACAAACCTTTTTAAGTTTTGGAGTAGAAAATAAGTTCCCTTGTAATGATCCCAAGCCAAGATGCCAAAAACATTTCATTTTCATTGATTTTTATATGTTTTTTGGTTGCGGCATTTCATCAAACACTTTGCAAACTTAAGTCTCATGAATTGTGCTAAGGGTTATAAAGGTTATTATGTGTGTGTTTGCAGCAAGTAAATGATAGAAATGCAACAATGCAGTATACTCAACAAGATGCAAGATCAACAACATAAGTAATAACCATAAATACCTCGGATCTGATTTATTAATAATAGATCTCTGACCTCATACAAAATGGTGTAGATCTGGACTACATATATGAGAACATGGATGATTTTAAGAATGGAAATTTATTTTAAAATTTAGAAACCTTGGAGAATCCTACTAATCCTTCATATGCCAAATATAAAATGTTTGGCGATATTTTTGTAAAAATATTCAAATTTCTAAGGATTTTATATAGTTTGTATAAAATTTTGGTGATTTTTAACTTGAAATAATATTATCCTATATAATTTGGGCGAATAATTTTTAGAATAGTGAATCTTGTTTTGGGAAAAACCATGGAAAATTAGCCCATGACCGAAATTTAGCCCCTAAAATCATCCATGTATAAGAATAAATTATATGGATGATAAATCCTCTGAGATACAAGGTAGATGAAGATACAGGCTTCCAAAATCCTCTCCAAGTTGTAGATCAAAGAACCCAGATGATCCAAATCAATCCCTAGTTGTCATGTGATGTCATCTCTTTGCATAATGCGCCCCTCCTGGCTATAGAAGACCAAGAATTCGGCCTCTATGAAGATGGCCTACAAACCCTGTAGGAGAGATGCCAAACTATAGATCGGGCCACTGGAAACCCCCTGGTAGAGTCTCGGGCTAAATGATAGAGATCTGACCCCCCAGATGACTAAATTATCTATCTGTAGTGCGCCCTCCTGGCTGTAGAAGACCAAGAATCCGACCTCTATGAATATGGCCTCCAAAACCTCTAATAAAGATGCCAAACTTTAGATTGGGCCACTACAAACCCCCTGGTAGATTCTCAATCTGAATGATGGAGATCTGACCCCCCACATGACTGAATCCTTAATCTGTAGTAAGCCCCCCTGGCTGTAGAAGACCAAGAATTCGGCCTCTATGAAGATGGCCTCCAAACCATCTAAGAAAGATGCCAAATTGTAGATCAGGCCACTATAAACCTCCTGGTAAAGTCTCGGGATAAATTATGAATATTTGACCCACCAAATAACTGAATCCCCAA
This sequence comes from Picea engelmannii, assembly GCA_009831015.1. Classification (NCBI taxonomy): domain Eukaryota; kingdom Viridiplantae; phylum Streptophyta; class Pinopsida; order Pinales; family Pinaceae; genus Picea; species Picea engelmannii. Next base: position 569,895 of record ML781795.1, read on the forward strand.
TCTACAGTGTGCCCTCCTGCTCTCCAACTTGTGCCAAACTTCAAGAAATAATCTGACAGATAAACCTCCTATGGAAAGGGCTAGGAAAGGTGCCATAGGCCCTACAAAGAATACTCAGAAGTCCTTTTCCTCTGCCTAGATCGAGTTATTCTCCTCAAGGTGGTGCGCCCCCACTATTGGAAATCCCCAAGTGTTGTGCCCTAGATCTCTCTGAACATGTGACTGATGTAGAAACCACCTGTAACTAAGTATATTTGATGTAGAATGGTGAAGGATGGATCTTTCACCTCCATGACCAAGCTTGGATCAAGATATGTGGGATCTTTCGCTACCGAGTTGATCTCTAGGGTTTGTTAAGTCAAAACTCTCAAAACCCCCAAGTGCATGGGCTCACTAGAAAGAAGACAGATATCAAATGATAAACAACATAATGAGAGAATAGAGGTCCATGTATCTATTTTATCCTCCCTGCTCACCTTGTCTCTCCAAGTCACTTTTACTTTATTTAATTATTAATTAATTAGTTAACCATTTTTCCTCTAAAAACTAGTTTATCCCTCCTTGTGGCTTCCCTGGCCACTAAAAGTCACTTCTCATCATCCTATCCTGTAGTTTTATTCCTCATAATTCCAATGAGCTATCACACTAAGAGGTTCCTCCAAGTATTATGCCCAATATGACCTCCTTGGTGAATTTAATTAACATATATCCCAAAATAACTCAAAATTATGGAAATCGTCGAAATGCAATGGAACCAAAGACAAGTTGTGCGGAATGGATCATGATGATGAAATAAGATTAGTGATGAAAGTAGGACCCCCAAAAAACCCTCAATATCCCTTCTACTCGCTATAAGCTCCATCTGGCTACTCTGGTCATCATAACACTCTGTAATATAATGATGTCCCAAAGTGAAGACATTACAGGCCTCCCTAGTAGAATATTGCTTGTCCTCAAGCAATAACTGAATCAATCCATATATAATACCGGGGTCCCATGTCCACCTGTGGGACACACAATAGGCTCCATCCAAAGATTAATTATCACGCACTCCATCCCCTAGGTCCCATATCAGGATGTGAACTACAATACCCTGTGAAGCATAATCCTGAAACATATCAACACCATGACTCTCTTGCAAATGACCCATGGCCTCAACTCAGAATGAGCCCATCCTCCAAGTCCATACCAATACCAACACAGTCCCACCAACTACACATGTTGTTGCCCTAGTGAGGTATTACATGACCTCAATGAATCACACTCAAGCAACATGCTCTCCTCAATATTGTAGCTCAATGGAAAGTCAAAATAACTTTCCCCTGCAAGGGTCCACTCGCCTCCATCAGTCAATGAAATGCTCAACCCTGTAATTCTTAGGTCCAATGCTAGTCTCTTCCAAAGATCACCATGCTGGTGTTGCACTACTTTGATCATGATTTTCCTCTCATCGTGTACATACTGTATTCCCCACTCCTGGACCCTCATGCTGGAATACTTGTGGAAACTGGACCTGCTATCTAGAAGTGTCATCGGTAAAACTACCTATGTGGAAATAATATCTTCCCCACCATCTCCATACTCAATTATGACTACCAAAAGGGAGAAATTGTCTCACTCCATAGGACAAGCCCCTGCAATCCCACTCAAAACCAACCCATAGTGAAGTATGTGTCTCTCTGGCACAACTTGGGTCATCATAAGGTGAAACAACCTACTAACAAAATGGACTCCTAGATCCCATGGAAAACTTGGAAGTTTACCACTTCCAATACCCACTAACTTATCCTGTGTCATATTGATCACTGTCGGAAGCCCTCCATGCTCATCCCCATGAAAATTTGTATATGTGTCGCCCTCTAAGATGTCTTCTATCCCATGGTCTAAGATGCTCACCATCATGCACAAAGTATCAATTGTATGCCTATGATGATCTACCCCTATCTTGTTGTATGTCGTAAAAGCACTCATGTCAGGTGGTCTCGGCCTAACAACTCTCCGTGTCCTCTGCCACTGTCAATATTCCCCCATGTTGTTGTCAATGATGACAGTGTCAGGAAATTCCAATAGAAACATATGTAGCCGATTGTAGGACTAGAAAGTATCATATTCTTTGGTCAATCCCAAGGATTCAAGCAAAATCTCATCCACTGGTACCCATGGTAAATACTCACATGTAGTCATCACTTAACCCCAATCAACAGGTATAACTGGGGGTAACTGCTCAAACTGTTGGTCAACCACTCTTCATCCATCATCGCTCATGCAACTGTTGATACTATGAAGGTTATCTCCCATATCTATCAATTGCTACAAGGGAGAGGAATCTCCATGCTCTACTAAGTGTGCCTCCTCCCTACAATCCAATGTGTCCACCTGAATCCCATTGCACATCTTGGCATGTCTCTATGAAATAGCACTCACCACTGTATGCTCCTGCATACTCATGTAATCTCTTGTATACTCCTGCAACAACATGGATCCTAGATGTACTAATGGGTCAACCTTGACATGAAAGTCAGTCAATCCTAGAACACAAATGGAAGTGTCCTCATAAATGCTCTTGGATCTGGAGTCCCCATGCGTGTGTGTGCTTGATTGTCTCAAATATCCTGTGGAGGGTAGTTGTTGTGACACATGGACATCCTCCTGTGTCTCTGGATCATATATTTCCCTACTCATCAGTGATCCTAGGTACTCCTCATGCTCCTCCATCAAATGGTTCTCCTCTGCTAAACCACCTACATCCTCTAGCAATGTGGAAAAAGGATATATATGACTCTCTTCTAAGATAGATGTAGTGGATATCTATCTGATCTCCTCAAGGAGCTCCTCTGATCGGGCCTCTGATTCTTGAAGGGCTACTTGTGTGCCTTTCAAGAATCCTTGTGTGCTCTCCAACTCATGAGTGAGTTTTTCCACCTCCAACTCCTGCTCTCGCAGGGCCTTGTGATACATCTCACCAACCCCCAATAGATAGTCTATGTCCATCAACAACTAATGGTAGTCGTCCCTCGTCATAGTCATCCTCTCCCCGAGAGTATCAAATTCATCCATGGAAAATCCCCCATCTGAATTATCATGTGCCATGGATGCCCTCCAGTAATAATCCGCCACCAATGCATGTGTGTCATAAATGCGTCTAGTGGTTTCCATGATCATGTAGTCACTAAATCTCAAATGTCCTGCCAAGTATCGAGACTCCTGATCACAGTCCTGCTGAGGTGCTACCTCATGCACCTCACTACCAGTTCAACCATGGAATCCCCAACAACACTCTCTTCAAAAGATAAGGCACTGAACTGCCCCATGCCCACTATGTTATTGGGTCCTGTTGTATGCCACTGCACACCATCACTGACTGCTAGCTCCCTACGAATCACATTGTATCATGTATGAGCAGTTGTATCCTTTTTTTCACTTACCATGCTACTATCATCTACACCTGAATCCCATACAGATTTATCCAAACACATGCTATGGTCATCCCGACCAATAAGGAGTACATCCTCATCACTGTAGACCAGTCCTGGAAGTAAGTGTCCCATCAAACTGTTAGTCTCTGCAACCTAATCAAATAATGGAGTCTCCAAAAGAGGTGACTGACTCCCATCAAAGGCATGTGTAAGATCAATTGTCTCCAAGTCATGTCTCTCATGAAGGTTTATATGTCCCTGGTGTGCAATACATGCGCGGGGCTCCACTACCATATCACTAATTCCACTGGTATCCTCATGTGTCATGGCTATCACATGTGTCTGAGAAGGTACCAAATGTGTCATAGTCACCATAGGAACCTCATCATGCCTAGGTGCTAACACGTGTGGATCTCTACTAGTGTCACCACTTTGTTGAAGTGTAAGGTCATCAACACTACATGATATGACTTCTAAAGCACATGTGTTATCATCATGTCCCTCCAATGTGCAAGGGTCACTATCCTCCCCAAGCGTGCAAGAGTCACTAGCCTCTACAAGTGTGCAAGAGTCACTAGCATCATCGGACTACTCCAAATAAGCATATATCGCTACATCCTCATACACCTCCTCATCCTCACTGTCATATTGCACCTCAATAATGTGTCTCTTACCTTTACCTCTACATCTATGATCTGGTTCCCAAGGCACTTTGTAGCTGTAGCAAAGTTTCCTGCTCCTAATGGGTGTAGGAATGATATGTTCTTCCTTCCATCTGCTAGCTGGTAGTGATGCTCTCTCTTCGATTTGTCTACATAGTGCTCCAATATGTTGTATGTCGACTATCAACTCACGTAGGGATAAATCCAATTCATGTCTATCCATTTCTCCCTATGGAAGACCCCTCAAACTGGAAGGAGTTTAATCTTTGGATGCATGCACTAATCCCCACTGGCTGGGAGGATCAACACTCGGTTACCACTATAATGTTCCCAAGCCAAGATGCCAAGAACATTTCGTTTTCATTGATTTTTATATGTTTTCTGGTTGTGTAATTTCATCAAACACTTTGCAAACTTAAGTCTCATGAGTTGTGCTAAGGGTTATAAAGGTTATTCTTTGTGTGTTTGCAACAAGTAAATGATAACAATGAAACAATGGAGTCTACTCAATAAGATACAAGATCAACAACATAAGTAATAAACATAAATACCTCTTATCTGATTTATTAATAATAGATCTCTGACCTCATAAAAAATGGTGCAGATCTGGAATACATATATGAGAATAAAGTATATGACTGATAAAGCCTCTGAGATACAAGGTAGATGAAGATACAGGCTTCCAAAATCCTCTCCAAGTTGTATATCAAAGAACCCAGATTATCCAACTCAATCCCTAGCTGTCATGTGATGTCATCTATCTGCATAATGTGCCCCTCCTGGCTAATAAGACCAAGAATTCAGCCTCTATGAAGATGGCCTCCAAACTAGGGATGATTTTAAGGATGAAAATTTATTTTAAAATGTAGAAACCTTGGCGAATCTTACTAATATTTCATATATCAACTATAAATGTTTGGCGATATTTTTGTAAAAATATTCAAATTTCTAAGTATTTTATATAATTTTTATAAAATTTTGGCGATTTTAAAGGTAAAATAATTTTATACTATAGAATTTGGGTGAATTATTTTTTAAATAGCGAATCTCATTTTTGGAAAAACCATGGAAAATTAGCCCATGAGAGAAATTTAGCCCCTAAAATCATCCATGCGAGTCCAAACCCTCTAGTAGAGATGCCAAACTATAGATCAGGCCACTGGAAACCCCTTGGTGGAGTCTCATGCTGAATGATGGAGATCTGACCCCCAGATGACTGAATCCTCTATCTACAATATGCCCTCCTAGCTGTAGAAGACCAAGAATTTGGCCTCTATGAAGATGGCCTCCAAACCCTCTAAGAAAGATGCAAAATTGTATATTGAGCCATTAGAAACTCCCTGGTAGAGTCTAAGGCTAAATGATGGAGATTTGACCCCCCATATGACTGAATCCTCTATCTGCAGTGTGCCCTCCTAGTTGTAGAAGACCAAGAATTTAGCCTGTATGAATATGGCCTCCAAACCCTCTGAGAAACATGCCAAACTATAGATCGGGCCACTAGAAACCCCCTGGTAAAGTCTCGAGTTGAATGATGAAGATCTGACCCACCAAATGACTGAATCCCCAATCTACAGTCCGCTCTCATGTTCTCCAACTTGTGACAAACTTCAAGAAATAATATGGCAGAGAAACCTCCTCCGGAAAGGGCTAGAAAAGGCACCTTAGGCCCTACAAAGAATACCCAGAAGTCCTTTTCCTCGGAATCCTTCTCCTCTGCCTAGATCGAGCTATTCTCCTCAAGGTGGTGTGCCTCCCCTATTGGAAAGCCCCAAGTGTTGTGCCCTAGCTCTCTCTGAACCTGTGAATGATGTAGAAACCACCTGTAACTGAGTAGATCTGATGTAGAATGGTGAGAGAGGAATATTTCACCTCCGTGACCAAGCTTGGATCAATATAGGTGGGATCTTTCACCACCGAGTTGATCTCTAGGGTTTTTTAAGTCAAAACCCTCAAAACCCCCAAGTGCATGGGCTCACTAGCAAGAAGCCAGATATCAAATGATAAACAACATAACGATTTCCATGTCTCTCTTTTATCCTCCCTTCTCACCTTGTCTCTCCAAGTGACTTTTACTTTATTTAATTATTAATTAATTAATTAAATCACTTTAATTAATTAATTAACCATTTTTCCTCTAAAAAGTAGTTTATCCCTCCCTATGGCTTCCCTAGCCATTGAAAGTCACTTCTCATCATCCTATCCTGTAGTGTTATTCCTCTAGATTCCAATGAGCTATCACACTAAGAGGTTCCTCCAAGTATTATGCCCAATATGACCTCCTTGGTGAATTTAATTAACATATAGCCCAAAATAACTCAAAATTACTTAAATCATAGGAATGCAACGAAACCAAAGCCGAGTTGTGTGGAATGGATCATGATGATGAAATAAGATGAGCGATGCAAGACAGACCCCAAAAAAACCTTTAATATCCCTTGTACTCGCTATAACCTCCATCTGGCTACTCTGGTCATCATAACACTCTGTAATATAATGATGTCCCAAAGTGGGGACATTACATCCCTAGCCTGAGATGAGGACCAAGTTCAGAGTAACCAACCTAGTCCGTTGATCCTCAAAAAAGTGAAGGAGATGATCCCTAACTTTCTCTTAATCAAACTAGGCATTCAATCCTCCAAGCCTTGTGGAAGGTGTTACCACAAGAATTTGCAGCATATCTCATTGGAATCAGACAGTGATTCATATCTGACCTCAGGAACATCTTGTTGTAAATCATGTGGAATTCTTCCCATGATATCCAAAGGGAAACAAAAATGTTTGGGTTTGCACAGTCAAACCACCCTCAAATCAAATTAAGTCGAGCCACCTGCTGCACTTGTATTGGCCACAAAAGAATATTTGTATGGCCTTGAGGCATCAGGATTGACCTGAAGAAATTCCTTGGTGTCGCCTGGAGTATTCATGGATGTCAGGCCTCATTCTGATCCCGATGAAGGTAGTTATTGAAACTGAGGGAGGTGGATGAAACCTTGTCTCAACACATAAATGGAAAGCCAAAAAGACTGGCAGATTTAGAGCTCGCGTCTGACAATAGAAGACTATCTGCACAACCTGACAGAGCAGACGTCGAATGAAAACTTTGAATGCAACAATCCGATCACACTCTCGATGGTTGCAGTAGTTATGCTTATATATAGGCAGTTTTGATATTTTGTAATGGTCAAATGGTTGAGCTAGGCTCCCTGCTATTGTAATATTTTGATTGAGAACAGTTGGTTCTCTGGTTATGTATGTGTTTTTGAGACATCTTGGTTAATCTAAGTCATCTTTCTTACTCCATCTTATTTGCCTCTGAAACTGAGAGAGTTCATGTTTGATTGATTCACATGGATTGTTGTAACTGTATTATGATAAATGTTTGATTATAGTATTGTTATGATTTCTTTCAGTTTCCTTGAAATTTGAATCCAAGAGGATCTTGTGTTTGAGTTTTTTCCTCCTTAGGCTACTAGAAGACCTGATGTCCATAGTATACCTCTACACTTTCTCACCAAAGTCTTCCTCCTATTTACCTTTACTCCAAATTACTAATTGAAGTTGATACAAGACCTCAATTGCTTGTGCATGCCATCCTAGATTTTCTGAGTTAGAACGTTATTATCTCGAGTCTTATCCATTTGACCCCCTTAAAATGCATTTACATTTACTGTATAAACTGATGGGTACTGGGCTTATCCTCATTACAGTTTGAGGGTGATTCCTAGTTCTAACATAAATGGCGTCATTGTCGGGGATGGATTTGAGTGGATTTAAGAGCACCCTGGGAAGAACGACATAGATCCAACTCTTGATGGTAGAGAAGAGAGGGATACAGAAAATTGATTATAATCATCTACCTGGCGACTCCATAATCAAAGACTCCATTGAGGAGGATCCTACTGACAGAAATATGACAGGAATGACTAGGTATCAGCTTATGAGCTTTCTTCATGAAATGTTTTTATTCTTTATCAACTCATTTTTGTTTTTCCATTCACATATAAAGAGGATCATATTGTGTTTTGTTTTTTCAGTCGATCACCAACATTCCTTTATATATACATCCTTGGAAGAAGAAGACCTGCTTTTTGCCTGTGTTGTAGAGGTTGATATTATATCCTCATCTCAGCTTACTCATAAAGATGAGCTTCATATTTAAACCCGTCCTGAACTTAATCACCCTTGCAGCCCTGAGGAGGTTGAAACTGATCCACAACCTCCTCAAATCTCATCACATTTTGTTGTTACTATTGAGCCTTGCCATCAGTGTGATAAGCCTCATATTCAAACCACTATTTTTCAAACTAGAATCAAAGACAAGTTGTTTAAACCTTTAAAGCTTCCATATCATCTTCATCCTTATCCTCCCGATTTATTTAAGTACTTTCCCCATTATTCTGGAGAGGATCATGTTATAGTTGTGAGGCATGTGGAGGCTTTCGAGAACTTTATTGACCAGTTTGAGATAATTTATAAAGATGTTACCATGAGGTTGTTTTCCAAATCCTTGTTAGGAGATGCTAGTGTATGGTTTAAGGGTTTGGGAGCTGACTCCATTGGTTCCTGGGTTGAATTATGCAATACATTTTTAAGCTATTGGGGTGAGAACAAGTCATCTGATCAATACCTACATGAGTTCACTACTTTGAGAGGGGGAAAAAGGGAAGTTTTGTCTTCTTTTAATCGAAGGTTTCATAGCTTGTATTGCAGCTTGCCCCTGGAAATTAAACCTTCTGAGACCGCTGCCATGGTGTATTACATAGTGTCTCAACACTCTGACCTTGTTTTTTATCTTAGGGAAAGAAAATCTACATCTTTATCACAGTTGTTAATGGATGTCGAGGAAGTGGAGGAGAACCTCCAAGCTTGTGGCAGGATTCAAGGTTAGCATCATATCAACTTTGAACATGAGGGGGGTTTTACTTGTTGTCCCTATGAAGGAAAGACTGTGGATGATTTTTTCTTCGAAGCAGGTATCAATGAGAAGCCATGTCTTGATGAAAATCATGTGTATGAACAGCTGAAAGCAACAGTTACTACTATTCCTGAAATGGATATTTTTAACAGTTATATTCTTGATGAAATTATTATTTTAAAGGTTGATCATAGATGTGAAGGGCACTCCATTTTTGATAAATATTCTAGTGATGATGAGTAGCAAGCTTATCTTATATTTGATCACTATAAAGATAGTAAGGATGATGCAGAGGTTCGCCTTGTCACAGAAGACATAACCCGAAGTTTTGATCAGGAGCAACCCTTAGTTGAGGCACGCAAAGAGATCGTTTATTCGCAACCCAAAATAAATCCACAGTCATTAGTGGATCAACAACCACCTACGTCTATCCTTCTTCCACTTGTACCTACAGTTCAAACTTCACAGTAAGCAGCTATTTGACCCACATGTGCCTGTGGCTTTCATTCAATCAAGTGTGCCTGTAGAGGACATCAAGAAAGATGTCAACAGTTTTGAAGCAGTGAAGGTAACCTTTCATAAGTTAATCATGTGTTTCCTTCAGTTTCATGACCCTGTCGATGAATACATAAAGTTTCACTTTTCAAATGCTTTGGAGCATGCATGCTTGATCTTTTTATCAACATTTGAAGGTAATATGGGTGATCATAAGAATGAAATTAGCCAGCTATCACACTTTCCTTGTTTCTTATGGATCATTTGCAGTGAAGCGAAGGATTCGGTTAACAAACAATTTGAATGGATATGGTGGAAGTTTTCCTTCACCTAGCCCATTGCAAAAGTCAGTTAGTTTAGGTTTTGTACATAAATAAGCTCCCTCAGGATTAGGTGTGTTTGTCTTTTTTTTTTAAATAGAATAGTTTAAGTTCTCACTATTTTTCCTTCAACAGGATGTTTTATGAGCATGACTCTATAGCCCAACATCTAAGTCACTGGAACTACTTGTTCTTGGCAGCTCGCAGGGAGCATGCCATCCCCTGTGGATCCAGATGTTATCACAATAATTTGCGGCATATCTCATTGGAATCAGACAATGATTCATATCTAACCTCATGAGCATCTTGTTGTAAATCATGTGGCATTATGCCCATGATTTCCAAAGGGAAACGAAAATGTTTGGGTTTGCACAGTCAGACCACCCTCAAATTGAATTAAGTCGATCCACTTGTTGCGCTCGTATTGCCCACATAAGAAGATTTGCATGGCCTCGAGGTGTCGGGATTGACCCGAAGAAAGTCATTGGTGCCTCTTGGAGTATTCATGGATGTCAAGCCCCGTTCTGATCCCGATGAAGGCAGTTATTGAAACTGAGGGAGGTGGTTGAAACCTCGTCTCAACACATAAATGGAAAGCCAGAAAGACTGGCAGATTTAGAGCTCGCATCTGACAACAGAAGATTGTCTGCATAGTCTGACAGAGCAGATGCCGACTGAAAACTTTGAATGAAACAATCCAATCACACTCCTGATGGTTGCAATAGTTCTTCTTATATATAGACTGTTTGGATATTTTGCAATGGTCGAATGGTTGAGCTAGGCTCCCTGCTATTGTAATATTTTGATTGAGAACAGTTGGTTCTCTAGTTATGTATTTGTTTTTGAGACATCTTGGTTAATCTAAGTCAGTTTTCTTACTCCATCTTATTTGCCTCTGATACTGAGAGAGTTCATGTTTGATTGATTCACATGGATTGTTGTAACTGTATTATGATAAATGTTTGATTATAGTATTGTTATGATTTCTTTTAGTTTCCTTGAAATTTGAATCCAAGAGGATCTTGTGTTTGAGTTTTTTCCTCCTTAGGCTATTGGAAGACTTGATGTCCATAGCATACCTCTACACTTTCTCACCAAAGTCTTCCTCCTATTCACCTTTACTCCAACCTATTGATTGAAGTTGATACAAGACCTCAATTGCTTGTGCATGCCATCCCAAATTTTATGAGTTAGAATGTTATTATCTTGAGTCTTATCCATTTGACCCCCTTAAAACTCATTTACATTTACTGTATAAACTGATGGGTATTGGGCTTATCCTCATTACAGTCTGAGGGTGATTCCTAGTGCTAATAGAAGGATTGGAAGTGGAATATTGGTCTAAGGATTTACTAAATACAAATATGTTGATGGTTATAAGTGGATTTTTAAGAAGCTTGTAGTAGACAATATCTTGATATAAACTTTGGTCCGTGAAATTGAAACACCAATTTATCTTTTGCAATTGCTTTAACTATAAAATCCCTTAATTGAATTTTAAAAAACATTTTTTCCATGATCTTTTATATCAAGAAGTCTACCTCTTTTAAATGATTTAAAAAATAATTATTTACATGATATAAGGGGCTACTAATTTTTTTTTTTCCGATGATCTTTTATATTAAGAAGGCTACCTCATTAGATAATTTAAAAAAGAATTCTAAAAAATAAAAATAAAAAACATTTTTTTCCATGATCTTTTATATCAAGAATTCTACGTCTTTTTGAATGATTTAAGAAAAAATTCTTTGCATGATATAAGAGGTTACTCTGACTTAAGTAACCCCACCAAAGGGTAAAGCCCAAAGAACCCTTCACAATCTTAAATGTGAAAAAATTGCACATATCAAACAAATAACAAATAGTCAGCACAAGTTTAAGTTTATTGTTAAATGGACTATACACCTTGTTTGAATGTAAAGAAACCATTTTTTTGCATGGTATAAAGAGCAATACTATAACTCAAGCAATTCTACAAAAAGTAAAAGCCATAAGGCATTTACCCTTCACAATCCTAAAGGTGAAAAAAATGCATATATCGAGCCAATGGTCAACACAAATTTATTGTTCAATGATGGACAACGTTGCTCAAAAGAGAAAAACCCACAAGGCAAGAACCTTTCATGATCCTAAAGGTGAAAAAATGCACATATCGAGCTAATGGTTTAACACAAAATTATTGTTCAATGGACTGCACTGCTCCAAAGATAAATGGTCGAAATTGCATGGTTGGAATTTCAAAATAAATCAACTTATTAAATTTCACTGGTTTTTAGATTTTTAACAAAGATCAATGATTATTTCCGTAAAAAAATATATTGTATTTAACAAATAATTTGCTTAAATTTGCTTATATGTCATGTCTATCTTACATTGTCTAACTGTTTTACATTTTGAATAAAAAAATTAACTATTCTACATTTTGAATAAAGAAATTAAAATTGAATTATATTTTGATAACAACAAAACAGTGATACGAGAGTGTTGTATCGCCATAACATACTCGCACACGATTCCGGACATAGCGTCCGACAATACTAAGTATTTTGAGCTGACGTGTGTCATTGTAATCGTTTTATATGTTACAAAGAATCTCTTAATCCTTGTAAAAATAAAAATGATGCAACGATTATCAGAAATACGTGACAGTTTGGCCGAGTGGTCTAAGGCGCCAGATTTAGGCTCTGGTCCGAAAGGGCGTGGGTTCAAATCCCACAGCTGTCAATCTTTTATTATAGTGAAGAGAAGAGATAGGTATTCACCCATCTGCCTTTTGGCTCTTTCTTTAGATTATTTAGAAAATCTGTCAACGCATGGTTCGATTTTGTGTGAAGGGTTAATAAATCATCGCTTCTTAAAAATGTAATAAGAAGAAAAAATGAATTTTGTTTTCATTCTTACTATCAGCAAACGGACGAATCAGGGCTATCTTTCAACCAGCAGCTAATAGTTTATTTAAGAAAGAGGAAGGAAAGGGTTTGATGCAAAATGGAAGGGAATACTTGACAGCAGCTGATAATTTGTTTAAGAAAGGGGAAGGAAAGGGTTTGATGCAAATGAAAGTGAATACATGACAGCAGATAATAGTTTGTTTAAGAAAGGAGAAGGAAAGGGTTTGATGTAAATGAAAGGGAATACTTGACAGAAGGTAATAGTTTGTTTAAGAAAGGGGAAGGAAAGGGTTTGATGCAAAGGGAAGGGAATATTTGAAGGGATTTGTGTGTTTACTAGCTGGCATTGAAATTGTGTTAATGCTCTCCAAGCTTTACATATACATTAGCAAAACAAAGAGAGGAGAGTGTTCCAACCTATTATTATGGACATTCCTTATTTTAATTGTATATTCTGTGTATCTAATGGGTATGGAGTAAAGTTGATGGTTAACTTTGCTCCATGTTCCTTGGATGGACATAATCTGCAATCAAGTTAAGTTCAGGTATAACTACCATGTTGTCTCTAAGTTTGATTGTTAAATGTATTGTCTAGGTATACCATCCCATGCTTGTACCAAATTTGTTGTATGTACAACTAATAAAAAAGAAGATCAATGTAATGTTTAGGTGAACTACCCCATTTTTATATACCAAGCTCTAAGCCATATGTTCAACCAAAAGAAAGGATGATAGATTATGGGAAAGGGAAGCAAAGGGATTTATGATGTGGTTTGTAGAATCCTTAACTAAGGAAGAGGGCTTATTGTTACCAATTTGAGCTTAAGACTTCAAGAAATCTTCCCTACCATGGGAAAGCAAGAGGATAGCAATTGCTACCGATTTGAGCTTAAGACT
>ML781795.1:598508-609386 GCA_009831015.1 Picea engelmannii
TCCAAGTGTTATTCTTTAAATTCTTCTTCAAGAGTTTGATTTTCAATGTGTTCATAAGAAGATTCATCATCTACACCAACAACATGTGGCTCTTGGTTTTCAATGCTATGTGCCATGGATTCCTCCTTTTATTTTCTAGCCTCATACATACTAAAGGCCTCCAAATATGAAACTCCATGTCTATATGGTATAGGGGAATCACACTCACTATCCATTTTTTGATTAAAATATTCCTCATTATCACCATGAGAAGACATTTCGTCTAAATTCATTGCCTACCTTTGATTTCCAATATTATACAAAGTAAATGTTTCTTCAATATCACAGTTTCCAATAAATTTCACAAGATGATATTGACCTAGGACTAATATCATTTCTCACCCAAGCCTTTCTCCTTCCATCAAAGGAGGAAAAAAAATATTTGTATCAAGATATCTTCATGTACTACTCCAAGCTTCCAAACATATTCCAAAAATGACAATATGCGTTGAATGGCATGAAAACTTTCACCATCAAAATTTGGAACATTTTTCTTCCATGATAAAGGTATTTCAAATGGATATCCAACAATTTTCCTAAAATCAAAGCCAGGAAAAATTTCACGGAAATCCCAAGGTGCCCTTTTAACCCACCTTCAACTTGAAAACCTAACATGGCATAAAATGGAGTCACCAAGATGAATACTCAAATGCCAGCAAAGATTCTTGCTTCATCCCTCAAACAAACAAACTTTAAAATATCTTGGGGAATTGGGCTTCTTCCTCTCAACAGAGTCACTAAGTGAGATAAATTACGAGAATATTCAAATATTTATCACCAAAATTCTTGTTGAAGCCAAACTTCAGAATACCCATGGAATGGACTTTATCACTGGTAATGGAGCCAAAATTTTATCATTCAAAATATATCCTATAAGGAAAAGTCCCAAACTTAGCGAGGATCCTAGAGGCACTATGGGAAATCTACCCATTGTCACATCAATAGCCTTTCCCCACACTTTATACTAAGGAAACTAAGCTACCCTATCCTAGGGGGAATCCCTATGGTTTGTCTAGCCTCATCAATGGTAGCAATGGGAGAATCACTTGGACTAGGATGAATAAAACAACTCACTTTCAGTGATTAAAAACAAATTACGGTATGAAAGTTGTTACTATATTTAAAAAGTCTTTAGTGATATGTTATTTAGAATAATGTTCTTTCTAAAGATATGATCATGAAGTAGTGGAAGAAAAATAGATGGAATCTAGCACTAAGTGAATTAATATTATTCAACACCCATTAGCTCAAAGTGACATCATTAAAAACTATGGAAATGTTGAAATGTTTTAGATGTTGGTATTTCCCATATGAAGCATTAATATTGGATGAAAATAATATAGGATGGAACCACAAGGCTTGAACCAAGAGAATATGTCATTTGTTACACCATGTTCATTAAATTAACACTCAATATTTAGGTTCCAAAATTAAGAGACCTAATTACTATCCAATTTAAGTATGATAACAAAATGAAATTATGTGCCCCAAATTTATGCAAAACTACTTATGTTTCAAACTTTAGTATAGTTAAATGAAGATCAAAATTTATTATCATGTGCAATATTAAGGTTGTTAGGGAATGCCCATAAGTAATTTTAAGTACCCATTAATTTATTATTGTTTTAGATGAATATTTGGGACAATAAAGTTCACAATATATTCCACTTACTTACAACATCATTACAAAAACACATTATTGCAAAGATTATGTTTCCAATAAATTCAAAGTGTGTTAAACAATAAATTAGGTCTATCCCCAAAATTACTGATATATCTCATAATACAACAAGATGAAAATAGTGAAATAGAAAGTAATCAAGAAGTTGAGCATTGGGCATATAATAGGTGGGTTGTCCATCATTTTTAAGTGTTGTAGAAACATGCATATGGTCATATAAATTAAATAAGAATTGTTTCTTACAAATTCACCTATGTAAGAGTCAAATACATGAGATGAGGCACTTCAAAAATCAAGTCGTTTCTTCAATCTAGGAATTAGTTCATGGTGTTATAATCATAAGAATTCCAAAACATTGAAGACTTTTGATGTATCATGCCACATAAGAAACCCTTGTAGCATAAATTATAAACCATGGAAAATATTGAGAATGATTAAGTCATTTTTCTTAATAGTTAAGGTGTTCATTAGAGTCATCGTTCCATTAAGTTAGAGTGTTATAATCATAATATTGCCCATGTTGGAACATCAAGCATTGATGGTTCATCACACATCTCCAGAATTCAGTCGGTTAGGTGGTTGACCTACATCTAGATACAATTGGTTAGGTGATCGACCAAATCTCTACATTAGTCGGTCAAGTAGTCGACATGCATGTTTGTCGGACAATCGACCAACAGTCGAAGATAGTTGGGTGGTGGATTGACCATCCTAGCAATCGACTATGAGTTGGACACATAGGTGGTCGGGTCAAGAATTCTTATCGAGTCGATTCGACAACGTGGATTTAGAGGAGTCAACTCTAACAATAGATGGTTTCATGTGGACAATATCTTCTAGACTACATGTAAATTAGTTAGTTCTTGAGGTTATAAATAGAATACCCATTGGGTCATTATAATCATGGATATCAAGAGATCACGTGGATATCCAATATGCAATGTGATGTTTTGATTACAGTGCACTTTGATTAAGTGTTGTAATGGTGTCTTTAGACACTTCCTATTATCTTCGATTTTTTTTATCCCATCTTTGATTATCTTTAGATTTGTCTATCTATTTTGTTATAGGTTCCACCCTTTTCCCCAACATGGTATCATAGCTAATGGTTTAAAACCTCGACTTGTTATCTACAAACTTTGTTGAGTCATATTTGTTCTGTGATTGACAATGGGCTAGTGGTTTGTTGATTGGAACCTATGAAACATATCTTTTTTTCTATATATTGAAGATGACTTCAAAGATTGATCATGTTGTTATGAATGGATCAAATTATGTAGTATGGGCACCAAATATGTAAACCCTATTGAAGAGTAAACGACCATGGCAGTATACAAATATTGTCATTCCATATCCAACATACCATCAGGAAAAAGTTCTTGTTGATGGAAAGAAGGATGAGGATGTAGGGGTAATCACGACCTATGTCTCATAAGATATTTGATTTCACCTTAGTGGAATCGACCTCCCCCATCAAGTTTGGAGGAAAATTAAGTCGTTGTTTGATCGAGTCGATGAGACTCATGTCATGTATTTGAAGAAAGAGTTTATCTCTTTCGATCCTCATTATTTTGACAAAATGGAGGAATATTTGACACATGTAAAAAAACTAAAGTTTAAATTGGGTGAATGTGGAATGAAATATTAGAATAAGGATGGACAACTCATCGAGCAGGTTCTAATGAACTTGAGAACACCATTCGACGTGTTCATGTTGACTTTTCACACCAACTAGCAAGCACATAAGGAAGAAGGTAAGGATTACACCTTTGAATCGTTTTATGGTATTTTGATTATTGATCAACACAGATTGCTTGAAGAAGGAAATCTTGGTGGTAAACATCAAACTCACTTTATCAAGGGAAAGAGAAAGATGGATCCCAGAAGACATGTCAGTATTGTGGAAAGAGTGGACATGTGGATAAGTTTTGTTATAATAAGAGAGATGATTTAAAAGAGAATTTTAAATGCTTGGAAGGAAACATGTCCTCTGAATGACGACCTGCTTATAATTTCACCTTCTAATTTGGAACTTCTAAAGCCTTCTTGTGTCATTCTATGAAGAATGAATGGGTGGTCGACTCTAGGTGCACGCATCGCATGGATAAGGATGCATCCTTTTTCACGTGGTTAGATGATGCTAAGGAGAGAAAAATATATGTTGTTGATGATCTTGCTCTGGATATTGTTGGTCAGGGTCATGTTACCCATTGACATGGGAAAATTTTCAATGTCTATCATGTGACAAACCTCAATGCCAATTTGTTTTATGTTGCTCTGTTAACACAAACATGTAATATTGTTGAATTCTGGTCATATCACTTCTATGCTCATGATTGGAAGAAAGGAAATTTGATTGTCGTTGGCAGGCTTCTTGACCTGAAAAAAAACTTATACAAATTCTATGACACGACTTGACCTAAAACTGAATCGACTGCACTTGTTTCTCACACTAATGAGAGAAGTTGAATTTGGAATGAGCGACTGAGACACCTGAATTTTTGAATTCTGCAAGCACTAGAAACTCAGAACATTATTGTTGGTTTACTGAAGGTGTTTCCCCCTAAAGGAGTCTATAAGGATTATGTGCTTGGGAAGCATCATCAGGAACCATTCAAATATGGTAAAGCATGAAGGGCATAGACCTATTGGATTTGGTTCACAATGATGTCTTATGCACCAATCTACCTTCCCCCATAGGTGCAAAGTATGTTTTGAATTTAATTGATGATCTCTCTTATTTCACTTCGGTCTATTTTATGAAGAATAAGAATCTTGTCTTTAAAAAATTCAAAGAGTTTAGATCCTTTGCTGAAAAGCAATGTGGTTGACCATCAAGTTCCTGAGATCAAAGAATGGTGGTGAGTATGTAAATCAACCTTTTAAAGAATACATGGTTTGATATGATATTGACTAGAAGTGGTTGGTTCCTCACACAACTCAACAAAATGGAGTTGTAAAATGAAATAATTAGATGTTATTCGAAATGGTTAGATGTCTTTTACAAGACACATATCTACCTTCTCACTTCTGGGCAGAAGCAATGTATTTTGCAAAGTATTTTCTCAATTTCATCTCGGCTCAAGTTGTTCCTTCCATGACTCTAGTCGAACAATGGTGTGGAAAGAATCCTTTAGTTGGCCACCTCTATGTGTTTGGATGTGTTGTATGGGATCACATTTATGATGATTGCAGAAAGAAATTGGATACAAAGAGTCATGCTTGCATCATGATGGGATACTCTAAAGAGTTAAAATCCTATCAATTGTTTGATAATGTTAAACAACAAATATTATCAGATGAAAGGTATGGTTTGATGAGAATTATTATGAAATTAAGTTGTTGAATGCCTCCTCTGGATTGTTATAATATGATCCCCTTTATGTTGTCTTCAACACTAGTTCTCCTTCTCCATATTTTAGTCCTTCGACTGTATAGTCAAACTTTGTTCCTATTTTGACTAGACCTTCGACCTCAACATCGACTAGTATGTTGTCCTTTGCCTCGACTGGTCCGTCGACAAAAAAATCTCCAACTTTTGATCGACCTATTGTAGAAAACTGCATTTCACCTATTCCTTGTTTACCCAAACGGGTGTCCAATATGATTGAAGCTATTGGAGTTGATGCCAATGGTGTATTCTCCTGATGATAAACTCAAAGTCAAAAGAAACATGCTATCATTTCCTTGATGACTCATGTACTTGAAAATTCTGATCCTATTGCCTACTTATATGTTGAAGGATGACCTGAATGGGAGTAGTGTATGTAGGCATAAATTAATTCTTTGTCAAAGAATCACACTTGGGATTTGGTTCCCTGACCGCAAGAAAAGAACATTGTGAAGTGTCGATGGGTCTACAGGACCAAATTTACCTTCGAAGGTTTTGTTGAGTGACATAAAGAACGACTTCTTGTGAATGGATTTTCTCAACAAGAAGGTATTGACTACACTGATACCTTTTCTTATTTCGCAAAGATGAACTCTATTTGACTAGTTCTTTCCCTCGTTGCTCGTTTTGGATGGAAAATTCATGAGATGGATGTGAAGAGTGCCTTTCTTCATGGATACCTATTTGGAGAAATTTTCATGAAACAACCACCTAGTTTTTTGATAGGTTCTACTTTGGTTTTTCAACTCAAGAAGTCACTTTATAGTTTGAAGTAGGATCCCTAAGCTTGGTATGCTAAGATCGCGAATTTATTTCTTCGACTTGGTTTCAAGAGTTGTGAATCTAATCACAACTTGTATGTAGTCCATACCAACAGAGACATTCTGATTATTGTTGTATATGTAGATGATCTCCTCATTACTGGCAATAATAATCATCCAATCCTTATATTAAAGAAACAACTTGTTGACTCCTTTGACATGATAGATCTTGGTACTCTGCACTATTTTTCGGGTATTCAAGTGTTACCACTATTTGATGTCTTTTTCATTTCTCAATCTAAATATGTGATGGATCTATTGACACATTTTAAGATTGTTTATTGCAATCCCCATGCTACTCCTTTCCAATATAGAGTAAATCTCACCAAAAATTGTCAAACACCCATAGTGAATGCTACACTTTAGTTGACCTGACATTTAGCAATCTTATTTATATTACTCTTAGTTGACCTGACATTTCCTTTGTTTTTAGTGTGGTTTATCAATTTATCCAGGACCCTAAATAAATCCACTAGAAATGTAACGAACCTCCTCGTTATGACAGAAACTCTTTAACAGGTGCGATTTTTTTTTTTTTTTTTTGTTTAAGGTGTGTGCGCGCGTGTAACAAGGAACAAACACACTTGACTCTACGTCGCCACCTGAAAACTAACAATACACAACCACGATGATCACAACAAGAAGACATAAGGTGCACAACAAGTAACTGCAAGCATGAACGACCATAGACATAAGGCGCACAACAAGTAACTGCAAGCATTTAATGACTTACTGGGTTTTGCACAGTACGAACATCGAAGGAAGAATCCATAGTAGAAGATTTTACTATTTATGCACAGGAAAGCAGGGCATTTAATCTTAGTTCTCTGCTTCGGAGAGAGAGAAGGTCAGATAGGCTCCTGGTCGACTGCTCAGGCAGAAACTAGTAATCCCCGTCAGGTGTGTTGCAAGAGTGGAAACCCTGCCTTTAAAGGGCCCGAGACTCTTGATACGGCACTGGATTCTTTACACAGAAAATAATCACACACACAGACTCATATACAAGGGCTACAAGGAGGTGTCTACATCCCTCCCGACACAAGCAGACCCAGCAATGCAAGCCAACCAAGTACAACAAAATCAACGGACCACCACGACCTCTATGGAAGACGCAAGTCAAAAGGACACTAACAATAACCAACCATTAGTTAAGACTCAACATTACCTACGACTCAAATGGGCAACAAGTGTAGATCAATTACTTCGTTTAAAACCGTTAGTCGATGAGTCATCAACCCAACCTTAAAAATGGGTACACATGATTAATTTCTAAATGTAAATCATAATAATTTATTTCTCTTAGATTAAGGACCTTACCCTTTTAGGTTGAAAATTAAAACATCCTTATAATGATCAACCTTACCATTACATTTATTCGACTACAATATTGTAAACAATTAACAATGTCCTTACGTTCCTATGATGTCAAGGCTATAGAGCATTTTTCCAAAAGCGAGGATATTACATTTTCATGTTTCGACGATAAATTACCCTGACAATAAAACTAACTTGACATCACCATCAAGGCTATCATTATTACAATCGTAAATAGAGACCTGCAATTCAACTAACTATTTTCACCATAAAACTACAATTTCTTTATATTGCATTATCATTCCCTAAAAACATAGTCAAGGATTGCATGGTTTATTATAATTAGTTACGAACAAACACCATAAAATACCTCCCTATTAACTAATACTAACCTCACTTGGCCTTACGCTACAATAACATTACCCTAGAACAGAGTTAACGTTACCTTGACATTTCATCAACTTCAACTTTTACATTACTATTTTGTAACAATACAAACTTCCCATCTACCATTCACACGAACAACATAATTCACTATAACCTTACCTATACATGTTGCACCTATGGTATTTTCTTATCAAATTCAAACACTTGATCGCAATCATAAAATTGACGTGAACTTTAACTCAAGAACTAAACTATAATTCAATTTGTTATTTAATTCAACTAATTAATTAACAACTAAACTAAAGAACTAAACTAAACTAATAATTCAAATGCAGCAGTTGACGAGTGCACGACACAACCATGAGAATCCATAAAGAAGCAATACCCTTATCCCCAAATAAGAAATGCTGACACGTAAAGACTGAGGCACATAAACCGCCACCTGTCAATTAATTCTGGCCTAACCCACGCAAATTCTATCAGTCACTACAGAATCCAGCCTTGACTAAATTATGTAGAACGTTGTCATTAACCATTGAAGAAAAATAATTTGCATGGCATCAGCCGCAATAACAAATAAGAAAAAGAAACAACTGTCACGGAATTAAAGGAGGTCGGCAGGGAGTTAAAGGAGGCCTTGCAGCAAGGCGAAACTCCTGCAGTCGGTGGGTTGGTTGAACAGGTCAGTCTGGGTCAGAGGCATTACTTCCACTGACCAAGGCGCTACTCAAAATTTAAAAATGGGAGGTGAGGGAACGAGGCACCTGCAGATCCAGCTCAACCTACCAATGCTTGCGGACTGGCTGGGCGACTGAACGCCGACACACACCAGTAGGGATACCACATCCGTTTACCTTGATTCGTTCAAATTAATTTAATTACATACAGAGTTAGCATCAACAGAAACAAAATTTGTCAACTGCGTGAGGAAGGTCTCAGAAGGAACCCAAAAAGAAACGGAAAGCCAAAACAAAATCAACACCACAGAAGCATTCAAAACGAAAAGCATTCAGAACGAAAGGCATTCAAAGACGAAAAGCCAAAACGAAATCAACATTCAAAGGACAGAAGCATTCAAACAAAAAGCCCAATGAAATCAACACCACAGTCGGATTCCAGAATGTCAAGCGGAATCAACACCACAAATCGAAATTCCAGAGTGCCCAACGCTTTCAACACCACAAATTGAATTCTTCAGCGGTTCATAAGGTAATTAAATAAGATAAAATGAATTCAAGAGTGCACAAATCGAATTCAAACCACAAATCGAATTCCTCAACTGTTCCTAAAATAAATGAATAAGGTAAAAAAAATTCCAGAGTGCACAATTGGGTTCAAACACAAATCGAATTCCTCAACTGTTCATAAAATAAACGAATAAGGTAAAACGAATTCCAGAGTGCACAATCGAATTCAAACACAACATGGTTTAACGCAGAAGGGGGCGGTAAGTCTATCTATTTTAAGTTATAAAAAAAATTTCATCCGCAGGCCCACAACAAACAACGGCTCGAGCAATACCAGGATATGTTGGCAAGGTCTTCCTCAAGGTCAAACAAATCTAGCTTCTAACTATTTGGAAATAAAAGAAATTGAATGGTGTTTTGAACACGCAGAGCCAACAACCAGCGAACCCACGGCATGCAAGAATGAAATTACCAGAACCAATTACAGTAACATCTTACCAAACCATTTTATTTTTTTTCCAGAAACAAGTCACTAAATCCATATACAAAATGAAATTGGCAGAAGAGTTTTATCAGCATGACATTGCTCAGTAAAATTCGTCATTCAGGGAATGGAGATGCAAGGCTAAAGTTTACTCAGAATTTGGACAGTAAAATTTTACAGCATTGATAATTACACAATTTTTCTTTATCTATTAAATAACAGAGGTAAACAACTTTATTAACAGAGGTAGGTAACAACAGTAAGCCAATCAATCCATTACACCGATATACCGATCCTAGCATGAGTAGTAATGCAATCCGATCTACTAAAATACAATCATACCGTGGCCTTGTCGCTTGCTCCGAGTGTCGTCCGTGCGCTCTGTGCCGCTCCCGCTCGCCGACCGTCGAGACCTCACCGGTACCTCCCAGCCAACGCTAGGGGTACTCTGCTTCCGCCTTAGCCCCTCGAGCCGCAAAGGGGCCACACACTATCCAGATGGTAGATCTAGCTTCCCAGCTCGCCTCGCAAGGCTGAGCTACCACTCCTATCCGAGATGGAAAATCCCAACTCCTCACAAGCAATCAGTCAAGTCACAATCTGGCAGTGTAACATTACGCTATCAGCCGATCCCTTTCTTCCTCATCTCCTTTTTCTTTTATAGAGTTTTGAGACCCACCAAATTTCCTAAATCACATTTTAATTAAGTTTTAATAAAAACAATTCTAATTATTCTCCTTCGCACAAGTGTCGTCCATCCCCCTCTTTCCTCAAGTAATTATTTTCTTTAATTTATTAAATTACTCATTTCCCTCACCCATCTAGAATCGCTCCTAAATTTACTCCTAGGTGTTCCTAGATCCCCTTACAAGTTTTAAATACTTTCCTAAATAAAAATGTTATTAAATTAGCTCAGATTAGCAGGTTCTTAAATGCATATTCCTTTCTATGTTGATCGTGCTTTTGACCTTATGTTCCCAACTTTCCTTTATTAAGTTTCCTCCATTAATTAGTTTCCTAAATCATATTATTCCCTTCTTTCCCCTTTTTATTAAATCCCAAAATGGCAGTTGCGTTATTAAATCTTTCCCCTTTATTATTAATTTAATATCTTTGTACTTCCACAAGTTAAGAAATAATTTCTTCTTTGTAAAATTTTAAAACCATTAGTTTTAATTTAATTCTTACCTGTCATTACCCCAAGAATTTTATGAAGACCCAACTATTACTTAAGTGGGTTTTTGTTTAAATTGTTATTTTTATTCTAGGGTCTTTTTCTTAAGGTTAGGCTAAATTTTTACCCTAGAAAAGTTTTAGACTTAGGACTTAGATTCTGAACTGGGCGACACTGGGTTAGGGAAGTTGTTTAAGGATTTCTTAAGGCGTTATTGTCTTAGGGATATTTAGGTTTGTTTCCTTCATCAACATCATTGCGACGTGCCCTTCAGGACGCACCACGTGCTCCAAGGGTGCCACTCGCCTCGTTCGTTTCCTTTGCACGACGTGCCCTTCAGGATGCACCACGTGCTCCAAGGGTGCCACTCGCTTCTTGTGTTTCTTTTGTGCGACGTGCC
>ML781795.1:618772-702372 GCA_009831015.1 Picea engelmannii
ATATACTTATTGAATGAATGCAAACTTATATTGGTTATGAACTTGTTACAATGATGCTCTATTTCATTTCTATCATAACGACCCAATTTCATGCTTAAATGTTTCATAAGTACTTGATCATGCTTCACTTATTGCACATATGAAAATTTCTAAATGACGACTATCTTGTGAATGAATATATACTTTTTACTTAGAAAGTTTCACCTTGAACATTTTATATTGCTTGATCACTAATTATGAGTAATGGTGCATTGGTGTTTTGTGTTTAATAAAGCAAGTGTTTTCCTTCCAATCATTCATTGAGCATTTTATTCTCTTACTTTTATTGAAGCATCAGTTTAGAGAAGTCAACCCAAGTCAAACAAAGTCCTTGTCCTCACCTGTCTAGAAATGCAATGATAGGAATTAGTATTAGACCCCTAGGAAAACCCTCCTTATTATAGAAACCATGGCATAAATATGTAGAGGCATGGGCACTAAGGTGATAGTGGGCGTCTTCCCTATCTCTTTCCTCAAGCTCTCCCTCGCAGGGTAGGAATTTCCTTTGGCGAGAGTTTAAGTGGTAACATGAAAAATTTAGCTAGAAACACCTCAAGCGTGTGTTTTCAAGAAGGTATTTAATGACACCATATTAAAATGTATAACCCATGAGTAAATATAAAAAAAGAATATAAAATCATATATAAGGCCATCAGAGTTTATTTGAACAACAAAGCAATAATTTCTTTGGAAGGTTTGAGTATTTATTTTTCCTCACTTTTTTAGGAAAAAGAAGGCTTTGAGGCCAAGGAGACGTTAAATATGTAAATCTAAGTTAGAGCATTTTTTGTTATATAATTGTGTAATTGTTTTAAGAAGATAGTTAGTTTGAACAATTGGGTCAGTCAACTGACTCAACCAACCAACCAACTATTGTGGCCACAACAACCCTCTTATTTTTATTTTATAAGAAAAAGGAAAGGGGATCCTACCAAAATTGAATATATGCAGATGGTTCCTCTTTAGTGTGCAATCATAGCACCTTCTATAATTGGCTCAAAAATCAAATTTAATTTTTTTTGCGCAATTTTTTTTTTTTAAATAAATTGTTGTCATCGCAATTTCGACGCACCATAGAAATATTGCGACGCACTTTCTATACAAATAAAGAAAATTGTATAGAAATTTTGTGGCAATATACCCTGTTTTCGTCGCTCTTGTGATGACCTGTACAAATCTTGCGATGCACTTGCTATACAAATCACGAAAATTGTATAGCAATTTCGTGATTTGTATAGCAATTTCATGGCAATATACCGTATTTTCGTCGCAATTGAGATGACCTATACAAATATTGCGACGAAATTGATATACAAATTACGAAACTTGTATAGCAATTTCTTTGCAAATACCCTATTTTCTTCACTCTTGCAACGACCCCTTCGAAAGTTGATTTGTCGCAATTTTTTTCCTTAGTTTTCCTATATTGTCGAGTGTGCGATGAGCTCTCTTTATTGTCGTGCTTGTGATGATTTTCCTATTGGGTCACTCTTTCAACGGTTTATTTACTTATTCGTTCTGGCGATGATATTTCTTATTTGCCGCAATCGTGACGACTTCCCTAGTGTCGTCTCTCTTGCGACGTTAATCTAGGTTCATCGCACATGCCACGTCATGCAAAGAGATGTTTGGGAGACTCAAGATTCATCGCAATATCCACAACATAACGTCACAAGAGCATCGAAATATCCATCGCAAAATGACCCAAATTTGCTAGTGATTTGTGGTCGACGATAATGGACTTCCATTAAAACAATCAAGACTCCCAGGTAATTTTAATTCATATTTTAATCGTTTAATGTTGTCCATCTCATACACAAATCATCTAGATTATTAATTTTAAATTAATGATCATATCTTTTTGTGTGTAGGAAACGACCATTTTTATAGGCACCTAGAGATCAAGGCCTTGTTGATTTTTGGGGCAACCTTACGCATGAGGTGTAATTTTCCGTAATTCCAACCTCGAAAAGGAACTTATGGATTATTTTGAAGGTCTCTTTGGAGTAGACACGTTCAATAAAAAAGTGGTCACCTCTGCAGTGGGCGAATATTTAAACTATACGTGGGATGTTTATAGACGAAGCTTGGTAGGAAATCCTAGGTATGACCATCCTCCCTCAATTCCAGAGAGGGAGTGGAAGGCGATCATTGATGATGCAAAAGAGAATATTTTGAAAAAATCAAGAAAAAATATAACTAGTACACCAAGGTAAATTACAATATTTTGATTTCAATACCATCTTTAATTTTCTTTAGATCTAAATAAAAGTGTGGCTATATATAACATACTTGAAAATTTTGATGATAGGTTGCCTGACACTTCGAAGGAAACCAAAGCAAGGATTGATAAACATGGCCAACACAAGCTAGGCCAGGGTGGCTACTCGAGGTTACAATCATGAATCATAAGTACCCAAATGTATTAAGAATATTATTTGTATCACCTTATAACTTTCAGGTAATTGCATCCAAAAACATTAAAAAACCATACCCTTATGCAATGCAAGGCGACAACTTCAGAACTGAAACCACGGAGGAAGACCTCCAACTTGGTTACAAGTATGGTTATAAAGTCATGGTTGATTGTAGGAAAAGCATGTGGTAGAACCCAAGATCCAGTTTGCAGGATAAGGTAAATAAAAATCAATCCACTTTAACCTTTCATTACTTATAAAATACGTAAATGTTTGATATCGTCCATAATTTAATGTCTTTGTTTTAATCAGGGGAGCAACACTGTCAATGAAACCATTAGTATTATACAACAGAGAGTTGATAGTGAAACATAGCCAGAAGATCATGGTGCTCCCCAACAACCCCATCCTAGTGGGGTGTAGCCCCAAGATGTTCATGTGACTGAGGCCCACGACGGTAAAATGGATGTATATTAATCATATACTTAATAATTATGTACTTATAAAATTTGACATTTCAATGGAAAATAATGTCATAGTTGATCCTCCTCAACCTAAATATCAGGTGAACATGCCGACAGCCATTCCAATGGTGCTGACTAGAGGACCAGGTAAATAATTACATTGTAGATTTTTTTTTTAATATTAATGAACTACTTCAAAGATATTTTAAAATTGGCCATATAAATTTGATATTTTTTGTTTTTGTAGGTGATGGCCCCTCACAGCAGCATCCACACCGTGGGTACGAGACCAGACGTACTCGACTTGAAAGGACTAAAACAACATCAATTGTTGAAGAGAACCCAGTAAACGAAGACATGGAGATGGATGAATTACTTAAGACCTGGAAAACACAAAAGAAGACTAAAAGAAATTGATGATGTGTAATCATTTTATAAGACAGTTAGATGTACATTATATAGCTGAACATGTAATGATGCATATAATGCATTGACATTATGGGTACTTTTTCATCTGATAATATACACAAGGCTATTTCTATGGTTTGTATATATCTGTGAATATAATTTTGTTATACACTTAATGATAATTTCAGCTTCTCTTAGACTTGGTATACATTGATTCAATACTCCTTGGTTCTATTGGTTCTATTGGCCTTGACATAAAAATTTTGAATCAATTTGTGCCTCCATGGATATCATCCTAGCGATTTGAAGGCATTGGTAAACGTTAAATTTAAGAGATTGAATTGTTCAAGTTTGGATTTAAATGTTACATGCTTGTTTGTTTGTGGGTTTCAAGAGTTACAAACTTGTATCTCTTTGTCTTTTAAGAATGGTAATCTCTTTTTATTTTAATATATAATGTGAGAATCCAAGAAAGACCTGATGCCTTGTTCTTGGGATATGGAGTCTAGGAAACAAAAAGAACTTGAATATGCAATATGCAACTTCCAAAATCTTGTGATATGATATATGAAACTTTGAAAGTCTTGTGACATGTGCCATGTGGAAAGAATATTTTCCAGGCAATGTGCAAACTTTAAACTTGGTGCAACATGCAAAAATAAATCTTTGGGAAGATGGAATAAGAAGATTTTGGAAGCTGTAAAAAGAACTTAAAATATATTACAACTTGTGACATGCATCTTTCAAAATCTTGTGACATGCGACATCCATATTTTAAAATGTTGCGACATGCGATATGAAACATGCAAAAAGCATCTGTTCTATGCACGTGAACTTTGAACTTGGTCTGACGTGTTAACTTTGAACTTGGTGTGACATGTGGCATGCAAAACTTGAACTTGGTGCGACATCTGATATGTGAACTTTGAACTTTGTGTGACATGCAACATGCATCTTTTTGCAACTTGTGAAACACATATTTTAGTATTTTCACCATAACTTTGAACCCAATTTTTTTTGTGTGTCATATTTGTACCATTGTAAAGGTCTTTTTAAGATATGAAACTTTATTGTTATAAGTTTTATGAGATTACTTACCATTGTTTCAAATTCAAAAAATGAAAATACGGGCACATTGTCAATGGCCTAGAAGCCTGATAACACAACATTTCAACTAATGTGTCCTTAAAATCATTATCAAAGTGACCAATGTCATATCCCATGAAAGGAGATTCAACTCAAGGAAGTAAACTTGAGAATCTTATTAAGTTGTCAATTGACTTCTTTATGTTAAATTATTTTTTCTAAAATATGATTCAAAGTTTGTATATTTTCATCTTACGTATATTGTGGCAACAACATCCAGGTATCGATACTAAAAAGGAGATTATACATTTTAATATGAAGACATTACGTATGAAAGAGTGAAAAGTGGAAACAAGGATGTTAGTCACCTTTGGCCAAGCATTTTATGGAGAGATGTGATTCCTATGATGCATACGTCGTGGACTATTCTTCTGTATCTATTGAGCATCAGGGTTGTTGTAGGAACATCCTTTACATTGTAGACTATCTCATGTTTAGATTTTTCATTTTTATTTATATTTTCTAGAAATATTTGTCTAAACCTGTAGGCATGAAGTTGTAATTACTTGATTAATACAAAACTATTTTGGGTTTTGCAACTATTTATTCATATTCATGTTTTTATTTTCATAGTCAACTTATTGCTAGGTATAATGGTTGTAATATGTTTGGTTATGTGTTTTATTCATCATTTCTATACCAAAATTGGTAAAACCCAAATCAATAATGGATTCTGGGACAAAATGTGGATGGCTTCCCTATATCAAACAAGGATCAATCTAATTGGGAGTTCTCACTAGGGTGAACCCTTGTTGTTGAGTGAACCATTTTAACCCATCAAAAAAAATGGAACTAGAATGAGGGTTAATGAAAAACCAATGCATGTGGAGGCATATGGTAAAATTCCAAATGAGGCTCATTTAAATGCCCAAACATGTAAATATTTGAAGTGGGTTTGCAAGGCATTATCGGCTGCCCCACTTTGGGCATCAAACTCCCCCAAGTCATCTTACAGATGAGAATCAATTCAAAGTGAGGGAGCGATTTAACTTCAAGTTGAATGGTTGGAAACCTCTCAAAAAAATATGATACAACTCAAATTCCTAAGGGAATGACCCCAACCTCCCACTAGTGCCATAATAATAATCTAAGGTTAACACTGCATGAAGAAAAAAAAAACATCTTGAAAGTATCATGCTACACCCATAAAGTGTGTGATACTCAATAATATGATCATCACAATATATTAGCTTGTAGTATATCCACTTCCTGTCACCAAGAGAAAAACTCAAGGTGTAGAGGATAGTGAAAATTCCCCTCATGTCCTCTAAAATCATCATGCTCAAAATTGGAAACAATGAGTTGTCCTACATTTCACCCTATGTTTTCCTACTCTAACCACCTCGACACTACAATACTTGTCCATGTATTCCATTTGCATCGAAATAGTGACATATTAGGCATATTGGGAAAATAAGGAGCATCCCATTCCCTCTTGGATAATGTAGAGATAAATACATATCATTCTTTCATGAGATAAATTACTTGCTCACCCCCACCCATGATGTTTGGCATCCTTTATCCCACTAATGAATTGGATTTAATATAAATTGATTCTTCACCCTCAACAATATTGCCTCGTCAACATAGTTGAGGAGGCCAACATTGCAAATGAGAGAACATGTGTCTCAAGACAAAGTGTGGAATGTTCTTGCATGCCCTCTCATGTGTCATCTCCCATCCACGTGGTAGTGAAACTATGTAAGTTGATTGATAAAAAAATCATTGAAACAAAATATAATTTATTTGTTAATTACTATTGTAATATGACTTATTTTTAAAATACATCTAGAACTTATTTACAAAAGTAACGTTAGTTCTCTATTATTTTGTTGGATCATTAGTGTCATGTTACTATCTCAATTTATCTAGCATGGAAATTCCCTTAGGCGTGGTCTCAAATTCCCAATTAGGTTAAACACCGACATATTCTAATGCTCATTATATAGTCATGCATGTTATAAATCTCAACTTAACTTATACAACATTCAATGCATTCATAATGACTCATGGTATATATACAACAAGTTACATAACACATATTTGTCCATTGTCCAAGTTGACTTAAATGTACATAAAAAGTGTTTAAGTCAAACATGGTCAAACCAATATGTTGACCAAATATCATGATGGCTAAGATATAAGGCACTCCCACAAACATGTAGAAAAACAAAAAGGTAAATGTTTGAAACCAAAATCCTCCCAACTAGATGATAACCATTATGCTAGCAAAAAATCATTACCAATCCCTATGATTAAGAAAAGTTCCATCATTGGCAAGAATTGATAGAGTTGATCCATGGAGGCTTTACATCATTGAAAAACATTACTAATAAATTAAACACTAAATTAGTTAATGATGAATTTCTTTTGGACATTGATCAAGCTACTCAATAGATAAACTTTTCCAAAAATAGAAGAGCCATATCATGCTTACTTGATATCTCAATATGGATATGAAGAAAAACACTACTCTATTTGTTATTTATATTTTGTGTGAAATTACCAAGCATGATGACAAAAAGGCAATAGCAATTCATCAACAACTCCACCTACTTTGCAAATGAAATGTTTCTAATAGATAACAAAATGATTGGAAGGCACATAAATATGAGAATAACTTTAAAAACATCACTTATGTTCTCACTGCAAAACTAATTGTCCCTTATTTCTCTATCTTCCATTATATAATTGAGATAAATAAAGACCATCATGAAAATGCCACAAAACTAAACCACTCAGATGTCAAGCTTAGTAAACTTTTTATTTTGTTTTATATTATTAATTTATAAAATCTCTTGGTTAAAAACTAGTTTTTTTCCTTATATTATATTATTTTAATGTTGCTTATAGTTTGTCCCCTAATGGGGTGTCACATTGATATGATACCACCTTATGTTTATGTCAACTTGCAACCTCCCCAACATTCCCTGAGGTTGATTGTTGTTGGTGTTCATTTAATCTTGTTCAACATGTTCTTACAACCCTTATCTCATTTGTATTTTTCGACGGATCTCCTTAGTGTGCGAGCATTGGATTTCAGATTTACTCAGTACAAATACTTAATGGATAACGACTAGGTTTAAAGGAATATTTTAGGATTTATTTCAACAATTCTGGTTCATTTTGGTCCATCCCCCTCTTTAACACCCTGCTTCCTTTCGTCTGGTTTATCTTTTGTGTTCCTCCTTTGCCTCCTTTCTCTGATCAACTTTTTCTCTTCTGTCATCATTTTGTGTTCATGCCTAGGGATCGAGGCAAGCTTAAACGAGTTGGTGGCAATTTTGTTAGTCGCTGTGATCATGTTCGTAGAGTATCTTGGGCGTATGGTTTCACCTGCGAGTGCCAATGCCACACAGTCATTGAACATAGATGTCCTCCTCTAGTCATGTTTGCTGAAGAAATCAAACGAGTATTCACTCCTCCCTCATCCTCTTATTCGTCTGTGCCCAATATTGAAACTAATAATGCCTCTAGTCCCTATGCGTAGACACCTCCTCCTCCTGGGTTTATGGGCATTCAGTGTGACCTCATATTGGAGCTATGCAGGGACAATGATGGAAATAACTGATGGAAAAAAAGTTGAACTGGATCCTGGATTCAGGTTCAAAATATCCACAGCAAAGGCGTGGTCCAAGAAATTTACTTCAATCAGTCATGACTCCAAAATGGCCTAAGTCATCCAGGCATGCTTTTCCTAGCAATTATCATAGTAAATAATTTACATGACCTGTTATGTTTTGATTTTCTTAGTTTCAGTATGGATAGTAAGATCACAGGGACATCTCTTTGTGTATGATCATAGACTATGCCCCAACTACTATTGTAATAGTGTCTTCTTTAAGCCATTATGGACAAGTTTTTTGGAACTTTAACACCTGGTGGTGGGGCTGGTTTCCTTCGTTGGAAGCCTCAGCACCAGTGTCATGGATATATGTTGTAATTTTTGTCTTTTAAAGGTAATATAAACTTCTAGCTTACAAAAAAAAAATGTTGCTTATAGTTTGTTCAATTAAACGGAATAAATTATCTCTGAAAGATAATATCACAAACTATAGTGTTAATTTACAAATTTTCTCAATTACAAACTTTTTTTCCCTTTAATTCTCTTATTAGTTCCTACCATAGAAGGGATATAATTTTCATTTAGAATTTGACTTTATATTAGTTATTACAATCCATAACAAAGTGCCAATGTTTTATAAACTTGTGAATAATATAGTATTCAAATAAATACTTGAAAATTCAAAATAGTTTTCAAAGTTATTAAAACTTATTAATTCCCTTTTTCGATACATAGAAATAATGTAGATGGGACATAATTATATGTTCTACTACCTAGAACTATCAACAAACAAAATTAATCAAAAAATGAATTAAAACTATAAATTTACCAATGGCCATGTAACCATTTGTCATCGAGTGCACCCAAATTTGCATGTTGTCATTCACTTCAACTTTGTAAAAATACCATGTACCACTCTACTCTATCATCTATCATCTGTGAATTCATGGGTGCCTACCATCTACAAACACATGCATGCATCCCTGTGTCATGAACTTGGTTACTATGAACCACCACAATTTTCCATCTATCATTATGAACTGCTATGAAATATGATTGAAATCAACACACTCACCATGCTAGCCTTCGCCCAATCATTTAGATTCTCTCATGAGAGATATACAACCATAGTAAGGGGAAAGAGTGTTTTCAACTTAAGAACCTTGATGGCATGCAACCTCTTATTATATCTATGTAATAGAATTTCTCCACCTTCTCTCTGCTCTTGGAATTTCTCCCCACTTGAAGATTTTAAGGTGGATATATCCCTCACAAATTCATATTGTGTCATCAACAACTGATGTTGGATATTATTGGTCTCCTTTTCGTCTTTACTTTCATTAGCATGGGATTATGGTTGCTTGTCATCATGGAAATTAGAAACATTAACATCTAGTTGTGCTTCCCTTTAAAATCACCAATTTTGATTATTTATGACCCCCATCAATGCACTCCAATTGTTATAATGGGATGTTAATTATATGTGAATCCATGTTAAACCCTAATTGTCATTTTTAACTTTGATCTAGTCATCTTTAAACATTGTAAAGAAATTCATGTCAATGCAGTTATCCACTAGAAAACTATAATTGAATCTTGACCTGTCATTGACAAGAGTGATGAGTTATGGAAAAGGCTTGATTTTTCTTTGTGTGCAACTGTTGATAAGGGCATCAATTTGTTTTTTTTTTTTTTTTTAAATAAATATATGTTGTTGCAAGAGAGACAACCTCAAGAAATATTGCAACAAAATTTCTATACAATCGGCGAAAAATTGTATAGCAATTTAGTCGCAAGATACCTTGTACTCGTCTCTCTTGTGACGATCCCGTCGATAGCTAATTTGTCGCAAGATTGCTTTAGCTTATCTCTCTTGTGACAATATCCATATATTTTCTCTCATGTGATGATCTCCCTATAGTGTCGCTTTTGCGACGATCTCCCTATATTGTCGCTATTGCGACGATCTCTCTACCCTGTCACTCTTGCGACGACCTCCCTACCTTGTCTCTCTTGCGACGATTTTCATAGCTAGTTGCTCTTGCAATGATTTCCCTTTCTTGTCGCCCTTTCAACGATTTCCCTTCCTTGTCTCTCTTTCGACGATTTCCCTTCGTTGTCACTCTGTCGACGATATCTCTTCTTTGTTTCTTTTGTGACAACTTTGTAGTGTCGTCTCTCTTGCAACGTTGTTTCAAGTTCATCACACTTACCACATCACTCAAAGAGAAGTTTGGGAGACCCAAGATTCGTCGCAATATCCACGACATAATGTCACAAGAGCATTGAAATAGCCATCACAAAATGACCCAAATTTACTATTGATGAAAGTACCTGGTACAATACAACCCAATATTTGAAATAGTCTTGATGACCAAACAAGCATTGCATTGACCTTATTCCACACTATTTTAGAAACTGCTAGTACTCACACTGAACTTGAATGTTCCTAGGAAGTTATAGAAAGGGACAGAAGTATCTGTTTGGTAAGACAGGAAAAGGAAAACTAGATATCAACAGTAACTTCCCCTTTCTTACCTCTTTGGTCTTTCGTTTAATGTCCTCTAATCCTCGCATCTCTCGAAGGAGAAGAGGGTTTTCCCCCAAAGTTGCTCCTATTTTTGAAATAGGAAGGAGGAAAGTAGTTCTATTAAACTAATAAAGTTCTCTAAGGTGCACTTTATTAGACTCTTCTAATTCACCTTTATCACCCTTACCTATCACCTTCAATATGACATCTGCGGGTAGTGGTAGTGGCACCAAAGGTGCTTCCTCCTTGCAACCTCTGCTTCATTAGTAATTAATATTATATACAATCATAAAGTCCCTATTCATTCCACTACAAATCCTTCTAAACTAATAAATAAATATGGGATTTTCCAATTCTAGGAAGATCCTACGACCACCCCATGGCACATATCTTCTCCCTTGAATCTGGCACCTTCTACTCACCCATTACCAAATTTCAAGGAGAATTTCCTAGGTTTTCGGGAAATAATATCATTACTACAAACAAATACTTGGTATAATTTTCTAATGCTTATCATAATATTGGGTCTAACTATAACAACACTTGCATGTGTCAATTTGTCAACTCCCTCGAAGGGAAAGTTGCAACATATTTTTTTGATCTCCCTCCCAAAATTCTTTCCACATGGGAAGAATTGGTTTATTGGTTCAAGTCCACTTATGGGCAGTCGAAGAGTCTGGTTGAGTCGTTAAGGGAATACAACAACATTGCTTATAAATATGATGAAACCATTAAGTATTTTAACCTTCGCTTCACCAAATTATATAATCAAATCCATGAACTAATCTTCCTTCAAAATCAAGTTGATTTCATGCATTATTATAATGCATTACCTTATCCTTATCGTCATAGAATTGAAGAGAAGATTATTGAAAATCTCGGTTCCTCTCTTCATACTTTCCTAGAATATGACGAGCAACTTGAAAGGACAAGTCTTCCCAATGTAAATTTGGTCAAGAATAAAGATATGCCTTCCCTCCTACAACTCGTGCAAGATATGAATAATAGGATGATAGCCTACGAGCAAAAAGGAAATGTCTATTCATCTACCCATGGGCATCTTCTTCTTCTTTAGCACCTTTTAGGAATACTAATGAAAATAATTTTCAGCCAAAGGCCATTATGTCTCGTAGTTGGTGTAACTTCTATGAATAAAATCATGAAGAAAGTACTTGTGAAGTTAAGAAAAATGCCAGAGATAAGATATTTGGAAAAAGGCCCAATACCACAAACGTTGTTTTATATTGGGTTGAACCAAAATATGTTATGGTAATCAATATTGGGAATAAATCTTACACTGCCAAGGGAAAATATGACCCTCCTCGTACTTCTTCTACCCCAAGCTCATATTCTCAAGGTGTTGATACACAAGCTATTAAAACTTTTGATAATCAAGGAGTGCCTTCTCCTCTTCCCTCTTCTAAATATAATATCCTTAATCAATTGGCTAATATCAAAGACGATGATACTCTTTTGGACATGGTTGTCATCCCAGAACAACAAAAGCATCTCAAAAACTTTATGGAAGGTAGAATTTCTACCATAGCCAATCTATTTGAAGAGTCAAAATAAGAGGATTCAACTGTAAATAAAATAGGTGCAAATAATTTTAGGAACCCTGTAAAAAATCCCCCTATTTATATATCTGTAAAAATTATGGACAAAATAACTCATTGGTGCCTAATTGGTGGTGGGTTTGGTCCAAGTGTAATGTCAAAAATTATCATGGAAGAGCTTGGCTTATCATGCACTAATGCAAATTCTAGGAGCATTCTCTCTTATAAAAGTTTGTAGTAGTCAACTATAGGAGAAATCAAAGATGTAACCTTAGTTCTCTGTGCACATCCCGAGATAAGAAAAACCTTCATCATCCAAGTAATTGATATGCCAATGAGTAACTATTCAATTATTTTAGGAAGAGACTGGCAAGCCTTAATAGGTGGATATATTTTTCTTGATGGAACACATTTTTTCGTCCCTCGGAACGGAAATAACACTATAGTCCTTAGGGAAGGAATAATTTCACCATATATAAAGAGTGTTCCCAAACCCAATATAAATTATCTCAAAGAAGATGTGGGGGTGTACTCTATCTTCACTAATGAGGGTGACACTATGCTTGAACAAATTGATTTTGACTATGGCATGTGGCACATGCATTTTGATGGCTCATTCTCAAATGAAGGTAATGGGGCCGACACCATTCTATATTCTCCTACAGATAAAATCCACAATTTTTCTTATAGGTTATAATTTTCTTGCACAAACAATGTCACCGAGTTTGAGGCATTACTGTTAGGCATAAAAAATGAATATAAACTTGGTTGTGGCCACCTTATAGTTTTTGGTGATTATGAACTTGTTGTGAACCTTGTACGTAAGATTTATTCTCCAAGCAACAAGTTTCTTAAACGCTATACCCAAGCTGTTTGGATACTCATTTCAAATATGTTATCATTTAACATCACTCATGTTAAAAGGGAACTTAATTCAATGGCTGGTAGATTAGTTGTGTTTGTAGCATCTCCTACCCAAAAACATTTACCTCAAATACTTGATTGTAGGTTCCAATATCTATATCGTCCTCACATCCCTGATAACATAGGATCATGGTAGGTTTTCCTGAGTGATGAAGGCATTTTCATTTTCATACAAAATGAATCGTTTAAGCCCAAGGAAATCATATCTATGGAAGATGACAAATTTCCTAAAGGCTTGACCACTCTCGAAAATTTATTTTCGTTGAGTGATGTAGGAAACAAAGAAACTCATAAGGAAGAGGAGTTGAAAAGGAAAGTGGGTGATACCATTTCCTTGAATATTGGGATACCCAAATCTCCAAATATCATTAAACTAGGTGCCCAATGTTCTCATGAAGAAAAAGCGAAATTCACTGAGTGACTCCGTGAATTTCAAGATGTTTTTGCATGTTCATATGAGGATTTCTGTAATTTTGATCCTTATCTCATACATCATTCTATTCCTATCAAGGAAGGGGTAAAACTAGTTAGGAAAAAACAAAGACATATTAACCTTGCACTCGAAGCTACTATTCGAAAAGAATTGGAAAATTTGTTAAAAACTAATATAATATTTTTGGTTAAGTATTCAGAGTGGGTTTCAAATATGGTCCCTGTTCGGAAGACTACTAGACATATCATATTATGTGTCAATTCCCGCGCGTTAAATAGAGAGAATGTGAAAGACCATTTTTTTCTTCCTAATATGGAAATGATTTTACAACAGGTTGCAGGGTCACAAATGATGTCCTTACTTGATGGATTTTCTGGGTATAATCAAATCAAGGTAAAAATGATTGATAGGTATAAAACCACCTTTACTACACACTGGGGAAATTTTTCTTATGAATGCATCCCTTTTGTCTTGTCTAATGCAGGAGCCACTTTTCAAAGAGCCATGCAGATAGATTTTGACAATATGATCGGTAAAATTATCCAAGTTTATCTCGATTATTTGACTGTTTATTCAAAGAACCGGTTGGATCATTTTGGTCATCTTAGAAAAGTTCTCATGCATTGCAGAAA
Organism: Picea engelmannii; assembly: GCA_009831015.1. Classification (NCBI taxonomy): domain Eukaryota; kingdom Viridiplantae; phylum Streptophyta; class Pinopsida; order Pinales; family Pinaceae; genus Picea; species Picea engelmannii. Next base: position 632,887 of record ML781795.1, read on the forward strand.
AATTGGCATTTCTTTAAATCCTTTCAAATCTATTTTCAGTGTCACAAAGGAAAAACTCCTCAGTCATATTGTTTATGATTCAGGAATAAGCATTGACCTCGAAAGGATTACTGTGATTCTAAACCTTCATGCCCCCACTTCCAAAAAAGAAGTTCAAGATTTCATGGGCATTATTAATTTTGTTCGTAGGTTTGTTCCTAATTTTTTTGTCATGGTTAAACCAAATCATAATCTTCTGAAGCAAGTTCTTTATTTTTCTTAGACTTATGACGTCGAAAATGATTTCCTTAGGATTAAGAAAGAGATCAATTTTGCACCGTTTCTGGTGAAACCGGATTTTGAGAAATATTTTATCATATATACCAATGCCACAAACAAAGCAATTTATGCTATCCTCTTACAAAGTGCTAACCAAACAAATGAAAATCATGTAGCTTACATGAGCCATAGTTTATCAGATGATGAAATCAAGTAATCTTATATTGAGAAACACACTTTTTCTCTTGTTAAGGCTATAGAAAATTTTCTCGACTTTATTTTAAAAAAACATACGCAGGTAAGAGTCCATTTTCCTACTGTCAAGTTTCTTCTTTCACAAACTTATCTTTCAGGAAAAATTGCACATTGGCTTTCCAAAATTCAGGAGCATGATTTGACGATCATGAATTCAAATACAATCAAGGGACGATACCTAGCTCTTCACTTAGCTCAACATCCTGAACCAAGTGAAGAAATTAACGATCAAGATAATCCTCTTTCAACTCTGTTTTATATTGATAATCAAAATCTTGTTATATCCAAACATCCTTGCTATAAAAATTTGGTGTATTATTTGCAGTATCAAAAGTGTCCAGATGAGATGGATCCTCACTAGATAAGGAGAATCTACCCGAAAGCTTCCAAGTATATCATTTTAGGAGACTTTTTGTTTACAAGGTCTATTGGTGGTTTGTTACTTCAATGTATAAATGATGAAGAAGCACAAAAATTGTTACACGAAATTCATGGATCATTAGCTTTTGTCATTCACATTGGTGGCCATTTTTTTGCTAAGGCTACTGCTTTTAAAATCATAAGAAATTGTTACTATTGGTCTAAGATATTCCACGATTCTTATAAATTCACAAGATCTTGTGAAAAGTGCCAAACGTTCAATGGGAAAGAACGCCTTTCTGACATGCCTTTACAACCTGTCCACCCGGATTTCCCTTTTTCTAAATGGGGCCTAGACTTTATTAGTCCTATCAATCCTCCATCTTCCGTAGGGAATATCTTTATTTTGACAGCCACCGATTACTTTACCAAGTGGAACGAGGTCGTCCCTCTTATACATGCGCAAGATGAGCAGGTAATTTCTTTCCTATAATCTAATATATTTTCCAGATTCAGAATTCCATTAAAGATCATTACGGACAATGACCCAACCTTCATATTTGCAAAATTGACTCAATTTCTGGTTAAATTGGGGGTTAAAAATTTCACTTCATCTTCTTATTACCCTCACGGAAATCAGAAATCTAAGTCCACTAACAAGAATCTGGTTAGGATCGTAAAGAAATTTATAGAAGACAAACCTCTCCAGTGGAAAACGCTTCTTACTTATTCTCTCTAGGAAGATCACACAACCTCCAAAGAAAGTACAGGTTTTATTCCCTTTCAACTCATATATGGTCAAGAGGCTATTCTACCTACCAAACTAGATATTTCCTCCTCACGGATGATGCTATAGGTTGAAGAATTAAATTCTTCGAATGTTCCCCAAAGGATAAATGCATTGTTACCCCTAGAAGAACAAAGGAATGTTTCCTTGGAGAACATAAAAAGAAGGCAACAAACTATGAAAAATTATTTTAACAGACGATAAAAAGTCGTTGAATTCAAGGTTGATGACAAAGTCCTACTATGGGACTCAGCCCATGCTGAAAGAGGAAGACATTCTAAGTTCAAAAAACTATGGCTAGGTCCTTTCAAAATCGCTTATGTCCTAGGCGCAAACTCATACCTCCTAAAGGATTTGGAAGAGCGATTGTTCTCTTACAATACTAATGGTTCCCACTTGAAACATTATGTGGGATAAACTTGATCGTTAAACGCTTTTATAAAAATGATTGTTGTATATAGTCTTTTTTTTACTATTTTCTTTTTACTTTGGTTTGTTGAGTTTTCAATTTCTTCCCTTTGCTTCTCGTAATAATCAGAAATAAAGTTTGTATCGGGTTTTCCATTACAATTCCATTCTATAAATATTGTTGATCAATGATAATAACATACACATGGATGTCATGGTGTCCTCCTTTTAGACATCACTGAAATTTCTTTTTTCTTTCAATACTATTGTAGGATAGTTGATTTTGTCTTCTTCTATGTTTCTGCTAGCCCTTTCTTCCCTCCATTCTGAGATTCAAGAGCATATCATAGGCATTCTCCTCAAAAGTTTAAGAAGCATTATATGTTGCATATTTTTTTAAATTTTATGCATACAGGACCAAACCCCCTCATACATACCACTTTCCATAAGTTATTCCCAAAGTCCCATCTCATTATTTCCCTTAAACCATATTTTTCCCCCTTTTTCATAATTATTCTTTTCAACAATTTTTTTTATCATCTAGTTCTACTAGTCTTTGAAAATAAACATTATGAGTTCTAAATCTGTTGAGAACAGATTTGCCTATGGAGTCGCCAGTTTTTTGACATCGAAAAATCACAACATGGATCCCTGTGTGCAAATAGGTTGCAATGCCTTATTATTTATATATAATTAATAATATACTAGATAGGTGGGACCCCATATGTGAATGATGATGAAGGATGCCTCATATTTTTATGCACTCATATCTATTTTTTCAAAAATGACTCTACAGTTTTAAAAATTTTGAAACCGCTTTCCAAGCAAAATGGGCAAATGATAGGTTTATTGGCAATTTAATTCAAAGAGAAGAGATGTTGTTTTAATGAGCATCTTGGTTTATTCTGTTGCACATATATTTTGATTGTTGATTTAAACTCCAAGTATGGGATATATTTGGATATGGCATATTGCACTTATGAATTCTTGTGATTATCATGGTCATTGGTTACTTTTGAAGGGTGGAAATTCCTAGAAATCAATGTGGGACATACGATATGCCTTGTGCTAAGTGTTAAGCATGCACATAAACTTGAAAAAATTATGGAAGGTGGAAAACTCAACTTTGTATTGAATTGTTGTTCGATAACTATAGTGGATTATGTGCTGGAGGTGTTGGTGCACTCGTACTGGGCTATGGTTGATAGAGTTAATGTAAGATACGACGTGAAATTATTGCACATCGCTCTAACCTTATCTCAAGGTTGCCACCCTCGCTTGGTTCGCATTTGGTTGATTTCCTAGTTGATGTTGCCTCCGTTTTGCTCAGCCTTGGAATAAATAGTCATTTTTGTGGTTTTCCCTGGCATTCTACATACATGTATGATATCTCTCACCTCTCCATTCAGGAAAAATAACTCCGCTCGGAATAAAGTCATGAGGTTGGCTCTTGCATTTTCTTACAGACTGTGTTTTTTCGAAGTTTAATACATGTGGGTATCAATTGTGTAATGGAATTTAAAGTGGAGGTTTTCCATGTTAGTATTCAAGTGTTTCAAGTTGATTATAGTGTTAAAACTCCTTTATGTTAGGACTAAGCGATTTCTTTATGTCCAAAATGAATACTGCTTTGTGATATAACTATTGGAAAATTTTATGGCAAGTGTTTGGGTTTCACTCATCTCTGGTCATTAAAATTTGAGGGTTTCTCTGTGAGATAAAAAAATGGTTGTTTGCTTAGTGTCATTACCCAGTCTTGGAATATTGATAGATCCTTCAAATTGTTTGTCAACTATTTTTATATGTATGATTACATTTTCCTTACGGACTCCATGAGAGGTCTGTTGAAGAGGACTGTGGAAAATCTGTGTTAAGTGATGGTTAAATATTTTTTTGGGAATAAACCCTTTGTGAAGGTTCATCTTTTGTATTCACCCAGACCTCTATTCTTTCATTAATGTATGCCATTTGAGGGGTTCAAATTCTGGTCTTGATGTATGAGTGACTGACCCAACAATGGGAAAATTTGTTATTTGCACTAAATCTTGGTTCATTGGTTGATTATCCATGGGGGTTTTGATCGATGTTGAAAACTATATGATGATAAGATAAAAGAGCACCAGTTGCACATGGGTTTTGAACATAGTTTGTTACACAATAAATATTGGAAGTGGTAATACCAACCTTGTATGTTGAAGAGTGGTTGGCTTATGTTGTGTTCCATCGCGTACTTGATGTGGTCTATTTTTATTTGTTGGAATGATTCTGTGGATAATCTATTATTAAAATAACTCTATGAATAAAAATAAAGAGTGTACAGTGGACAGTCTTGGAGCTTTCCTAGTGTTTTGAAACAACAATGTGTTGGATTTGGCTTACTAAATAAAGAAAAGTTCTGGCAATTGTTTTATTGATGGCAATGGAATTTTTTTGGATATCATTTCATATAATAGAACAATAATCATGTTTCCCTCTTATTATATCATTTTTCGCTCACTACATTAAAACACTCCCTTTTATGTTATTATGAATTTAAAATTCTTTATGAAAAGAAAAGGGATTATTATAAAAGTTGGTTGATGAATGGTGTTTGAAGGTTGGATATAGATACAATTTATGTTACTTCTGCATTTGCTTGAACAATATTCATTTATCTTGTCCCATCCATGCTAACATTTTTCTCACACTATAAACCCCTCATCTTCACAATAGCCCTACCACTCCATGTTCAAATGGAAATTGATTGATGAAGTTTTTAGGTGTTAATGGATGGGTTGCATGTGTTTCTATGGTGAATAATAGAGCCAACCTTTTGATTTTATTTATGTAGAGTTTATGCATGGATTTTTAAGAGTTTTTCATGACATGTTGGAATATTGCTTTAGGATGAGCTTCTTTAGTAGAGGCAGTAATGGTAGAGGCAATAGAGTCAAAGGAAATTGGTAGAAGGGTCATATAAGGCCTCGATTTTCAACACAATTTGATGTTGATCCACATGAATTAAACCATCTCTTTGAAGTTGGATTATTTAACCTAGTTGGCCATAGGATCCTCCATCCCCGACTTGAGAGACTGCCCTTCAAGCCACATCAAAACTTTTCTGGTATCCGCATTCCCCCTCATGTGTCTATGCAACCAGAATCGCCTGCCAATGATGGTTGGAAAGAGATTGTCCATCATCTTTCTGTTCATCACCACGTTTGGCCTACCACTTCTTTTCCATTACCCCCTCCACCAACACCAAAGAATCCAATTGGCCAAGCTGATCATGTTGTCTCACTTGTGCAATCATCTCATGTTAGTAAGTGGTTAAAAATCAATGTTTCCAAGCGTGTTCAAGATAAAAGAAAAGGAGTGGCCACTGCCTCCAAATCATCCAAAGAGTCCTCTAAATATGTGTCTTCACGTCTTCATCTTAAGGATGATTGTTCTCACATTATTAGTGGAGTCCAACCTCAAGGTTCCAATCATCCTAAGGCTGCCACAAAAAGATCAAAAGGGGACAACGCTGAGAAGAGGCCAAATGCCTCTCATAGTAAATATGGTTTGTAATGATGATTTATGTTATTTTCTATTGAGGACAATATTTTTACTTTGACAATGTTTTGGATAGAAAGCATCTATTTAGGTAGTTTTTTGGACAACATGGATATAATGCTATTTTTTGGATATTGTCATGTTATATTTTGCTAATATTTAAATATTTTGTCATAAATATGAGCACATGAGTTACAAGGAGAGTGTTTGAATCAAATGATTAGTGTTTTATATTTCATATTTGATGATTATTGAAATAAATGAATGGTAGTCACAAGGGGTCCCATCTATTTAGTTATTATTTAATTAGACCCTTACTTAACTATATTATTATTATCTTGTCTCAACTGTTTAGTTAAGCTAATTTGGCTTAACTAAAGAAAGGTAGTTGAACTACCATAACTTATTGAGAAGGAATAAAATCTCAATGAAATGAAGAAACAAAGGGAGAAAAATAGAAGGAGAACTTAAACCACAAGGTTTGTTCTGTACTAGTGAGATACTTTCATCTTTCATTCATTCTGAGTTTACTAGAAGGCTTAACCATCTTGATGACAATAGGGTCTTATTGAAGGCAACATGATTCAAAACTGAATCATATATTTCAACAACTTGTTTTAAAGGTGTATGATTTGTCTTTGGCAGTCTGTGTGTTCTTTTATGTTTATAAATTAAATTTTGTAATTGATAAAGAATATTTTGCAAAGTCAAGTGACAGCATTTTGTTGCAAGCTGATCCAGATCTTTAGTTTTAGTTTTCTTTTGTTGTCAGATTCTTTTTGTATGCTTTCCATCAAATGCTTCTAAATTTGACTTTGGTCCCTACCCTCATATGGGTTTGTAAAGAGAAATTAGTCTTGTATCTCAGAATGAAATCAATATAAAAATCAGTTTTTTGATTTCAATGTCACATATGTATTTTGATGATCTAGTTCATTTTTTTCTTTTATCTCCATGTGCACACTCATGTAATTTTTGTACACACTTATGTTGAAGTTTATTTATTTTCTGCACAATTACATATAATATATAAAACAAACCAACCTTGGTCTCTTGTACTTAGTACATGCAAATTAAGTGATTGTTTTTCTTTGGCTATAAACCCCGGGTGACATTCCCAACTATCTTACCTTAGCTTGACAAGATCTGAAAATGATTGAGTAAGGTTCTCCATACCTTTTCCTCAACAGTGTCTAATGTGCTTATAGAAGGGTTTGGCATGCAAGAGACATTGAGGAAGGAACTATTGCAAAGAAACAAATGAAATTAAAGTAAGACAAAATTCAACTATCTTGTTTCTTTGTGAATATTAAGAGCTAGATCTTAGTATTGAAGTTTTTATATCTTATAGTTTTAAATTCTTACCCTAGATTTATGCTTTAATCTTTTAAATTTTGTAATACTTGGGATAAATCTATCAATAGTTTAGCCTCCCTGTAAATCGTGTATAGTTCAAATTTCCCTAGCTTGATGCTCACCAAGAATTCTCTAAGAGATGTATGGGGACTTCAACATTGAAGGTAAAGAGGGAAACTACTCAAGCAATGGCTTATACTCCATGCCCAATGATAGCACTAGGGTTTCTCTTCTTTCTCAACCATCTCATTTAATTCTTTTTTCCTTTCCCTTTTTGTTTATTAATTGCAATATAGGGATTAAAGGGTTTATTTTTGGGGGCTAGATTGTTATATCCAAGTGGTTTTAACTATTGAATATTTTCTAACTTCGATTTTCTTCATGCTAAAAATTTATGTCATGGTACATATTTAAAGTTGGCATAAGTAAGCTAGTTTAACCAGTTGAATTTTTAGGGTTTAGATATTGATCCTAGCTTGTTATATCGATGGATATAACCCTCCATAGAAATAAATTCTAATGTTCATAATCTACACATATTGGTTGAGTTTATTTATTCTCATCTATGCTAGAAAACAAATAATTATTGATGACATTAAGTATTAAGGATTATTTTCATTCACTTGTTTGGTAATTATTCATATGACTTGGCATAAAATTAGAAATCGGTACAACGTTTGGTACTTTATACCTTCATAAGGAATGAAAATAGTTATTCGATGCATCATATGGTTGAGAACTCTAGTTCCATGAGAAAATGATTTAAGTCTTTATTTCATCGCATGAGGGTTATTTCATTGGTTTCTAAGGCCATCGTTTGGCATATTTTTTCACACTTTAACAATGTTTGGACTATTGTGGAAAAGGGTGGAACCTATAATGAAACATATAGACAATTCTACAGATAATCGAAGAGGGGATAAAAATTTCAAAGATAATAGGTGGTGTCTAAAGACGTTACAACATTTAAGAAAAGTGCACTGTGATAAGAACATAACAGTGCATATTGGAGATCCACATGATCTCTTGATCGCCATGATGATAATGACCCAAGGTGTTTGATATTTATAGCCTCAATATCTAACCAACTTCCATATAGTCTGGAATATCTTGTCTATATATAACTATCGGTTGTGAGAGTTGATTCCACTAAATCCATGCGATCAAGTCGGCTTGACAAGAATGTTCAACCAAACTACCTATGTGTCCAACTTGTATTCAATTGTTGGGTTGGTCGATCCACCACCCGACTATATTTGACTGATGGTCGGTTTTCCAACCAACTAATGTAGATATCTGGTAGATCTCCATAACAATCATATCCATATGTACATCGACTACCTAACCAATTGAATCTAGGAGATGTGTCATGAATCATCAATTATTGATTTTCCAACACCCCCTCCCCCCATTTTCACATGTCTCTGGAGATTCAAGAGGTGAAATTATGTCATCATGAAACCCCCCCATAATTGCATATTCATAAATCCCAAGCATCATATGGATCTTTATAAATCTAGCTTCAACTAAAGGTTTGGTGAATATATCAACAACCTAATCATATGTTCTAGAATATTCAAGAGAGAACGTTCTCATGAACCAATTGTATCAAATAGTGAGCATGGAGCTCAACATGCTTCATCTTACTATGGAAAATAGGATTTTCAACAACCTGTATAGCACTCTGGTTATCAAAGTAGATTGTAGTCAGGGTCTAAATAGGAATACCAAGTTCTGCCAAAAGTTGGTGGATCCGTACTGCTTTAGTACCAACGTGAATGACGTCGTGGTATTCTACTTTTGTAGTCAACAAAGAGACTACCTTTTGTTTCTTGCAAGACCACACAAAAATTCCAGTGCTAAAGAGAAACACATAACCAAAAGAGGACTTTTGATCATCATCATTTCCATCCCAGTCGGAGTCGGTGAAGCCAACCAATGAATATGAACTTCGACAATACTTGATACCAAAATTAGTGGTACCCTTAAGATAACGAACAATTTGTTTGACTACTTTCTAGTGGATTTATTTAGGGTCCTGGATAAAATAATAAACCACACTAAAAACAAAGGAAATGTCAGGTCAACTAAGAGTAATATAAATAAGATTGCTAACTAGTTGTCGATAAAGTGTAGCATTGGCTATGGGTGTTTGACAATTTTTGGTGAGATTTACTCCATATTGGAAAGGAGTAGCATGGGGATTGCAATAAACCATCTTAAAATGTGTCAATAGATCCATCACATATTTAGATTGAGAAATGAAAAAGACATCAAATAGTGGTAACACTTGAATACCCGAAAAATAGTGCAGAGTACCAAGATCTATCATGTCAAAGGAGTCAACAAGTCATTTCTTTAATATAAGGATTGGATGATTATTATTGTCAGTAATGAGGAGATCATCTACATATACAACAATAATCAGAATGTCTCTGTTGGTATGGACTACATACAAGTTGTGATTAGATTCACAACTTTTGAAACCAAGTCGAAGAAATAAAGTCGCGATCTTAGCATACCAAGCTTAGGGATCCTACTTCAAACTATAAAGTGACTTCTTGAGTTGAAAAACCAAAGTAGAACCTATCAAAAAACTAGGTGGTTGTTTCATGAAAATTTATTCAAATAGGTATCCATGAAGAAAGGCACTCTTCACATCCATCTCATGAATTTTCCATCCAAAATAAGAAACGAGGGAAAGAATTAGTCAAATAGAGTTCATCTTTGCGAAATAAGAAAAGGTATCAGTGTAGTCAATACCTTCTTGTTGAGGAAATCCCTTCACAAGAAGTCGTGCTTTATGTCACTCAACAAAACCTTCGAAGGTAAATTTGGTCATGTAGACCCATCGACACTTCACAATGTTCTTTTCTTGCGGTCAGGGAACCAAATCCCAAGTGTGATTCTTTGACAAAGAATCAATTTCTGCCTACATACAGTACTCCCATTCAGGTCATCTTTCAACATATAAGTAGGCAATAGGATCAGAATTTTCAAGTACATGAGTCATCAAGGAAATGCTAGCATGCTTCTTTTGACTTTGAGTTTATCATTAGGAGAATACACCATTGGCATCAACTCCAATAGCTTCAATCATATTGGACACCTGTTTGGGTAAACAAGGAATAGGTGAAATGCAGTTTTCTACAATAGGTCGATCAAAAGTTGGAGAGTTTTTTGTCGACGGACCAGTCGAGGCAAAGGACAACATACTAGTCGATGTTGAGGTCGAAGGTCTAGTCAAAATAGGAACAAAGTTTGACTATACAGTTGAAGGACTAAAATATGGAGAAGGAGAACTAGTGTTGAAGACAACATAAAGGGGATCATATTATAACAATCCAGAGGAGGAATTCAACAACTTAATTTCATAAGAATTCTCATCAAACCATACCTTTCATCTGATAATATTTGTTGTTTAACATTATCAAACAATTGATAGGATTTTGACTCTTTAGAGTATCCCATCATGATGCAATCATGACTCTTTGTATCCAATTTATTTCTGCAATCATCATAAATGTGATCCCATACAACACATCCAAACACATAGAGGTGGCCGACTAAAGGATTCTTTCCACACCATTGTTCGACTAGAGTCATGGAAGGAACAACTTGAGCCGAGATGAAATTGAGAAAATAGTTTGCAAAATACATTGCTTATGCCCAGAAGTGAGAAGGTAGATATGTGTCTTGTAAAATACATCTAACCATTTCGACTAACATCTAATTCTTTCATTTTACAATGCTATTTTGTTGAGTTGTGTGAGGAACCAACCACTTCTAGTCAATATCATATCGAACCATGTATTCTTTAAAAGGTCGATTTACATAATCACCACCATTATTTGATCTCAGGAACTTGATGGTCAACCACATTGCTTTTCAGCAAAGGATCTAAACTCTTTGAATTTTTTAAAGACAAGATTCTTATTCTTCATAAAATAGACCGAAGTGAAATAAGAGAGATCATCAATTAAAGTCAAAACATACTTTGCACCTATGGGGGAAGGTAGATTGGTGCATAAGACATCATTGTGAACCAAATCCAATAGGTTCAATGCCCTTCATGCTTTACCATATTTGAATGGTTCCTGATGATGCTTCCCAAGAACATAATCCTTATAGACTCCTTTAGGGGGAAACACCTTCAGTAAACCAACAATAATGTTCTGAGTTGCTAGTGCTTGCAGACTTAAAAAATTCAGGTGTCTCAGTCGTTCATTCCAAATTCGACTTCTCTCATTAGTGTGAGAAACAAGTGTAGTCGATTCAGTTTTAGGTCAAATCGTGTCATAGAATTTGTATAAGTTTTTTTCAGATCAAGAAGCCTGCCAACGAAAATCAAATTTCCTTTCTTCCAATCATGAGCATAGAAGTGATATGACCAGAATTCAACAATATTACATGTTTGTGTTAACTGAGCAACATAAAATAAATTGGCATTGAGGTTTGGCACATGATAGAGATTGAAAAATTTCCCATGTCGATGGGTAACATGACCCTGACCAACAACATCCAGAGCAATATCATCAACAACATATATTTTTCTCTCCTTAGCATCATCTAACCACATGAAAAAGGATGCATCCTTATCCATGCAATGTGTGCACCTAGAGTCGACCACCCATTCATTCTTCACAGAATGACACAAGAAGGCTTTAGAAGTTCCAAATTAGAAGGTGAAATTATAAGCAAGTCGTTGTTCAGAGGACACGTTTCCTTCCAAGAATTTAAAATTCTCTTTTAAATCATCTCTCTTATTATAACAAAACTTATCCACATGTCCACTCTTTCCACAATACTGACATGCCTTCTGGGATCCATCTTTCTCTTTCCCTTGATAAAGTGAGTTTGATGTTTACCACCAAGATTTCCTTCTTCAAGCAATCTGTGTTGATCAATAATCAAAATACCATAAAAAGATTCAAAGGTGTAATCCTTACCTTCTTCCTTACGTGCTTGCTAGTTGGTGTGAAAAGTCAACATGAACACGTCAAATGGTGTTCTCAAGTTCATTAGAACCTGCTCGATGAGTTGTCCATCCTTATTCTAATATTTCTTTCCACATTCACCCAATTTAAACTTTACTTTTTTTACATGTGTCAAATATTCCTCCATTTTGTCAAAATAATGAGGATCGAAAGAGATCAACTCTTTCTCCAAATACATGACGTGAGTCTCATCGACTCGATCAAACAACGACTTAATTTTCCTCCAAACTTGATGGGGGAGGTCGATTCCACTAAGGTGAAATCAAATATCTTACGAGACATAGGTCGTGATTACCCCTACATCCTCATCCTTCTTTCCATCAACAAGAAATTTTTCCTGATGGTATGTTGGATATGGAATGACAATATTTGTATACTGTCATGGTCGTTTACTCTTCAGTAGGGTTTACATATTTGGTTCCCATACTGCATAATTTGATCCATTCATAACAACATGATCAATCTTTGAAGTCATCTTCAATATACAGAAAAAAATATATGTTTCATAGGTTCCAATCAACAAACCACTAGCCCATTGTCAATCACAGAACAAATATGACTCAACAAAGTTTGTAGATAACAAGTCAAGGTTTTAAACCATCATCTATGATACCATGTTGGGGAAAAGGGTGGAACCTATAACAAAATAGATAGACAAATATGAAGATAATCAAAGATGGGATAAAAAAAATCGAAGATAATAGGAAGTGTCTAAAGACACCATTACAAAACTTAATCAAAGTGCACTGTAATCAAAACATCACATTGCATATTGGATATCCACATGATCTCTTGATATCCATGATTATAATGACCCAATGGGTATTCTATTTATAACCTCAAGAACTAACTAATTTACATGTAGTCTGGAAGATATTGTCCACATGAAACCATCGATTGTTAGAGTTGACTCCTCTAAATCCACGTTGTCGAATCGACTCGATAAGAATGCTCGACCCAACCACCTATGTGTCCAACTCATAGTCGATTGCTAGGATGGTCAATCCACCACCCAACTATCTTCGATTGTTGGTCAATTGTCCGACAGACATGCATGTCGACTACTTAACCAACTAATGTAGAGATTTGGTCGATCACCCAACCAATTGTATCCATATGTAGGTCAACCACCTGACCGACTGAATTCCGGAGATGTGTGATGAACCATCAATGCTTTATGTTCCAACATGGACAATATTATGATTATAACACTCTAACTTAATGGAACGATGACTCTAATGAACACCTTAACTATTAAGAAAAATGACTTAATCATTCTCAATATTTTCCATGGTTTATAATTTATGCTACAAGGGTTTCTTATGTGGCATGATACATCAAAAGTCTTCAATGTTTTGGAATTCTTATGATTATAACACCATGAACTAATTCCTAGATTGAAGAAACGACTTGATTTTTGAAGTGCCTCATCTCATGTATTTGACTCTTACATAGGTGAATTTGTAAGAAACAATTCTTATTTAATTTATATGACCATATGCATGTTTCTACAACACTTAAAAATGATGGACAACCCACCTATTATATGCCCAATGCTCAACTTCTTGATTACTTTCTATTTCACTATTTTCATCTTGTTGTATTATGAGATATATCAGTAATTTTGGGGATAGACCTAATTTATTGTTTAACACACTTTGAATTTATTGGAAACATAATCTTTGCAATAATGTGTTTTTGTAATGATGTTGTAAGTAAGTGGAATATATTGTGAACTTTATTGTCCCAAATATTCATCTAAAACAATAATAAATTAATGGGTACTTAAAATTACTTATGGGCATTCCCTAACAACCTTAATATTGCACATGATAATAAATTTTGATCTTCATTTAACTATACTAAAGTTTGAAACATAAGTAGTTTTGCATAAATTTGGGGCACATAATTTCATTTTGTTATCATACTTAAATTGGATAGTAATTAGGTCTCTTAATTTTGGAACCTAAATATTGAGTGTTAATTTAATGAACATGGTGTAACAAATGACATATTCTCTTGGTTCAAGCCTTGTGGTTCCATCCTATATTATTTTCATCCAATATTAATGCTTCATATGGGAAATACCAACATCTAAAACATTTCAACATTTCCATAGTTTTTAATGATGTCACTTTGAGCTAATGGGTGTTGAATAATATTAATTCACTTAGTGCTAGATTCCATCTATTTTTCTTCCACTACTTCATGATCATATCTTTAGAAAGAACATTATTCTAAATAACATATCACTAAAGACTTTTTAAATATAGTAACAACTTTCATACCGTAATTTGTTTTTAATCACTGAAAGTGAGTTGTTTTATTCATCCTAGTCCAAGTGATTCTCCCATTGCTACCATTGATGAGGCTAGACAAACCATAGGGATTCCCCCTAGGATAGGGTAGCTTAGTTTCCTTAGTATAAAGTGTGGGGAAAGGCTATTGATGTGACAATGGGTAGATTTCCCATAGTGCCTCTAGGATCCTCGCTAAGTTTGGGACTTTTCCTTATAGGATATATTTTGAATGATAAAATTTTGGCTCCATTACCAGTGATAAAGTCCATTCCATGGGTATTCTGAAGTTTGGCTTCAACAAGAATTTTGGTGATAAATATTTGAATATTCTCGTAATTTATCTCACTTAGTGACTCTGTTGAGAGGAAGAAGCCCAATTCCCCAAGATATTTTAAAGTTTGTTTGTTTGAGGGATGAAGCAAGAATCTTTGCTGGCATTTGAGTATTCATCTTGGTGACTCCATTTTATGCCATGTTAGGTTTTCAAGTTGAAGGTGGGTTAAAAGGGCACCTTGGGATTTCCGTGAAATTTTTCCTGGCTTTGATTTTAGGAAAATTGTTGGATATCCATTTGAAATACCTTTATCATGGAAGAAAAATGTTCCAAATTTTGATGGTGAAAGTTTTCATGCCATTCAACGCATATTGTCATTTTTGGAATATGTTTGGAAGCTTGGAGTAGTACATGAAGATATCTTGATACAAATATTTTTTTTCCTCCTTTGATGGAAGGAGAAAGGCTTGGGTGAGAAATGATATTAGTCCTAGGTCAATATCATCTTGTGAAATTTATTGGAAACTGTGATATTGAAGAAACATTTACTTTGTATAATATTGGAAATCAAAGGTAGGCAATGAATTTAGACGAAATGTCTTCTCATGGTGATAATGAGGAATATTTTAATCAAAAAATGGATAGTGAGTGTGATTCCCCTATACCATATAGACATGGAGTTTCATATTTGGAGGCCTTTAGTATGTATGAGGCTAGAAAATAAAAGGAGGAATCCATGGCACATAGCATTGAAAACCAAGAGCCACATGTTGTTGGTGTAGATGATGAATCTTCTTATGAACACATTGAAAATCAAACTCTTGAAGAAGAATTTAAAGAATAACACTTGGAAGATTGGATTGTCCTTTTCCTTCAAAGGAAAAGGGATATAAATGATTTATTCTATAAGTTTCAAAGGAATAATTCATTAGAGTTGGGGGTTGAAATAAACATGAATTTAGAAGAAAACGATGCCATTTTGAACTTAATTCAAAAGCAAGAATATATGATTACAACTCATGAGGAAGATGTTCCCACTTTTCCATTAGTTGAAGATCAAGAATATGAAGGAATAATGGACGAGGGATCTTCTCATTCCACTGGAAATAAAGGATATGAACAAGAAGACCAATCATTTCAGGAAGACATTAAGGAAGAGTCACTTAAAAAAATCACAGCTTTAGTAGTGGCCAATCTTATGAAGGATACATGGATGAAGAGAAGAATCAAGCACTTCATAAATTCATCAAGGAGGAGGCCTTAAGCGAAGATAAAGTTATAAATACATGACTTGATGGTAAAAACAACCAAATTGTTTTTTCTTATCCACCTGAAAATGATGATACCCCTTATCAAATTTCCAAACTTTATGATCCATCTTTTGATAGTTTTGAAAGGGTGAATTTTAAAGAAGGAGCAGTGGACT
The DNA here is from genome assembly GCA_009831015.1 of Picea engelmannii. NCBI lineage: Eukaryota > Viridiplantae > Streptophyta > Pinopsida > Pinales > Pinaceae > Picea > Picea engelmannii. The sequence goes on from ML781795.1 coordinate 648,845, forward strand.
TTCCCTTGATCCATGAAAAGATGATGACTTTGGTGCTAAGAACCTTGTTGAACTTTTCCACATTTTAAGGTCTATGTGGGATATAAGATGTTTTTAATTTGAAGGTGATCACATTTATGATATTGGTTATGAGGGTGGATATGAGATTGAAGAATTTGAACATAGTGAAGAGTTTGACTTAGAAATGTTTGATGAAAAATTCACTAGTCCAAGTCTAGAAGAACATGGAGTTATTTTCCCCCCTCTTCACGGAAAGGTTAAGTATGAAAATGAATCCTCCTTACTTACCTTTGAATTGTGAGTACTCTCCTCCTTCTCCTTTGACTGACAAAAGCATGGAAAGTCAACAATTTCCATGTAGATCGCAGCTAGAGTCGCCTACACAAACCCTTTTCCTCAATGATTTTATAGGTAAATTCAATGGGTTAATCCACTCTTGTGTTGAAATAAATGATTACATCATCCCTATTGATCTTTGGATGGAGGAAATTTGTGGAAGTACCAACCAACCTTGGCATGATTTGGGCCTTATGTTTCATGATTACAATTTTAACTTGGTCCAAAGCATAGGAGTATTGGAAAATCCGCCTTATACCTATGCACTATTTAGTGTTTCCTTGTTTTGGTTCATAACCAAACACAAGAGAAAGACTCAAGGTGTTGATGATTTCCTTGAGTGGTTGCACTGGATCTTTGACTTCACCTAGTAGCCACATTTCTTAGTTAGATTCTAGGAAGATGAAAGAATAATTTCCTTTGAACATTAGCTTCGAATTAGGGGAAACTTGAGGTCTAAAATGGGCCTCCTAAGGAAAATAATAAAATAATATTTAAAATCATAAAACAAGAGCTATGAATTTTCAAAGGGAAAGAAGAAAACTACTTTTTTAATCGTATCTTTGACTTATCTCCTTATATGTTTACTCAAATTTAAATTGTAGGCACTCGTTGGATGCATAATTTAACTCCACATCCAACGAGTACCCACTCTACATACTTTTGAAAGATCCACATTGATACAATATGGAAATACATAAAATAAAAATAAATAAAAATAAAAATAAAAAAACATCTTTCATGTTTTTCTAGTTTATCTCGGCATGGATCTTTCAAAAGTATGTAGAGTGGGTAATAATTGGATGTGGAATTTTATTCATCATCCAAGGAGTGACTAAACTTGAAATTTGAGTAAACCTATAAGAAGATAAGTCGAAAATACGATTAAAAAAAATAGGTTTTTTCCTTTCCCTCCAAGAATATTTACTCTTATGGTTGACATCATCTTTGATCCTATTGGTCCTTTTAAAGTTGATTTTGATAGTACATTTTTTTAGGTGCATTTTTTATCTCAAAATTACACTAATGGATCCTTGCACATTTCTTTCTTGCATTACTTTCTTTTCATTTTATTTCCTTAGATTAATTTAGAAAAAATTTCATTTTTGTAAAGTTTTTGTAGTTTCTTACCAAGGTGGTAGAATTGCCATGTTTCTCACATTTCCCCAAGTTTAGATGTGTGTATGATAAGGTTTGATGTGATATTATGGATTTCTCATACACTCTTATCTTGAGAGTGCATGTTTACAAGTAGGAGCTAGATGTTTTCCCCTCAAGGGAAATTAATTTCTAAACCACCCTCTTAGGGGTGCATTGATGTTGCTTGGATGAGCTCTCTTGCTCATATCTTCCAATTCACCCTTGATCTTCCACCCTTGATCTTCCAGTTCTTCTATCATATACATGACAAACCATGAGTTATTTCAAATGGATATACCATGGTATATTAGCTCCTATTCCTTACACCTCAAATGAATATGATGAAGGAACACCTTAAATATTAAGAAACATGACTTAATCATTCTCAATATTTTTCATGGTTTAGAATTTGTGCTAAAGGGTTTCATGTGTGGCATGATACATGATAAATCTTCAAAGTTTTGGTATTCTTATGATTATAACACCATGAACTAATGCCTAAACTGAACAAACGACTTGATTTTTGAAGTGCCTTGTCTCATGTATTTGACTCTTACATAGGTGAGTTTGTAAGAAACATCTGTCCTTGCATTTATCTTATCATATTCATGTTGTTATATCATTTAAAATGATGAACATACCACCTATTATATCTTCAATGCTCAACTTCTTGATTACTTGCTAGTTCATTGTTTTCATCTTTTTGTATTATGAGATATATTAGTAATTTTTTGGGATAGACCTAAGGAATCGGTTAATACACTTTGAATTTCTTGGCAATATAATATTTTCAATAACGTGGTCTTGTAATGATGTTGTAAGTAAGTGGAATATAATATGAACTTTGTTTTCCTAAAGATGCATATAAAACAACAATAAATTAAGGGCTCTTAAATTTACTTATGATCATTCTCTAATGGCCTTATTATTTCACATGACAATGAAGTTTGACCTTCATTTAACTATCCTAAATTTTGAACCATGATTGTTGTGGATTGAAGAAGTTGTTTTACATAACTTTGGGGCACGCGATTTCATTTTTCTAGCACACTTAAATTGGATAATAATAAGGTCTCTTCATTCTGGAACCTAAATGTTAAGTGATGATTTAATGAGCACGATGTAACAAATGACATAATCTCTTGGTTCAAGCCTTGTGGTGCCATCCTATATTATTTTCATCCAATATTAATGCTTCATATGGGAAATAATAACATCTAAAACATTTCAACATTTCCATGGTTGTTAATGATCTCACTTTGAGATAATGAGTGTTGAATAATGTTAATTCACTTAGTGTTGGATTCCATCTATTGTTGTTCCACCACTTCATGATCATATATTTATAAAGCACATTAGTCTAAATAAAATATCACTAAAGGCTTATTAAATATAACAACAAATTGCATATCTTAATTTTTTTTAATTGTTGAAAGTGAGTTGTCTTAGTCAATCTAGTCCAAGTAATTCTCCCATTTATAACACCGATTAGGCTAGACAGACCATAGGGATCTCCCCCTAGAATAGGTAGCTTAGATTCCTTAGTCTAAAGTGTGAGGAAAATATACCTAGGTGACAATGGTAGCTTACATGTAGTGCCTCTAGGATCTCCTGCTAAGGTTTGAACTTTTCCTTCTAGGGTAGAGTTTAAGTGGTAACAAGGAGGTGTGATCCAAATTGGATCTGAACAAACAAATGGTTGTAAGACTTAGTACCCACAAGATAATTTGACTATTATTTAATGTTATATAAACTATGAAAGAATGATGTAATTGTGAATGTAAATAGGACAAATGGGAGGGGAAACAAGATAATTAAATGAGAAGGAAAAATAATAGTAGGAGAGAAAATACTTAGGAATGGAAAATGAAAGGTCATGCCTTTTGGCATTCCCATTACCCTAGATCTCTATTTGTATTCCTATAGTTCCACTCTTAAATGGTCTTTTGGCCATGGAGATGAGAATGCACAAAGATCCAATAGTGGCAATGTAAACCAAATATTTATAGAATGAAAATTAAGAAACCATTCAACGACAAGGTTTCTTCCTTTGGGTTTACGTAGGTGAAATTATGTGTATTTGTGTGATGAAATGTTTTTAGTGGTTGATGAATTGTGGTGTACTTGGTTAATTCTGATTGATTATCATTCTCTTTGTTAGTTTCCTGAGTTGTATCTTTCCATTACAATTCAATTAATTTATTTATTCTGTAACTGAATACCTTCTCTATGGACATTGTGTTTCCTATTGTCTTAGTTATGTTAGTTAATGGTGGAATCATACAGAGATATTCCATCGAACCAAAAGTGATAGTAATATACTCTATCCTTATTTCACACTTGTGTACATATTGGTTCATCCACCAATTGACTGGTGTGATTATTAATTCATGCTCAAAATCAATCATTGTCTAATGTGTGGTTAATTGCAAAAACTAGAAGTTTCAAACCACTTATCTAATTAGGTGAATAAGATCAAGGGTTGTGGTGAAAGAGATATTACACATATCTAACTAGCTTATGCTCTCCAAATTTTATAATTAACAATCCATTCATGTTCTAGGAGGTTGTTAGCATTCAGAAAGACCACATGCATTCACTATGGGGATTTCTTATTGTATGCACATTTAATATTGGTTCCTTATAGGAATATTGAATAGTTGAAGCTATATCATTTCTCTCACTTACTAATATCTGTATCACAATAAATCATAACCCAACATGTTATTTGACCATTCACGGGTACTATTCGACTTGGAAAAAGTGTGAGGCAGTGTTGAGTGTTGTCAAACTTCCTTACAAAATTATGTGGTGAAGAAAATCCTTGTCCATCACTCTCACTTCTACCCTCCACCCATATATGGACCATTAAGAATGTGTGTGGGCATCCCAAACTCACTTGCATGCTAAGGAATACACTTCTGGAGGTTGTACTACATCCATGCAAGTTGTACATTACAACACTATTGGGAATCTTATTCATGAATAATTATGGAGTGTTATATCTCCCATTGTTGAAGTGTTTCACTTGTTTGTTGGTGGCGCATTAATTGAATCAATGTTGGAATTGTTGTAGATATACCAATGCCCAAGTATTTTCTTATAGAGTGATCATTATAAAATTGGTTGAGCGTTGCACATGCCATCGACTTGACTACCTACTTGGCTCATGTTTGAAGAAATGCCCAGTAAGGGAAGCAATTTGATGTACAAAACCAGGGTAACAAGTAAAGACACGAGAGATATTTCCTTTGGGATCATTTTGGCATGCTCAACCTAATTGACTACAAATTTTGGGTAATCAATTGTCAATGGAAGAGAAATTCCACAAAGGATAAACTCATTGGAACTAAAAGAAAGAGGATTTGAGTTTAATGTACATTGGTTGAGGCACCAAAATACACACACACATCATTGATAATAAACAACAAAAAATTACATAGGGTACAAGATAATTCATGCACATGGTTATACTGTTGGGATTCACATGAACATTTATATATATCATTTCTTGGGTAACATGGCCATTGCGCCTTCCACTTCAGTTCTTATGTAATGCATGAAGGAGATGCTTCTCAATATTTTTTTTCTTCATCTATGTTGAGAAAACCTTTGGTGTAAATATCTATGGTGATTGAATACCATGGAATAGACCAAGAACATAATAAAACCCCCAATTGTCTTTCTTTTCTTTTAGTTCAAAAATTGTGGTGTTGGTGTATTATTTGAGATCAGTTTTGCATGAGCACAATGGACTAGATTTTATTGTGAACTCATTCAGGCTTGCACATACTATTATTATCTTTTGGAACTAGCCTACATTGAGAATGAAGGCCTTGTATCCATTTCGAGAATAGATCACTCTACACCATGCAAATAATAGAGGTCATAATTTTTATTTCTGATGAGGATTTGTGTTGGTGAAGTGAGTGGGCTATAAGCCTCTTGTTTATGGATCATATATGAACCAATTTAATTCATTACAAGAGGTCTTTTTCTATGAGTTCGCATCAATTGGTGTCATAGTAGGAAGAAATTGCAGTGAGAACAATTCCAACAAAGGAAATCGTTGGGTAGATTTTTTGAGGGGGAAGAGGCAACTCCAACATTGGGATTGGGTATACATTGTTAGGAATTTCATTGTATAAAAGAGACAAAGAATGAAAAATATAGGAGTGAATGTTAATTGGGGCAGAGAGATAGAAGAGTTGTAGGCATTATAGTGATGTTGAGAGTGATTACCACAACATTGTATGCCATAGAAACAACCAAATGGAGGGGGGTTACAATCAAAGTTATTAACGAGGGTGAGGATCAAGGGGAACAAGGATTCTTGATATAACCAACAAAAATAATAGCTCCCAAAGAAAGGATAATTCAAGATATTGTGGGTTTAAGAGGTAGACCAAGGATGGATACCCTATGTATTCTAAAATTTAGATTGAAAATATTTGGTTGATTGGATTGGGGGGATAAAGAAGTTTGAATTTGAGTGAATTGAGGATCCCTGAAAAGTATAGTTTGCATGCACCAAGTTGAATATCCATGCATTTTTATGGTTGGATAAGTTGTAGTTGCATTGATAGATGAAAGGAAAAGAGAAGATTTGGAATTTGAACCAATGGTGGTGAAACTAAAAGATCATTTTTTACATGTGATACTCACTGAAATTACTAAGGAGGTTGAAAAAATTGAAGTAGATGGATATTGTGGTAAAGAAATTCAAGGATTCAAAGTTGTATTGTTTTTTAATAATATCATTACCAGGATGAAAAGATATTTGAATATATTGCTTGGTGTGTGAATGGACTTGTATTTTCCAATCAAGATGATTTTACTATGTTGATTTTTTTATCGATCACTAAGGATTATCAATTAGCCTTGAGGGTTGAAGAGAATTTGGCTAGGAATCCATAAAGTTTGAGATAAAGAAGAAATCAAATCATTTGGAGAGGATACCAAAGAGAGGAGAGATGAATAAACTAGTGCCAACACCATGAACCAGCCCATTGGAAGAGGATTTGACGTTGATAAAGGAAGGAGTTTGGTGAGAGGAAGAGATAACAGAGGTAGATTCACTATAACTTGTTTCAAATGTAAAGGACAAGGACACTGAACATATGATTTTTCAAATACATTGAATGAAGGGAAAGGTGCACATTATTTAAGAAACAAAGTCAATGGATGAGGAAGAAGTTTTCTAAGTGGAGGTGGAACATCTAGAGAACTTGATGCTACAGAGAACGTTGTAGGTGAGAAGCAGACTATAAGGGAACCAAAGTAGAGGAAGATAATCTTCAAGATAAAAGGAAAATGGGAGGTAAGATCCATAATTTGATTATAGATAGAGTTATTATTGAGAATTTGGTTTCCATTGGTCATCCAAAATCTGAATTTGAAGTATACACCTGACTCAAATGCTTACTAGGTGTCTTGGTTGAAAAAAGGTCATAAGTATATGGTTGAATTCTGTATTAGAATTTATAATGATCAGGTGTTGTGCAATGTAATTCCTATGGATGTCGGTGACATCTTGCTAGAAATACCATGGTATTACTATAGAGGCAATGTCCATGAATTTCAAAAGAACATTTACTAGATTGAGAAAGATGTGAAGAATTTTAAATTGCATCCCATGGAAGAGGAGAAGGGAGGAAATGGTAGAGTGAGGTTGTGCCCAATTTCAAGATTGATAATGACAATAAAATAACAAGAGTGTTAGAGATTTGTTGTGAAATAGGGATATTCTATATAGAGGACATGAATACTAATGTAGTAACACACAAGGATAAGGTTGTGAAACAAGTTGAAGAAAAGTTACAATGAAATAAGTCAAACAAGAAGATGAAGACTAACTAGAAGAAGGGGAAGAGGAAGAAATATTGAAGGAAGACATATATCTTTGTAGAAAGAAACATGACATAAAGTAAAGAGAGGATTTCCTAACAACCATTAACAACATCAAGTTTTAAAAGAAATGTTGTTAGTTATTGTAGAGGAAATTCACTAAGGAAGAAGGTCATGGTTTACACAATTGCACTAACCTTGTAAGCATGATGTTTACCTTTCAATTACTAGGGGACTATGATGTAGGGACATCCTTGATCCACTAGAAATCCTACATAACTAGAAAGTAATGTTTAACTTTAACATCCATTCTATGTGTAATTTTTTGTGTTCCTTTGCATTTGTTATGTCCCTACGAGACTTATAGTGATCAAACTATTGTATTACCTTGTTCATATAGGAGGAAAATATTTCATTGGTGCATAGTCTACCTTGGTTCATGTTTTCCATATTAATCATTTTTTTCCATTTATTCAAACTATGATTTGATCTAGGCACTATTGACATTAGCCTCAAGGTTTGGAGTGCAAGGGGTGGTTGTGGGATGACATATGCCTCTTGTGTTGTCATAGTATGACACATAGTAGAGGGACATATTCATATTTGCATCACTAGTCTAAGTTTTTAATGTTGTGCACCTTTTATGCATTGCATTTCACTTTGGGTAATGATGGCATTTGGTAAGTATGTTTCTCATTTCTATTTTCATGGAGCAGGGAACTTGTAGTGTTTACTTGTAGATGGGTACTGCAAATAAGGAAACCAAATCCCTTATATGTCTCTACCATGGTGATTGATTCTATTTTGATTTTGTTTGGAAGTCACCAACATTGTCACAAGGTTGATGTTGGCATACATACACAATTGGAAGTTAACTTAGGTAAATTATTAAATTCTCAAATGGTATACCTTCCAACCACCTTCTTAAATGATGGAATCGTCCTAGTTTTCTATAAATAGAGGGCGTCACTCTATATTTTAGAAACAACATATCTAATAGATTCAATGATTATATTGTTCCTTCTATTGGTTTTGAGTCTCTGTTAATTTTATGAGTTCTATTGTCTGTATGGAGTTTAAGATTGTAATGTTCCTATTGTTTGTTGCATGATTTAACATGGTATCATAGTTGTAGGGAATAATATTCCTCCATATCCCTTGGCATCCTTTGTGTTGAGGTTTGAGTGGTGTTGGGTCACTACAAAACCATATTTTTGTTTCCCTTGTTCATAGCTCGATCATATTGTTGGGCATTGCTTGTTGTTGTTGCTTGTGGTTATCATTGGCTGCAACATCATATTCGTGGCTCAATTTTTTTCAAAGGGTTCAGTTGTCGTTGTGACAGGTATCACACATCATAGTTATGCCCTCTCTCGAAAATCTAGTCGATCAACTCACTCTAGAAAATTGCTCAATGGAAACCCTTGAGTGTTTGAACTTTTGAAATAAATGTTAAATAAATATTTTAAGAAGTGATTTTCCTTGTGTTGGGAAATCACCTTTGAAAAAATTGGGTGCCTCTTTAATAATTTTTTCTTTTGAAGGGAAGGATTCATGCTTAGAAGGCCAATTTAGTGTCATTTTTTTCAGTTTCTCTTTTGGTTATTTGTCTCTTCTTTAGTACTTTCATTCTCTTGCTATGGTGGATAATATGTCTTTCCCTATTTTAACTCCCGACAACCACTTCACTTGGAAATTTTCAATGGTTCTTTTATTGTGAAGTAAGGGGCTATATAGGGCTACTATAGGTATAGAAAAATAATCCACACAAAATGTTGAAAAACCTAAATGGCATAATCGTTGTGATGAAGCACTAGGTCTAATATGTCTATCCACTAGAATTATTGTTCCATCTTGAAGTCATAGATATTCCTCACGAAGCATGGAGGAATTTTGATCAATTATTTGGTAAAATAGATACAATTAATGGTCATCATTTGGAAAATGAATTAATCAGTCTCAATCCTAAAAATTTTGATACTATTCAAGATTTCTTTTCCAAGTTTGAATATTTGTGGATTCAATTTAAAGATTGTAATAAAGAAAAAAATAATGAAAAACTCATTTTGGAAATGATTTATAAGTTAGTTGAGTCCTATTTAGTGTTTGTTTCCATGTTTTATTCAAATCAGGATGCATTGAGTATTTCTTTTGTAATGATTATTATAGTATATCTAACCACCCTTGTACCTATTGGGATGGTGGGGTACTCATAAATTTTCTCCAATTTCCACAATTTAACCATACCATTAAAATTTGATACCAAATAACTTTTTTTTCTATCATATGATGAAATCATAAATGGAAAATGACATGTAGACTCATACAGATCATGTAAACACACAGATGTATAAAATGTGAAACCATTATTTAATCATATAGAATTAAACTCATTTCACACATAATAAAAAACATAGAAGCATATATAACATAATACTCATCTTTAATAATGAATTACACCAACTGGTTATTGATGTGGGGAATTTCTCCTAGGCGTAGGCATTGTTGCACTAGGTATTTCTGCAATAGTCCACCCCCGTGTTGGGGATATGATTCCATAAGTACGAACAAAAATTGTCTCAACCTAATTCCCATTAATTGTCTCATCCTAATCACTCATGCAACCATCCCAATCACTAGCTCTCTTTCCCCCTTCAGCCTACACAAACCAAAGGGTGGATCCCTTTCTCTGCAATGAAGTTCCTCGGGCTACCACACCTCTTAATGGGCTTCAATACATATTTTCTAGGAAAATCTCAATGTTGGGATGTACAAGGATTCTTAGTATCAATTTTCACAATAGATATATAATCCATCCCCCTTTACAAGATTGGATTATTTCCTTTTCCCCCTTTGCACCAGGATAGAATGATGATAGAATGATGGAAAAAATAATGGTCAGCTCCCAAAAATTAGTAATAAGTATGCATGTTTCAAACTTGCCACTTGGCACTCAAGAAAGTCCTTCCCAATGCATTTCAAGGTTGATATGCCTTTTACATAAGCTAAGGTAAGGACTTTGGATTGTAATAAAATATTATATTATTTCTAACTTTGGCTCCTTTGGCCCCCCTTATCCCCCTCTCATTCTTCTCTAGTGGAGTCACATCCCCCCATCATTTTAGTCCCCTTCATCTTGCAGCCATCAATGTTATTTTTTGTTAATACATTTAATGTACATCATTTACATTTATTGACCCTTAGCCATATTGTTCGACTCATAATATAATTCACATATTTACATTACATTACAATATAGGGATCAAAATGGGGGTATTACATTCCCCGCCCCCTTATTTTTTCACTATCCTCAATGCACATCACCCTATAGGTGTTCATATATATACAATTTCACATCAAAAATTCAAAATATATGCGAGTATGCTTCCCGAATTGCATCTTATAACTCCCATTCTGTGTCCTTAGGGTTGTAGTAGGTCCATTGGACCTTTACATGATCGATAGATTTTATCTAGAACGCCTTGAATTTTCAGTCCAAGATATGCACTGGCTCTACCTGAAAGTCCCCTTCTGGCTCCATCTCAAATCATAGTCCAATCAATGACATGGTTAGGATCATGTACATACTTTTTTAGTAAAGATACATGAAATGAATTATGCACATGCATGGATGCAGGAAATGAAAGAATATATGCAACTATCCCTATCCTTTCCAATATCTCAAATGGTCTAAAATATATGGCTACCAACTTGGGGAAGCTCCCCAACTTTAGTGAAATTCTTTTTGGTTTTACTTTCAAAAAAACATGTTCTCCACTTGGAATTATCTATCTATTCTAACTTTGTTTGTAGAGATATTCTAGATGTCCTAGGATACCTTCAAGTTCTATTTCATTTTAATAATTTTCTCTTCCATCTCCTTGAGCATCTCATGCCCAAGCACTACTCTGTCGGCCGGATTATCCTAACTCACTCGAGTATTACACTTTCTTCCATGCAATACTTCAAATAGGATCATTTTCAATGATGTATGATACCCATTATTGTATGAAAATTGTATGCAAATGAACAAATTCAAATAGAAAACAATCAATTCAGGAAAAATAATAAAAAATAGAAGGGTTAGATTAGAAAGATGAATGAAAGTTTTAGAAAAAAGATGATCCAAAAGAAAATATTAAAAAAAAAGGTATATAGAATCAAAATAAGGGACAAGACTTCTAATCCTCAGAAAAATTTGGATGTATTTTTATCACATATAGAACAAGAAGGTTATTTCCAAAGTTTAGACTCAGAGAATTTAAAACCAAAAGGTCTTATAAAAATAGTTAAGGATTTTACTAATCAGGTATTAGATGATATTGTCTTCAATACATTGGCATATACATCTAAAAAATTCAATATGAAATATATGATCTATGTATCATACAACGTGAGAAGAATAAAATGAAAGTAGAAAACCTTTAAGAAAAATTGCAAGAAACTCAAGCTCAGTTACAGGATGTTCAAGAAAAATTGTTGATAAAAGAACATGAAGTACAAAGAGCTTGTGGTATTTCCTTACAATATATGTATTGCAAGCCACCCTCAAGAGTGTATTCAGTATTTTTGCATGAACAATGGACTAAGTTGAGAATTTACATATTGGCATAAGGTAGATAGCATGACATACAAGAGATTGAAGACTTTTTGCAGATGTATGAAAATTTTGGGAAGAATGAGAATATCCTGTTGTGTGAACTATATTTATTAAATCACTTTTTATAAAAAAAAATAAGACATAATCATAATCACACCATTGGAGATGTACAATTGAGAGAAATCTTGTCTTTCATACAAAACCAAATCAAGTGGAAAGACGATTGGTATTCTTGTTCGAGAGCATAAATGAATGTAAATATTTTTGTATGAGGTGAGTATGCAAGTCCTTCAACAATCATTGAAGAGCATAAAAACATTCTATCAAATAAAGAAGCGATAAAGGAAATGAGAAGAAATTAGAGAATGGAAATTTCAAATTTTGAAGAGGTAAGACAAACTCACAGTATCAATGCCTTATTAAATGCATGTGATATATGGCACTTGTTGCCACCTATTTTGCAATAGTTAGAACCAATTGTGTATCCAATGTTCAATATAGCCTTGAAAAGAGATCATTTATACTTGGATTCCCTAAGGAGGAATGGAACTTCCTGGATAGGACTACAATTTCACTTTACTTTACTTTGGTTCACTAGAAAGATTTACATACCTATATAGAGTTGGAATGAATTCAATGAGATTGTTGCCTAGGTGGAGATTGAAAAATAGTTGGGATATCATGAAGAAACAGATTCTAGAAATAAAACCTACAACTGGATTCATTTTCATGCAAGACTCCATTACACTCTAGGATAAGTTGCACAAGGGACATGCAACATATTTAGTGTGGGGGAGATGTTGGCTCTCTAAATTTGCATCATTTTTTACTGAAAACTATCACTTTTTGACAACCTCTTTCATAATTTTTCCTTAGATATACCTTTTTACCATCTCCTTTCATGTCAAAAAATTTGATAACTGCAAAGAAGGAAATTGATGTAAATATAGTTGTTTTATTGATTTTTTCATTGAATTTGATAGATTTAGGAACGAAGAAGAATATTAGTAACTTTTCTTTTGCAAGATGTTTTGAAACCTATCGCAGTTCCATGATAAATTAGAACCTGCAACAGTCGTTGGTTCTTATACTTGCACGACATCAATGAGGAAATGAGCAATGTGGAAACCTTATATAATTCAAGGAGATGGTTCATTATACAAATGAGAACAAACCATCACCTCCAACTTGGTCAAAAATGAGAAAATATAGCTCTTAGGTTCCCTGACAACAAAATGGACAATTGTCAACACGGTGACATAATCATGAACAACAAAGAGACTATCATATTCCTAATGTCATCAAATCAACAGTAGCACCTCCAACTCATCTTCAACACACCAATAGTCATGGTCTTCAGTGTGGCATGTCACCAAATTGCATATTTAATCGATCTTATTCTTTTCTCTTAATCACATAACAGAAAAAACATAATATCTCTTCCTTAAAAACACATGTTATCATATTATAAATCAATCTAGAAGACCATGATCATTTCATATCATGGGCTTCTAGCTCTCTATATCATAATTCAAGATACTTTCCCTTTGAGTAGGATCTTATTAACGATTTATTGAGAGACTCAGTATGCTATAAAAACATCACTTTTGTATGAAAACAAAGATCAATGCATTGATGAGAAAAAAATATTTGCAGTTATAAAATTGTTCAATTGTTGTATTTTCTATTTTTTGATCTAAATGAATTACATTGAGTGAAGAGTTGAAAAGTTCTCAGGTACTAAGTTAGTCATTACAGTATTTTCCATGAAGAGGAAGGACCCCCTTTTCAAGTTAATGTTGTCTTGTTTTTGTCTTTAAGCAGTTTGATTTTTCTTTCTAACATTTTCAATTAATAGTATTTCAATTTACAATTTCATTTGGTGTGCAAAATGGTTTTTATAGATGAATCCATTTAACTTGACTAAAATTCAAGAAGGTTCAAAACAAAGTGTTGTTGCAACTAAGATCAAATCATCAGTTTGAATGAAGAGTTACAACTTTTTATTTGGCATTTCAAGGCCGAATTGGATTATAAGTTAGATAGTTGATCATTGTAAAAGAAATCCTCTGAATTTATGTATTGCTTTTCTTTATTTGAATTTTTCATTTTCAATTGGGTGTTCATTAACTAAACAATGTTCTATGATTACACCAAAACACAACATTGTTCCAGGAAGATTCTATTCTTGAAGAAAAATACTTAATGCAACCTAGTTTTTAGCATTCTTGGGTAAAAGAGGATATGATTTAGTAAATGATATTGCAACAATTTTAATATTCATCCTTTTCTTGAAAAGTTAGTGCAATTGTGTTTTTGCAGTTTTTAAAAGGTCAAGATAATAATTCAAAATAGGCATACTAGATACTATAAATAAACTATTCTTGCATATATTGTGCATTGCACTTCATAAGTAAATAGTAACTCCGGGTTGATTTGTAAATGAAACATAAATTATCATACATATAATTTGTCTATCAATTTGGACAAGAAAAAATAACTCACTTTAACATCTTCATGTTTTTGGTTGTTAGGCATATGATTATGTGCCTAAGGAGAAGCAAATGAAGTTAGATAAGAGCTAGTGAAATGTATCTTCATCAGCTATGGTGTTGGTGTGAAAGGGTGCAAGATTTGGGATATTATGGCCGATAAAAAAATTTATAGTAGGAATTTTAATTTATGAGAAGTTAGGTCTTCTTCCATAGATGTGTACCCAAAAGAGGATGAGAAGAAGTTGGTTGTTCAACTACCACCCAAGATGAGAAATATGAACCGGAAAATGATCCAAAAGTTCATGTTGGACCTATTAAGGAGGAGAGCTCAAAGAGTTTGAAAGAGGAAGTAGAATCTCCACATCATCCTTTGAGGAGGTCTACTCAACAAAGAATGCAACCATATAGGTATAATCATAATCTTTTATCTACTAACACTGATGCACCTAGAATTGTGAAATAGGTAGTGGAGATGGAAAACAATGAGTTCTAAAGATTGGCCATGGATGAGGATATGGTTTCACTTAAGAATAATGATACATGGGACTTTGCACCATTTCCTTATGGATGAAACCCATTAGATGCAAATGGGTGTTCAATAAAAATATCAATTCAGATGGAAATGTTGAAAAGTACAAGGTGAGATTGGTTGCAAAAGGATATTCCTAGGTTGGTAGGATATACTTCAGTGATATATTTTCCCCAATTGTTAAATTGACATCTATCATGTTCCCGCCATCTATAGTAGTGGATTTTGATTTAGAGATAGAATATAAATATGTGAAGATGTCATTCCTACATGGTGACTTGAGGAGGAGATTTGTATGACAAAACCAAAGCACTATTTTAAAAAAGGTGAAGAGTCATTGGTTTGAAAATCAATAAATTATTTATATGCTCTCAAATAGTCACCCAAAATGTGGTACCAAAAGTTTGATTCTTTTGTGTTGAGTTTGTGATTTCTGAGATCCAAATCAAATCATTGTGTGTATTACAAACATGATAATGGTCATTTTCTTGTTATCACTTTGTACATACATGATATTTTATTGTTTGATAATAGTAAGGATGTGATTAGTGATTTGAAGTCTGTACAATTTGACATGAAGGAATTGGGAGCTACAAAGTATATCTTAGGAATGGAGATCAAGAGATATAGAAAAAACAAAAATATTTGGTTGGGCCAAAGTAAGTATGAAAACTCTGTGCTGCAACATTTTCACTTGGAATGTTGCAAAACATTGTCTATTCCTATTTATATGGGAACTAAGGCTTCATTTGAGTAATTCCATATAAAATGCATATAGATGGAGGATATGGATCGCGTTCCTTATGTTAGTGTAGTTGGTAGTTTTATGTGTTCCATGGTCTGTACTAGACCAAAAATTTACCAAGCAATGAGAGTCTTGAGCTAATTCATGGCTAATCTTAGACATAAACATTGGGTTGCAGTGAAGAGGGTCTTCATGTATTTCCATGTACTTTTGAGTATTCCATGTGTTATCATGGTGATATTTTAGGGGACTAATGCTTAGTGGATATACATGGTTATGTAGATTATGATTGGGTAGAGTATGTAGATAGGAGGAGATCTAGAAACATACATGTGTTTCGATTGTTTGGTAGAGTAGTGAGTTGGATGAGGAAGCAATAGGTTGTGGTCCCTTTATCCACTATAGAGACAGAGTATATGGAAGCTACACATGCCTGTAAGGAGGCCATTGGATTATGAAATTGTGTTAGATGTGGGGATTAGTCAAAGAGATATTACAATTAAGTGTGATAATAAAAATGTTATTTGTCTAGTAAAGAATAGTGGTATCTATTTGTTAAAAAACCTAACCTCTCTTATGAAGACAAATCATATTGAGATCCAATACCATTTTGTTCGATATATGGTAGAGGATGGAAATGTGATATTGGATAAGGTTCATGCTACATAATGTTGTACATATAATGATGAAAGTGGTGATGAGTAATAAGTCCAGGTGGTGCTAAGAGTCCATGGGCCACATGGATCTGAGTATTTAGTTCATAGTTTGATGCATACTCCCTTATACTCTAGCAATGTATATGAAAAATGGGAGTGTCATACACTTTGAATGCATGCATGCATGAATGCGACTCATGGATGTGGGAATGTATGCGAACTCATCATATTCACTCAATTGTTGCATTCAAACTTAACATATTCTCAAAAGTTTTTGTTAACATAGAATGATTATTGTGGAGTTAAGGATCAATTGGATCAGTCAAATGGGTGGCTCGTTAGCTTCAGAACCCATATAAGACGCTTTTTTAAGCATAATTTTTTGGTTGGATTTGAAATAATTATGTTATAATGTTTGGATTGGAAAATTAAAAATAATAATTATTTTTTTTAACATAACTATTTTCTTTAGCTAGTACATATTCACATATTTTCTTCTTTCATAGCTAGCACATATTCACACATTTTCTTCTTTCATAGCTAGCACATATTCAAACATTTTCTTCATTCATTGTGTTTAGATTTTTAATTTGGTGTTTAGAACACTAAAGTGTTAAAATTGAGCTAGTCTTCTCATTATGGTATTTTCATAGTAATTATTTTATGGATGTATTTGCACTTTCAAAGGAAATTTTTTTAAAAATGAAACTGAATTGTATTTCTATTAAAAGAAGTTGTGCTGAAGAAAACAACGATCATATATAGTCTTCAAAAAAGGCTCATAGACTGTGCATAATTCTAAAGCTAAAACAACAAAACTTGGAGCTCTCTCCAGGTTGGATCCTTGATCATTTATGCTAATTACATTTTTATAAAACTGGCACAAAGACCACACAACTTTTAAAAACATTTACCGGTAAGAAGAGGTAGAGTCTTGAATTTCTGAAGCTCTGGTTTTCTACAGAGGTCCTTCCTCAGTTTCCATAGGGGAAATACCTCTTTCTTCGTTTCCATTGACTATAACTCCTTCTTGAGGGGAATTTATGCCATGGTTGATTGATGCAAAGGGTGAATGTTGTGGGTAAGAAAGTTCCTTTAAATGTCATATTTCTAGATCCATTTCATCCATCTTTCATGTCAAGGAGACTAGAGAAAGTTCACATTCCCCAAATTTGGATGAAAGTTGTTGCAACGTGGAACAATTTGCTTGATAAATCTCCTCATGTCACCAGAGAATCTTCTCAAATTCATTACAGGAAGGCTCCATCTCTATCCACTGCAAAAAGAAGCCAAAAAATTTCCATCCCCTAGGGATTCTAGTTTTGAATCCACAACTAATAGCAGAAGGATAAAAAACACAACGTTAATAAACCCCTCAAGAGAGAAAAAAAGCATTACCAGAACAAGAAATCAAGGGTTGATAAACTAGAAGAAACATGTAAAGAACAACAAACATGACCGATAGTGGGTGGACACCTTCCACTGTGGGTTGAAACAAACCCTCAATATCCAGTGACCAAAGTAGAATTGACCCCACAAGCATCCACCCTCCGAGAATCAAAACTGAGACCTAGTAGCATGCACCGAACTAGGGAAAGAAAACCTCCCAAACACCGACATAGAATGATCCATAACCAAAGCTATCACACCGCATAAAAGATTGGAAAGACTCAAATCAAATTGAATGCCCACATAATTGACATAAAAATACTTAAGTGTGTGAGGAGATATGCCCAAGAGCCGACGATATTCTCCATTAACACTTTTATGCACAAATAACAAGGGGGGCTCAACTATGGTATATGTAAATCCCCCCTTACTTCATTCAAATTTATAATACCACACTCTAAGCGTGTGCCAAACTTTTCCCAATGATCAACTAGGGGATTTAGTTCTTTCTTAACTTGATAAATTTTGAACTCAACAAAGCTTTCAACAAGGGACAAAATGCGGGAAATTATGCCATTAAACACATTATTTTCAGACTAGCTTCTCTTATTTATCGCTCGAACTACCATCATGGGGTCTCCAAAGACCACAATTTTGGAGACATTTTTCTCTTTTGCTATACACGCTCCTTCGCATAAGGTATAGACTTCAACAATACTATTTGAAACCATCCCTAGTCCCCATGCATAATAGACTATAATATTTCCTTTGGGATCAAGACGATTCCTCGCCCCTGCCACCCCAACACCTTCAGAGGAAATTGCTTGTAGATATATTTGCCTTTTCTAATATATTTTATGGATGATGGACTAATTTAAAAAAAAAAACCTCTCAAATATATAATCAGCAAAATTCATTAAAGAAATTTGGATTTCTTAATATCACTAATTACAATGCATTTTGTGGCTTAATTAAAAGGATTGATTGAAAATTGTTTAACTCAGGACTCAACTCTGCCCTTTTAGTGGAACATTTGATTGATAACTATTGTTGTGGCAAGTTCATCTTCTTAGTAATGTCTATTTCATTATCTGCATAGCCCTCTTGAGTCGGTGATTCACTAACATTCACTAGAGATCCAAGCACTTATACTTATGGATACATAGGTGGAGTCACCTAGTGGTGACTCAACACCTAGTCCTTCCACTCAATGGTTTATTATTCCAATACTTATGCTCCAACAAAATTTTATCCATAAGACACACTTTGTTCAAGGGTGCATAGATGTATATTAGAGTTATAAGACACACTTTGTTCAAGGGTGCATAGATGCATATTAGAGTTGTGGTGAGATAGGTCACTTGGTAATAAAATTCACTGAAGTGTTTCCAATATATCATGTAAAGGCGTTCAAAATCCAATATTAAAATGATATGTTGAGCATTCTCACTCATATATGAGCTTTTGTGTTAGAGAAAGATTTTCCTTACCCTAAGCAATCTTGAAAAGAGGGCCTTATTCCATTTCCCTATGTAGACTCACTTTCCCTGATTGATAAATCCAGAGACAAAAATATAAATTTTTCCACTTGTACACATCTTGCACCCTATACAGTAAGCGTATACCCAGGCTGCTCCACTACAGCCCTCGTACAATGGGATTTGTGCCAAAAAATCAAAATTAAATGTCGGGTTTCCACGTCACGACAGGAGATATTTGATCCTTGGCCTTCCATATACTGGAAACGTTCTGACTTGGCCCTTCAGTTTCATTTTGAAGGCTATAAAGAGCCCAATTCCGAGCTATGGAAAGGAGAGACAATTCAACTTTCAGAAAAAAGTTACTCTGGAGAAATTATTACTTCATATTGAGTTTCCATCCCTTTGTCCTTTAAGTCTGAACACAGTGTTCAGCCCCCAATTTCTTCCCTTATTGGTGGAGAACCTCATTGCCTCTCTTCTATGAGCTTGCCTTTGGTGGAGGATTGAAGTGGTGGAGGCCCAGCTGGAAGGAACTTGGTTTCTCGGTTTTGAACCATGCCGACATGGAAGTTTGTAATATTTTCACTTATGTTGATCATTTATTAATAGAAATACTCTCTTCCCATCCAATTGGTATCTTGCAAATATATGAGTTATTATCCATGGGCATGTTTGTTTTGTATATTAATGGATTATGCTATCTAATGTGCTAACCTTTTATATTATCACTATATGCTTGCTTCACTTGTTTGTTGAGAACTTCTTACAAGTATAAAGATTTGGGTCAAAGTGATCAACAATGGACATATTCAAACATCTGGATAAGGTAGGTCCTTTTCTTATCTCTCTTGCACATTAGTTTATATATCTTGTTTATGGGATATAGTTGATTTCTGCAATCATACCTATCTGTTGTGGTTTACCCTATCCATAGAGAGATTTTCCTCGTAACACTTTTTTAATGTTTATCATGTAAAGGCATTCAAACTCCAATATTAAAATGCTATGTCGAGCATTCTCACTCAATTATGAGCCTTTGTTAATGTTTTCATGAGAGGATTGAAACCAAGGTGCCACAACCTCATAAATAGGTCAAATCTTTCCATAAACTAAGGGTCCTTACTAGCACCATGTTTTCTATAATGCTTTGAGAGATAAAATTAATAATCATTTTTTTTTCACTTATATCATGATCCAGATGGATATTGGTGGCCACCCACCTATTCCAACTAGCTCCTCGTGTCCATTTTTGTTCAACACGTCTTTCTGTATTGTTTTATAATTGTGAGTTCTACACTTATGGCGTTTTCTGAAGCCCCACATTCTCCAGGTGGATATGGGTGGCCTCTCACCTAATCCAACTGGCCTATTATGTATGTTTTCGTATCAGCACATCTTGTTGTACTTTCAAGGTTGTTTTGAGGCCCTAAACATTTGTTTTTTGACTTTCCACAATCATATTACAAATGTATTTAGAGTTTGACAATGAAATGTGTAGTTCTCTAAAATACCTTTCCAACGGGCTATCACACGCCTAAAACGGAGGTCGTATGCAAAAGTTATGACCCTAGGAAGTTGAGGTACCAAATTACACCAACTTACCCATAGGACCCACATGACTTTTGGTGTTTCACCTTCTAGGGTTAGGTTTTTGGATGTCTAGGGTTTTGGAATTCATCAGTAATAAGAAAAGGGCCTGTGGAGCCTCATTTTAATCCATTATTCTCAGACGGATGCGCGTAGTAGCCACATCTCTTCTCAGAGATAACTACCACCATTTGAGCAAGTTTCAATTCTGCAATTTTATAGTTTCAACCTATTTCATTATTTAATAGAAGATATTATTCACTGAATATTTGTGTTATTCTTCCTATATCTGTGTTTATGGTATTCATTCTATAATCAGTTCGTTCCACTCCTAAATCTGGATCAGTGGCATCAGAGCAGTCTGCTCTTCATTTATTTTTCTTCGTGCATGTCCCTGACAAGGTTTGGGTACAAGAAGTTGGGACTCGAACCAATCGAGCCATTAAAAGATCGGTCGCATCGAACCCGAAAACAACCCATGGGAGACGAAAAGAAAGATGATGGAGCAGGAGATCCTATTAAAATGTTGTTCGAGGAAGCCCTCACACGACAAAGGAATGAAATGATGGAAAACTTCACGCAGATCCTTCGATGGTTTCCCACGGGAGAAGCATCTTCATCAGGCAGCCATGAAACTCCCTTCAAGGTACAAGTAAATTTTGATATTCCATTATTTGAAGGACTAATAGATGTGAATGTTGTAGATAAATGGTTAAATCTGCTCGAAGGATATTTTTCGGTCCAATTTTTCCGATCGGGAAAAGATCACTTTTGCACTCTTCAAGGTCATTCCCCGTGTTAAAGACTGGTGGGATACCTACTCTGAGCAAAGGGTCGTGGAGGAATCTGCAATTTTTGTGGTGGACCCTACATGGGATTCCTTCCGGGACGCCATTAAAGAACAATACTACCTTGTTGGAAGCTACGAGGACAAGTACACCAGATGGACCACCCTACGTCAAGAAAGGGACCAAAAAGTACCAGAATTCACCAATATTTTCCATACCCTCCACACCAAATTGGGTATCAAATATTCTAAGTGTCATCTGGTGCTCAAATATCGTGGGTGTTTTCATAGATACATTCAAATAGAAATGGAGTTCCTGGACATCGCCTCATTGGGCAGAACTTATAGATACGCTGTCAAGATCGAGCAAACATTTCAGAAGAAACAGTGAGAGATTGGATCTAGAAACCCCTCATAGCCTAAGCATAGCAAAGGAAACCCCAACCCACACAGCAGGGGACCAAGTCGTGATGGTCGCCCTCAGGAAAATCTGTCCAAGCCACAACACAAGAAGGGAAACGAGAATACGAAGAAGGACATGGGAAAATGGTGTGAGTACCATAAAATTCCTTGGCACAACACTGACGAATGTCGCTCCAAGCAGTCCCTCATGGCCAAGCTGAAGGATTCTGAGTCAAAGGTCGATTCTGATTTTGAGTCAAATATTGAAGGAGGGAAGTGGATTATCGATGTTGAACCAAGTTCCACGGTCGCTACCACCAAATCCCACCCAAGCAAACTAGAAGAACAAAAGGAAGGGGAACACCTCTTTCACTCAAAGATGTGGGTCAAGGGGTATCTAATTCACTTCATTGTTGACAACGGTAGTCAGAAGAACATGATTTCAGCATAGGTTGTCAAGCGGCTGAACCTGCCAATGACACCACACCCATGACCCTACACCATCGATTGGCTTCGTCAAGGAAGAGATCTTTGTGTCAGACAACAATGTTGTTTTTCCTACTGCATCAAGCCTTTCAAAGATGAGGTATTGTGTGATATTTCTCCCCTTAAAGTTTGTGATGTTATTTTAGGACAACCATATTTGTGGAAGCATCATGTTGTGTATGAGTCTAGACCCCGCAATATCATTATTACTTTGAGTAGACAATTGTACAGGATTCCAGAGGTGGCACCGCCTACCGCTATTTCTTTAATCTCTGCTAAGCAATGCAATAAGGTCATTTCACAGACCAGTAAGTTCATCTTCTTTGTGATCTATGCTCACAGTAAGAAGAAGGTTGCTACCACATCTGTGGCCTCTACACAACACCTCTCTTTGTAGTAGAAGAAAGTGGATGGGATCGTGGAAGAATACAAAAACATCTTCGTCTCACCTATAGGGGTACCGACACACTGCCAAGTCAAGCATCCAATTGATATGACCCCTGACACACCTCTACCTAATCGACAAGTATATTGATGCATGTTAATGGAGAATGCAGAAATTAGGCATTAGATCCAAGAGCTTCTTCAAAAGAGGCACATCAGACCCAACTCCTCCCCTTGCGGAAGCCCGATTATACTAGTGCAGAAAAAGGACAAGACTTGGTGAATCTACAATGATTACAGAGCCTTAAACAAAATCACAGTCAGGAACCACTATCCCATTCCTAGGATTGATGACCTTCTTGACCAATTCAAAGGGGAAAATTTCTTTAGCAAGATTGACCTAAAGTCTGGCTACCATCAAGTTACCATCGAACCAACGGATGTCTAGAAGACAACCTTCAAGTCTAAGGAAGGTCTCTATGAATAGCTAGTTATGCCCTTTGGCTTAAAAAATGCACTAGCCACTTTCATGAGGTTGATGGACGATGTATTGAGACCCTTCACCAACTCCTTTGTGGTATTATATTTGGATGACATCCTCATCTTCAACAGAACGTGGGAGGAGCACATGCGGCATATTCAACAGGTTTTGAGCACTCTATGACAACACAAGATTTATGTCAGCTTGGAAAAATGCTCTTTTGGCATGAACAAGGTCCAATACTTGGGCTACATTGTTGATGAGCATGGGGTACATGTTGATCCATCTAAGATCCAAATCATCCGTGACTGGCCAGCCCCGACCACACTGACCGAGCCTCGAAGCTTCTTAGGACTCACCAATTTTTACCGACGGTTCGTGTTGGGATTCTCCCATATTGCATGGGCCCTCAGTCAGGTGACCAAGGGCGGTCGTAGGGCCAAGTTCATGTGGGGGAAGGAGAAGCAACAATCATTTGAAGACCTGAAACATCGTTTGTTCTCAGCTCCCGTACTCTCCTTGTCCAATCTGCAACAACCATTCGAGATTGAGACTGATGCATATGACTATGTTGTGGGCATAGTTCTCACTCAACACGGGCATCTAGTGGCATACCACAATGAGACACTCTTCGATGATGTCCGTAAATACCCCACCTATGACAAGGAAATGTATTCCATTGTACAATCCTGTCGTCAATGGAAACATTACATTATGGGGACATAGACGATCATACACACTTATCACAAGCCTCTGCAGTTCATATAGACATAGGGGAAATTGCAGAATGACCACCATCAGAAGTGGTCCACCTACTTGCAACAGTTCCATCACAACATCAAGTATAAGACAGGTATCTCCAATCGTTTCGTTGATTGCCTCAGTCGGCCTCCTGTGGTTGCACTTACCACTGTGCTCCATTCTTTTGAACATGAAACATCGGAGTGGCCCCAACTTTACCAGCAAGATCCAGACTTTGCCACCACATATCATCTCTTAGGTACAGATTCCACTATCACTGATTTTCACATTCATTACGGACTCTTATGACACCTGGGCCATCTCTATGTTCCTACAAGCAAGCATGAAAAGATGATTTGGCAAGCCCACTACAGTTGGGTGGCAGGACATTTTGGCGTAGAGAAAATTGTGTTCTTCCTTCAAAAACATTTTTATTGGCCAAAACTTCGATTGGACGTTAGCAAGTATATCAAATATTGCACTCCATGCACCATTTCCAAGTTGACCATCAAGAAGCAAGGCTTATACACCCCTCTGCCTATTCCTGAGAATCTGTGGGAGTCCATCTCCATGGATTACATGTCTAGTTTGTCGACCACCAAGCACGAAAATGACTACATGTTTGTGGTCATTGATCGGTTTTCGAAGATGGCCATCCTCACAGTCTATAAGAAGACTGTTACAACGGTCGATACTACCAAGATATTCTTTGAACGAGTTTGGGTGCACTTTTGGATACCACAGATCATCATCTCTGACTGAGACAACAGGCTCCTCAACACCTTTTGGTCAAGTCTTTGGTCTCTTTTGGACACCAAGCTCACAAAATCCACTTCTTTCCACCCCCAAACTGATGGCCAAACTGAGGTCGTCAATTGGATGATTGTGCACATCATGTGCATGTACAACTCTAAGCATCCCCGTACATGGGACGTGAGTCTCTCATATGTCCAACACAGTTAAAACAAAGATCTCCATAGTTCCACTGGCCATAGCCCATTTCAGGTGCGTCTAGGATTCCAACCCTTGGGACCCATTGATGTTGCACTTCCTCTTAACATTGCACAAACAAACTCTTCCCTTGATCATTCTGTGGTTGAAAAAGCCACCAGATTCATTGCGAGGATTCAGCACATCCACCAATAGGTCCAGGAGATTTTGCAGAAATCCAATGCTAAGTACAAGCAGCGCCATGATAAACACAGGGTACCACACCAGTTTCAGGTTGGCGACAAAGTGTGGTTACATTTGTAGAAGGAGCATCTCATTGGGCCCCATTGGAAGCATCGACCACTTCATTATGGGCCTTCCACTATCACCAAGGTTGTGGGTAGCAATGCTTTTGAGCTCAACAGTCCACCCTTCCTTGGTCTGCATCTAGTATTTAATGTGGACCTCCTTCGGCCATATTTCCCACCATTATTAGACACCTGTGAGATCGACTAACAACTGACACCAATAGAGCTCAACCCTGGCTGCATGGAACAAACATCCACCGATTAGATAGTGGACACACAGGTCAAGGGCACTCACCAGCAACAGATCCAACTTTATCGGGTTGTCAAGGTAGGGCAACTCCTACACCAAGGAAAGTGGCTCACTCAGGGCCAAATCCAACAGAAGTTTCCTCACTTGATGGGGGAAATCAACGCTATGGAGACCATTTCTTTCTAAGGGGGGAGGATTGATCTAGATGGATATTGGTGGCCACCCACCTATTCCAACTAGCTCCCCGTGTCCATTTTTGTTCAGCACGTCTTTATGTATTGTTTTATAATTGTGAGTTCTACACTTATGGGGTTGTCTGAAGCCTCACACATTCTCCAGGTGGATATGGGTGGCCTCTAGCCTAATCCAATTGGCCTATTTTGTATGTTTTCATATCAGCACATCTTGTTGTACTTTCAAGGTTGTTTTGAGGCCCTAAAAATTATTTTTTTGACTCGTCACAGTCAAACTGTAGACAGAGTCAGAGTCTGATGGTGAAATGTGTAGTTCTCTAAAAGACCTTTCCAACAGGCTATCACGCACCTAAAACGGAGGTCGTATGCAAAAGTTATGACCCTAGGAAGTTGAGGTACCAAATTACACCAACTTACCCATAGGGCCCACATGACTTTTGGTGTTTCACCTTCTCGGGTTAGGTTTTTGGATGTATAGGTTTTTTCCATTCATGAGTAATATGAAAAGGGCCTATGGAGCCTCATTGTAATCCATTCTTCTCAGACAGATGCGTGTACCAGCCACATCTCTTCTCAAAGATAGCTACCACCATTCGAGCAAGTTTCAGTTATGTAGTTTTACAGTTTCAACCTATTTCATTATTTAATAGAAGATATTGTTCACTGAATATTTGTGTTATTCTTCCTATCTCTGTGTTTATGGTATTCGGTCTATAATCAGTTCGTTCCGCTCCTAAATCCAGATCATATCAACATTGAACTAGCTAAGAGATAAACCTAGAAAATAACAACCCACTTTTAGAGAAGGTTATATAATATAACACAAGTACATTAAATGCTATAATTACATTTATTAGTAAAGATAATCTCTCATAAATTTGTGTTGAATTTCTATTTATTAAACAGTAAAAGGGATCAAAATATTCTCAATGAAAATGATGTGTTAAATAAATTTGAAATTAACATAAATTTATATTAATTTAATTTTTTTATTTAATTTAACTAACATTATAAGTGACATTCCCGGATGGGGTGACAGGGAGGACGACGCGGCCACGTGGAAGCGAGTTGGGACGCGGTGGCATGGTGCTCACCGGCTCACATCAAATGCCCATTAATTTGATATGAATTTACACAGGCGCATTCAACAACGGAGCCTGCTCGCACAAGGGGAGGGTACCCGCACTAAGTTTCAGACTTTAATGGAGGAAGTGATGGCGGTGGTTATCGTAATTGGCATAACGCTTGGGCTCATTGTGAGCATTGCAACTCCAGGCTGTAGAGAGCTCTCGAGAACCTCTGTCTCGCAGAAGCATTGGCATCGCAGCAAGTTTTCTCTCGTCCGACTGGTGCGGCCGCTTCGCTTGGCCGCACTGTCACTCTGCATCACCATGCCAACAATCAGGGGGACACCACGAAGAGGAGCGGCTTGGCATGCAGCGCAGTCGCGTCGAAAGAGAAAGGCGGATTTTGAAAAGGCAATGGCAGTGGCTTCCAGGAGACGAAGGATGAGGGGAATGGCAATTGTCGAGGAGGTGATCCCAGACGAAGGACTGGAAAGCCCCCCTGAGCACACCTTGTTCACGGTCCCAGAAAACTGGAACCCCCGCTCGCACTTTGGTTTGGACAGCACTCCAGGAATGGCAAGCGGGACGCGCAACCATGGCGACAACAGCAAAGAAGAACCTTACTCTCCTTGCTATGTGGAGGAGGAAGCTCCTCCTGAACCCACCAGAGTAGATACGGGAGATAAAGAGCATGGAGCGACCGCAGACACCAGCCAGGCACAACCACCCTCAGCCGACGGGGGTTATCTCAGCCTCATCTTTGACGTGAGAAATCTCCTAGAGGACCAGGTCTTTCGCATCGTGAGGCTGGAGCAGAGGCTAGATATGTTCTTCACAGCGCATTCAAGAGCTACGCCAAAGAAACAATGCCCGACATGTGCCAGAGCTTACGCATTTCCAGTGCGATGGAGGCACACTGAGGTCGACGACACTCACCCTGGCTCCGAGGTTACTTGATGTTTAGACCCAGACTTTGCTTGTGGTTTTGTTTTAATAGTCTATGCCTGTGGACAGATAGCTTTCTATATGTCTTAGTTTTAGATGAAAACATCAGTCTTATGCCGCGGCCTGCTACTCCTGGTTTCCTACAGGCGGGAGATAGCAGTGCAAATTTTGCTACTTTCTGCCTACTCTACAACTATGATGTTATATGGACAGGGATGTCCAGCTGTCTCGGTTTCCTGCTCAGGCGGGACAGCTGACATCCCCAACAGCTCTGTATTTTGTCAATGATAATATAATAGGCTCCAACTCTTTTTTACTTAAAAAAAAAACATTATAAGTGACATAAAAATCTATATTTCAAATAAATTTA
The DNA here is from genome assembly GCA_009831015.1 of Picea engelmannii. Taxonomy (NCBI): domain Eukaryota; kingdom Viridiplantae; phylum Streptophyta; class Pinopsida; order Pinales; family Pinaceae; genus Picea; species Picea engelmannii. The sequence goes on from ML781795.1 coordinate 676,995, forward strand.
AAACTAACATAAATTTATACTAATTTAATTTTTCATTAAACTTAATTAACTTTATAAGTGACATAGAAATCTCTCCCACCATAAAATATAAAAATCATACAACTAAAAATCATACACAAAACCTACATAAACACCAACAAAACTACACAAAACAATATTAAATATTATAAAAACAAAATAAAAATAAAAATAAGATTTTGACAAAATAAATAAAAATAGTATCAATTTGAACTTTCTACCGTATACAATAATGTTTATGATTTTTTTGCACCAATCACAAACTTAGATAAACTATTTATTGAACGTTGGACAATGTTATATGTGTAAAAGATTAGGAGTTAAATTTGGTCTCTTGATTAATAATCCATATCCATGTGTAATAGGTTTTAAATTCATCAAAATTAAACAATTTTCTCAAAAGTTTTACTTTACTTATAAGTAGTGTATATCTTCACCATTTAAATGCATTAAAATTTTAAAAGTAAGATTTTATTATTATGTTGAAAGGTGTACACCTATTGATCATGGGCACATTTAATAGATTTTTAATGCTTAATCAGTTTTATATAGACAAGATTAAATATTGATGGAATATTCTTAGTAGTCCCAATAAATCAATGGTTGTGATTTCAACCACTAACTTCCTCACTATTATAAAGACATCAGTTTACATGTTTATTTTTTAACTTTTATTTAATCATATTTAAAATTTACTATGGTGGCTAGCTAATTGCCACGTATGAGTGATTAGGGTTTCATTTTCTAGGCCAACCTAAACCTTTGGCCTTCACCAGCCACGTTTTGGACACACTTTCCAGCCAACTCCTTCCGACTCCTTCCATCCACCTCTAGGCAGTTTCTCTTTCCCAACAGTTCAAGTTTTGCAAGCCATCCTTTCGGCGTTCACCAACTACAAATTTCTACAAATTATTTATGACTGTACTAGTTATCTTATCCATCTATATTTTTATTTTTAAAATTATAAAATTATTATATAAAATTTATACGACATACCAACGGTTTTTTTCTAAAACCTATATATGTGTCAAACTTTTTAAAAAAATAAAACAATATGTTTGGTATGAGTTTTCCTTCCAAATATACAAATTTTGAAAAAATAAAATTCAAAGAGATATCACTTCTCTTTTTGACAAAATTTTCTAGTTGCTTATTGTATAATAAATAATAAATTTGAAGTATCAAATTTAATAATTTTGTTATTTGTTTTTTATGTGCTCGTAAATGATAATTAAATTGAATATTTTCCCTCCATGTCTAATATAATAATTTTGTTATTTATATATGTATATTTAAAATATGAAATTTAATGTTTTTAAAATATTATTATTATTGTTTATATAAATATATATTAATAATTAAATCAAAATTAATGTACTTATAAAATTATTTAAAATTTTTAAATTAAATAATAATTTTAGAAAATATTTGAAAGGTTTCTAAATTTATCTTTTTAATGTACATATTTATTGGCTATTTCACAAATACTTTTCATAACTTTTTAAAGAAGTTCATCATTGTTTATATTAAGTTTAATGAAATTTTGAAAAATTCTGAAAATTTATCATTTAATGCATAAATTTGTTGACTATTTTACAAGTAGTTTTTGATAGCTCATTTTTTCATTCTCAATTGAGATGGTGATTAGTTTCTATGTCTAATTTTTTAGACTACTTGGGCTTGTTTATGTGATTGACTCTTTCCTTTTTTGAGCCTAGCTTGCTTGTTTCTTAGTTACATGTTTGGTCCATACTTCATAACATCTAAAAGATATCAAGAATCAATGACAATCTTAAAAGAAAGTGTAGACATGGTTCTTGATCATGTCATCTCTCGCCTTTTTTGAGCTTAGCTTGCTTGTTTCTGGGTTATATGTCTAGTCTATACTTCATGACATCTAAAAGATATCAAGAATCAATGACAACCTTAAAAGAAAGTGTAGACACGGTTCTTGATCATGTCATCTTTCACACATGGTCAATGCCCCTAACATTTACTGAACAACTTTCATGCAATAGATTATTGCACACTATGTAAGTACAAGTATGTTTCACAAATGTGATTTGCCTCTATTTTACTCACAATATACTACTTATTTATTTCTTAGCTTTGCATGTTTATTTTTTTAGTGTTGAGTACTTAACTACTTAACATATTAATTATTTATCTTAATATATTTATTTTATTATTAAATTAAATTAATAACTTTATTATTTTAGGTTAGATTGTTGTAAAAATATTTCTTTGTTATCAATATTCTCATTGGTTATTGGTTTTCTATCCTTTTGTCCTTTTACCTTGTTTGCTTGGTTTTACTTGAATGATCATCCATTCCCCCATGTGATAGTTTCAAAGCCTTGCCATCATCACTTCATACCCTACTTCTATCACAAAAGAAAAAATGTAGCATGTAAAAAATGCTTTCATGCTACACACCGCCCTAAGATGATGACATTGAAGGTTAATGCTCCAAATTAGGGATGGTGTCTCTAATTCTCTATGTACCCTTGGGATTGACTCTTGTCAACCCCACCTCTTTATTGATCTAGTCCTTTATGTATCTTAGGGTTCATGTGGAATACCATGGGAACAAGACATTTTCATGGATTCTTTAAGTATTGCCTTTGATTGCTTCATTTAGCAATGAGCCTACATATGGGTTAATTATATCAATTTTAAACACATTTTATCCTTAGTTGTCGATCACTCACGTTGTCTTGGATTGTTTTACCTTGGGTGACCACAATCACCCATGTTTGCATCATGGGTCCACCTTGCAGTGGGTCCCAAACCTTTTGTTTCATTTCTCGAGTATCAATAGATTTTGACTTGATGTTTTCTCGTTTTTCAATGTTTAAGTTCTTATCTCGACCTATGCTTGTTATTCATGTTTTTCGAGTTGTTCCACATAGATGGTCACTTTTCTAATGGAAATCCATTAGTTTTGGTTTTTCCAAGTGGAACCATTATGTGGTTTTCCTAGACTTTGGGGCATTTAAATTTTAAAGGCTATCCCCTATAAATTTTGAGTTATCCTTCATGTTTTTGGTCTTTGTTCTACCTCCATTTAGCTCAATTTATGTTTGTAGATATCATAAAGCAAATTTGCTTTTGATCTTGAGGACATTTGCTCATTCTTTATGCATATTCATGGAACTTTTGATCCTCGGCCATCGTCCTTCTTGCATGAATATAGTCCATTTCAGCCCTCTTTGAATATTCATGGACCCTCTTTTAGATTTCACAAGCCTTTGCTATGCTTTTGTTTTCCCATGGAGTATGGTAAGGAAGATTTCTTGAAGTCTTAAGCTCAAATCGGTAGCAATTGCTATCCTCTTGCTTTCCCATGGTAGGGAAGATTTCTTGAAGTCTTAAGCTCAAATTGGTAACAATAAGCCCTCTTCCTTAGTTAAGGATTCTACAAACCACATCATAAATCCCTTTGCTTCCCTTTCCCATAATCTATCATCCTTTCTTTTGGTTGAACATATGGCTTAGAGCTTGGTATATAAAAATGGGGTAGTTCACCTAAACATTACATCCATCTTCCTTTTTGTTAGTTGTACATACAACAAGTTTGGTACAAGCATGGGATGGGATGGCATACCTAGACAATACATTTAACGATCAAACTTAGAGACAACATGGTAGTTATACCCGAACTTAACTTGATTGCAGATTATGTCCATCCAACAAACATGGAGCAAAGTTAACCATTAACTTTACTCCATACCCATTAGATGCACGGAATATACAATTAAAATAAAGAATGTCCATAATAATAAGTTGGAATAGTCTCCTCTCTTTGTTTTGCTAACGTATATGTAAAACTTGGAGAGCATTAACACAATTTCTGTGCCATCTCGTAAGCACACAAATCCCTTCAAATATTCCCTTCCATTTGTATCAAACCCTTTCCTTCCCCTTTTTTAAACAAACTATTAACTACGGTCAAGTATTCCCTTTCATTTACATCAAACCCTTTCCTTCTCCTTTCTTAAACAAACTATTATCTGCTATCAAGTATTCACTTTCATTTGCATCAAACCCTTTCCTTCCCCTTTCTTAAACAAATTATCAGCTGCTGTCAGCTATTCCCTTCCATTTTGCATAAACCCTTTCCTTCCTCTTTCTTAAATAAACTATTAGCTGCTGGTTGAAAGATAGCCCTGATTCGTCCGTTTGCTGATAGTAAGAATGAAAACAAAATTCATTTTTTCTTCTTATTACATTTTTAAGAAGCGATGATTTATTAACCCTTCACACAAAATCGAACCATGCGTTGACAGATTTTCTAAATAATCTAAAACGATTGACAGCTGTGGGATTTGAACCCACGCCCTTTCGGACCAGAGCCTAAATCTGGCGCCTTAGACCACTCGGCCAAACTGTCGCGTATTCTTGATGATGGTTTCATCATTTTTATGTTTACGCAGATTAAGAGATTCTTTGTAACATATAAAACGATTACAATGACACACGTCAGTTCAAAATACTTAGTATAGTCGGACGCTATGTCCGTAATCGTGTGCGAGTATGTTATGGCTATACAACACTCTCGTATCACTGTTTTGTTGTTATCAAAATATAATTCAATTATAATTTTTTTTATTCAAAATGTAGAATAGTTAGACAATGTAAGATAGACATGATATATAAGTAAATTATTTGTTAAATACAATATATTTTTTTACAAAAATAATCATTGATTTTTGTTAAAATTTAAAAAATAGTAAAATTTAATAAATTGATTTATTTTGAAATTCCAACCATGCAATTTCGACAATTTATCTTTGACGCAGTGCAGTCCATTGAACAATAATTTTGTGTTAAACCATTAGCTCGATATGTGCATTTTTTCACCTTTAGGATCATGAGAGGTTCTTGCCTTGTGGGTTTTTCTCTTTTGAGCAACGTAGTCCATCATTGAACAATAAATTTGTGTTGACCATTGGCTCGATATATGCATTTTTTTCACCTTTAGGATTGTGAAGGGTAAATGCCTTATGGCTTTTACTTTTTGTAGAATTGCTTAAGTTATAGTATTGCTCTTTATACCATGCAAAAAAATGGTTTCTTTACATTCAAACAAGTTGTATAATCCATTTAACAATAAACTTAAACTTGTGCTGACTATTTGTTTGATATGTGCAATTTTTTCACATTTAAGATTGTGAAGGGTTATTTGGGTTTTACCCTTTGGTGGGGTTACTTAAGTCAAGTCATAGTAACCTCTTATATCATGCAAAGAATTTTTTCTTAAATCATTCAAAAAGAGGTAGACTCTTGATATAAAAGATCATGGAAAAAAAGTTTTTATTTTTATTTTTTTAGAATTCTTTCTTAAATTATTTAAAGAGGTAGCTTTCTTGATATAAAAGATGATGGAAAAAAATGTTTTTTTTTTTTTTTTAAGCCCTTTATATCATGTAAATAATTATTTTTTAAATCATTTAAAAGAGGTAGACTTCTTGATATAAAAGATCATGGAAAAAATGTTTTTTAAAATTCAATTAAGGGATTTTATAGATGAAGCAATTGCAAAAGATAAATTGGTGCTTCAATTTCGAGGACCAAAGTTTATATCAAGAGATTGTCTACTGCAAGCTTCTCAAAAATCCACTTATAACCACCAACATATTTGTATTTAGTAAATCCTTAGACCAATATTCCACTTCCAATTCTTCTATTAGCACTAGGAATCACCCTCAGACTGTAATCAGGATAAGCTCAATACCCATCAGTTTACACAGTAAATGTAAATGAGTTTTAAGGGGGTCAAATGGATAAGACTCAAGATAACAACGTTCTAACTCATAAAATCTAGGATGGCATGCACAAGTGATTGAGGTCTTGTATCAACTTCAATCAATAGGTTGGAGTAAAGGTGAATAGGAGGAAGACTTTGGTGAGAAAGTGTAGAGGTCTGCTATGAACATCAGGTCTTCCAACAGCCTAAGGAGGAAAAAACTCAAACACAAGATCCTCTTGGATTCAAATTTCAAGGAAACTGAAAGAAACCATAACAATACTATAATCAGACATTTATCATAATATAGTTACAACAATCCATGTGAATCAATCAAACATGAACTCTCTCAGTATCAGAGGCAAATAAGATGGAGTAAGAAAACTGACTTAGATTAACCAAGATGTCTAAAAAAAAAATACATAACTAGAGAACCAACTGTTCTCAATCAAAATATTACAATAGCAGGGAGCCTAGCTCAACCATTCGACCATTGAAAAATATCAAAACTGCATATATATAAGCAGAATTGTTGCAACCATCAGGAGTGTGATCGGATTGTTGCATTCAAAGTTTTCAGTCGGTGTCTGCTCTGTCAGACTGTGCAGAAAGTCTTCTGTTGTCATACGCGAGCTCTAAATCTGCCAGTTTTTCTGGCTTTCCATTTATGTGTTGAGACGAGGTTTCAACCACCTCCCTTAGTTTCAATAACTGCCTTCATCGGGATCAGAACGAGGCCTGACATCCATGAATACTCCAGGCGGCACCAACAACTTTCTTCGGGTCAATCCCGACGCCTCGAGGCCATGCAAATCTTCTTATGTGGGCAATACAGACGTAGCAGGTGGATCGACTTAATTCGATTTGAGGGTGGTTTGACTGTGCAAACCCAAACATTTTCATTTCCCTTTGGAAATCATGGGCATAATGCCACATGATTTACAACAAGATGCTCATGAGGTTAGATATGAATCACTATATGATTCCAATGAGATATGCCGCAAATAATTGTGATAACATCTGGATCCACAGGGGATGGCATGCTCCCTGCGAGTTGGAAAGAACAAGTAGTTCCAGTGCCTTAGCTATTGGGCTATGGAGTCATGCTCATAAAACATCATGTTGAAGGCAACAAAGTGAGAACTTAAACTATTCTATTTTAAAATAAAAGACAAACACACCTGATCCTGAGGGATCTTATTTATGTACAAAACCTAAACTAACCGACTTTTACAATGGGCTAGGTGAAGGAAAACTTCCACCATAGCCATTCAAATTGTTTTATAACTGAATCCTTCGCTTCACCGCAAATGATCCATAAGAAACAAGGAAAGTGTGATAGCTGACTAATTTCATTCTTATGATCACACATATTACCTTCAAATGTTGATAAAAAAATCAAGCCTGCATGCTCCAAATCATTTGAAAAGTGCAACTTTATGTATTCATCGACAGGGTCATGAAACTAAAGGCAACACATGATTAACTTATGAAAGGTTACCTTCATTGTTTCAAAACTGTTGACAACTTTCTTGATGTCATCTACATGCACACTTGATTAAATGACATCCACATGCATCTGTGGGTCAAATAGCTACTTACTGTGAAGTTTGAACTATAGGTACAAGTGGAAGAAGGATGGACGTAAGTGGTTGTTGATCCACTGATGACTGTGGATTTATTTCATGCTACGAATAAACGATCTCTTCATGTGCCTCAACTAAGGGTTTCTCCTGATCAAAACTTCAGGTTATGTCTTTTGTGACAAGGTGAACCTCTGCATCATCCTTACTATATTTATAGTGATCAAATATAAGATAAGCTTGTTGCTCATCATCACTAGAATATTTATCAAAAATGGACTACCCTTCACATCTATGATCAACCTTTAAAACAATAATTTCATCAAGAATATAACTGTTAAAAATATCCATTTCAGGAACAGTAGTAATTGTTGCTTTCAACTATTCATACACATGATTTTCATCAAGATAGGGCTGCTCATTGATACATGCTTCGAAGAAAAAATCATCCACAATCTTTCCTTCATAGGGACAACAAGTAAAACCCCCCTCATGTTCAAAGTTGATATGATACTAACCTTGAATCCTACCACAGGATTGGAGGTTCTCCTCCACTTCCTTGACATCCATGAACAATTGTGATAAAGATGTAGATTTTCTTTCCCTAAGATAAAAAACAAGGTCAGAGTGTTGAGACACTATGTAATACACCATGGCAACGGTCTCAGAAGGTTTAATTTCTAGGGGCAGGCTTCAATACAAGCTACGAAACCTTCGATTAAAAGAAGACAAAACTTCCCTTTTTCCCCTTCTCAAAGTAGTGAACTCATGTAGGTATTGATCAAATGACTTGTTCTCACCCCAATACCTTAAAAATGTATTGCATAATTCAACCCAGGAACCAATGGAGTTAGCTCCCAAACCCTTAAACCATACACCAACATCTCCTAACAAGGATTTGGAAAACAACCTCATGGTAACATCCTCATAAATTATCTCAAACTGGTCAATAAATTTCTCGAAAGCCTCCACATGCCTCACAGCTGTAACATGATCCTCTCTAGAAAAATGGGGAAAGTACTTAAAGAAATCAGGAGGATAAGGATGAAGATGATATGGAAGATTTAAAGGTTTAAACAACTTGTCTCTGATTCTAGTTTGAAAAATAGTGGGTTGAATATGAGGCTTATCACACTGATGGCAAGGATCAATAGTAACAACAAAATGTGATGAGATTTGAGGAGGTTGTGGATCAGTTTCAACCTCCTCAGGGCTGCAAGGGTGATTGAGTTTAGGAGGGGTTTAAATATGAAGCTCATCTTTATGAGTAGGCTGAGTTGAGGATATAATATCAACATCTACAACACAGGCAAAAACCAAGTCTTCTTCTTCCAAGGATGTATATATAAAGGAAGGTTGGTGATCGACCAAAAAAACAAAACACAATATGATCCTCTTTATATGTGAAGGGAAAAAAATAAATGAGCTGATAAAGAATAAAAACATTTCATGAAGAAAGCTCATAAGCTGATACCTAGTCATTCCCATCATATTTCTGTTAGTAGGATCCTCCCCAATGGACTCTTTGATTGTGGAGTCGCCAGGTAGATGATTACAATTAATTTTTTGTATCCCTCTCTTGTCTACCATCAAGAGTTGGATCTATGTCGTTCTTCCCAGGGAGCTCTTAAATCTGCTCAAATCCGTCCCCGACAATGACGCCATTTATGTTATCACTAGGAATCACCCTCAGACTGTAATGAGGATAATCCCAGTGCCCATCAGTTTATACAGTAAATGTAAATGCGTTTTAAGGGGGTCAAATGGATAAGACTCGAGATAATAACATTCTAACTAAGAAAATCTAGGATGGCATGCACAAGCAATTGAGGTCTTGTATCAACTTCAATTAGTAATTTGGACTAAAGGTGAATAGGAGGAATACTTTAGTGAGAAAGTGTAGAGGTCTGCTATGGACATCAAGTCTTCCAATAGCCTAAGGAGGAAAAAACTCAAACACAAGATCCTCTTGGATTCAAATTTCAAGGAAACTGAAAGAAATCATAACAATACTATAATCAAACATTTATCATAACACCGTTACAACAATCCATGTGAATCAATCAAACATGAACTCTCTCAGTATCAGAGGCAAATAAGATGGAGTAAGAAACATGACTTAGATTAACCAAGATGTCTCAAAAACACATACAGAACCAGAGAACCAGTTGTTCTCAATCAAAATATTACAATAGCAGGGAGCCTAGCTCAACCATTCGACCATTACAAAATATCAAAATTGCCTGTATATAAGCAGAACTGCTACAACCATTGGGAGTGTGATCAGATTGCTGCATTCAAAGTTTTCAATCGACGTCTACTCTGTCAGGCTGTGCAGACAATCTTCTGTTGTCAAACGCGAGCTCTGAATATGCCAGTCTTTCTGGCTTTCCATTTATGTGCTGAGATGAGGTTTCAGCCACCTCCCTCAGTTTCAATAACTGCCTTTATCGGGATCAGAATGGGGCCTGACATCCATGAATACTCTAGGTGGCACCAACGAATTTCTTCAGGTCAATCCTGATGCCTCGAGGCCATACAAATATTCTTTTGTGGCCAATACGAGTGCAACAGGTGGCTCAACTTAATTTGATTTGAGGGTGGTTTGACTGTGCAAACCCAAACATTTTCGTTTCCCTTTGGATATCATGGAAAGAATGCCTCACGATTTACAACAAGATGCTCCTGAGGTCAGATATGAATCACTGTTTGATTCCAATGAGATATGCTGCAAATTCTTGTGGTAACACCTTCCACAAGGCTTGGAGGATTGAATGCCTAGTTTGATTTAGAGAAAGTTAGGGATCATCTCCTTCACTTTGTCGAGGATCAACGGACTAGGTTGCTTACTCTAAACTTGGTCCTCATCTCAGGCTAGGGATGTAATGTCCCCACTTTGGGACATCATTATATTACAGAGTGTTATGATGACCAGAGTAGCCAGATGGAGGTTATAGTGAGTACAAGGGATATTGAAGGTTTTTTGGGAGTCCGTCTTGCATCGCTCATCTTATTTCATCATCATGATCCATTCCGCACAGCTCAGCTTTGGTTTCGTTGCATTCCTATGATTTTCGTAATTTTGAGTTATTTTGGGCTATATGTTAATTAAATTCACCAAGGAGGTCATATTGGGCATAATACTTGGAGGAACCTCTTAGTGTGATAGCTCATTGGTATCTGGAGGAATAGCACTACAGAATAGGATGATGAGAAGTGACTTTCAATGGCCAGAGAAGCCACAAGGAGGGATAAACTACTTTTTAGAGGAAAAATGGTTAATTAATTAATTAAAGTGATTTAATTAATTAATTAATAATTAAATAAAGTAAAAGTCACTTAGAGAGACAAGGTGAGCAGGGAGGATAAAAGAGAGACATGGACCTCATTATGTTGTTTATCATTTGATATCTGGCTTCTTGCTAGTGAGCCCATGCACTTGGGAGTTTTGAGGGTTTTGACTTAACAAACCCTAGAGATCAACTCGGTGGTGAAATATCCCACCTATATTCATCCAAGCTTGGTCATGGAGATGAAATATTCCTCTCTCACCATTCTACATTAGATCTACTTAGTTACAGGTGGTTTCTACATCAGTCACAGGTTCAGAGAGAGCTAGGGCGCAACACTTGGGGCTTTCCAGCAGGCGAGGCACACCACCTTGAGGAGAATAGCTCGATCTAGGCAGAGGAGAAGGATTCCGAGGAAAAGGACTTCTGGGTATTATTTGTAGGGCCTAAGGCGCCTTTCCTAGCCCTTTTCGGAGGAGGTTTCTCTGTCATATTATTTCTTGAAGTTTGTCACAAGTTGGAGAGCAGGAGAGGGGATTGCAGATTGGGGATTCAGTCATTTGGTGGGTCAAATATTCATCATTCAACTCAAGACTTTACCAGGGGGTTTCTTGTGGCCCAATTTATAGTTTGGAATATTTCTTAGAGGGTTTGGAGGCCATCTTCATAGAGGCTGAATTCTTGGTCTTCTACAGCTAGGAGGGCACACTGCAGATAGAGGATTCAATCATCTGGGGGGTTAGATCTCCATCATTTAGCCTGAGACTCTACCAGGGGGTTTCTAGTGGCCCGATCTACAATTTTTCATCTTTCTTAGAGGGTTTGGAGGACATCTTCATAGAGGCCAAATTCTTGGTCTTCTATAGCGAGGAGGGCGTATTGTAGATAGAGGATTCAATCATCTAGGGGTCAGATCTCCATCATTTAGCATAAGACTCCACCAGGGGGTTTCCAGTGGCCCAATCTACAGTTTGGCATCTCTACTAGAGGGTTTGGACTCACATGGATGATTTTAGGGGCTAAATTTCTCTCATGGGCTAATTTTCCATGGTTTTTCCAAAAATGAGATTCGCTATTTTAAAAATAATTCACCCAAATTCTATAGGATAAAATTATTTTACCTTTAAAATCGCCAAAATTTTATAAAAATTATATAAAATACTTAGAAATTTGAATATTTTTACAAAAATATCGCCAAACATTTATAGTTGACATATGAAATATTAGTAAGATTCGCCAAGGTTTCTACATTTTAAAATAAATTTCCATCCTTAAAATCATCCCTGGTTTGGAGGCCATCTTCATAGAGGCTGAATTCTTGGTCTTATTAGCCAGGAGGGGCGCATTATGCAGATAGATGACATCACATGACAGCTAGGGATTGAGTTGGATAATCTGGGATCTTTGATCTACAACTTGGAGAGGATTTTGGAAGCCTGTATCTTCATCTACCTTGTATCTCAGAGGCTTTATCAGCCATATACTTTATTCTCATATATGTATTCCAGATATTCACCATTTTTTATGAGGTCAGAGATCTATTATTAATAAATCAGATCTGAGGTATTTATGTTTATTACTTATGTTGTTGATCTTGTATCTTGTTGAGTAGACTCCATTGTTTCATTGCTATCATTTACTTGTTACAAACACACAAAGAATAACCTTTATAACCCTTAGCACAACTCACGAGACTTAAGTTTGCAAAGTGTTTGACGAAATTCCACAACTAGAAAACATATAAAAATCAATGAAAACGAAATGTTCTTGGAATCTTGGCTTGGGAACATTACAGTGGTAACCAAGCGTTGATCCTCCTAGCTAGTGGGGATTAGCGCATGCATCCAAAGCTTAGACTCCTGCCAGTTTGAGGGGTCTTCCATAGGGAGAAATGGATAGACATGAATTGGATTTATCCCTACGTGAGTTGATAGTCGACATACAACATACTGGAGCACTATGTAGACAAATGGGAGAGAGAGCATCACTACCACCTAGCAGATGGAAGGAAGAACATAGCATTCCTACACCCATTAGGAGCAGGAAACTTTGCTACAGCTGCAAAGTGCCTTGGGAACTAGATCATAGATGTAGAGGTAAAGGTAAGAGACACATTATTGAGTTGCAATATGACAGTGAGGATGAGGAGGTGTATGAGGATGTAGCGATATATGCTTATTTGGAGTAGTCTGATGACGCTAGTGATTCTTTCAGACCTGCAGAGGCTAGTGACTCTTGCACGCTTGGGGAGGATAGTGACCCTTGTGCATTGGAGGGACAGTTGGATGGACAGGATGATAACACCTATGCTTTAGAAGTCATATCATGTAGTGTTGATGACCTTACACTTCAGCAGAGTGGTGACACTAGTAGAGATCCACACGTGTTAGCACCTAGGAATGATGAGGTTCCTATGGTGACTATGACACATTTGGTACCTTCTTAGACACATGTGATAGCCATGACACATGAGGATACCAATGGAATTAGTGATATGGTAGTGGAGCCCCGCGCATGTATTGCACACCAAGGACAAATAGAACTTCATGAGAGACATGACTTGGAGACAGTTGATCTTACACATGCCTCTGAGGGGAGTGGGTCACCTCTTTTGGAGACTCCATTGTTTGATTAGGTTGTAGAGACTAACAGTTTGAAGGGACACTTACTTCCAGGATAGGTCTACAGTGATGAGGATGTACTCCTTATTGGTCGGGATGACCATAGCAAGTGTTTGGATACATATGTATGGGATTCAGGCGCAGATGATAGTAGCATGGTAAGTGCACAGGAGGATACAACTGCTCATACATGATACAATGTGATTCAGAGGGAGCTAGCAGTTGGTGATGGTGTGTAGTGGCATACAGCAGGACCCAATAGCACAGTGGACATGGGGTAGTTTAGTGCCTTATCTTTTGCAGAGAGTGTTGTTGGGGATTCCATGGTTGACACTGGCAGTGAGGGGCGTGAGGTAGCACCTCAACAGAAATGTGATCAGGAGTCCCGATACTTGGCAGGACATTTGAGAGTCAGTGAGTACATGATCATGGAAACCACTAGATGCATTGATGACACACATGCATTGGTGGTGGATTATTGTTGGAGGGCATCGATGGCACATGATAGTTCAGATGGGGGATTTTCCATGGATGACTTTGATACTCTCAGGGAGAGGATGACTATGACGAGGGACGACTACCATCAGTTGTTGATGGATAGAGACTATCTATTGGGGGTTAGTGAGATGTATCACAGGGCCCTGCGAGAGAAGGAGTTGGAGGTGGACAGACTCACTCATGAGTTGGAGAGCACATGAGGATTCTTGAAAGGCACACAAGTAGCCCTTCAAGAATCAGAGGCCCGATCAAAGGATCTCCTTGAGGAGATTAGACAGATATCCACTACATCTATCTTAGCAGAGAGTCAGATATATCCTTTTGCCACATTGTTAGAGGATGTAGGTGGTTTAGCAGAGGAGAACCAGTTGATGGAGGAGCATGAGGGGTACCCAAGATCACTGATGAGTAGGGAAATATATGATCCAGAGACACAGGAGGATGTCCATGTGTCACAGGAGCTACCCTCCATAAGATATTTGAGGCAGTCAAGCACACACACACATGGGGACTCCAGATCCAGGAGCATTTATGAGGACACTTCCATTTGTGTTCCAGGATTGATTGACCTTCATGTCGAGGTTGACCCATTAGTACATCTAGGATCCATGTTGTTGTAGGAGTATACAAGAGATTACATGAGTATGCAGGAGAATATAGTGGTGAGTTCTATTTCACAGAGACATGCCAAGATGTGCAGTGGGATTCAGGTGGACACATTGGATTGCAGGGAGGAGACACACTTAGTAGAGCATGGAGATTCCTCTCCCTTGTAGCAATGGATAGATCTAGGAGATAACCTTCACAGTATCAGTAGTTTCATGAGCGATGATGGATGAAGAGTGGTTGACCAACAGTTTGAGCAATTACCCCCGGTTATACCTGTTGATTGGGGTTAAGTGATGACTACATGCGAGTATTTACCATGGGTACCGGTGGATGATATTTTGGTTAAATCCTTGGGATTGACCAAAGAATATGATACTTTATAGTCCTACAGTTGGCTACATATGTTTCTGTTGGCATTTCCTGACACTTTCATCATTGACAACAATATGGGGGAATATTGACAGTGGCAAAGGACATGGAGAGTTGTTAGGTCGAGACCACCTGACAGGAGTGATTTTACGACATACAACAAGATAGGGGTAGATCATCATAATCATACAATTGATACTTTGTGCATGATGGTGAGCATCTTAGACCATGGGATAGCAGACATCTTAGAGGGAGACACATATACAAATTCTCATGGGGATTAGCATGGAGGGATTCCGACAGTGATCAGTATGACATAGGATAAGTTAGTGGGTATTGGAAGTGGTAAACTTCCAAGTTTTCCATGGGATACAAGATTCCATTTTTTTAGTAGGTTGTTTCACCTTATGATGACCCAGGTTGTGCCAGAGAGACACATACTTCACTATAGGTTGGTTTTGAGTGGGCTTGCAGGGGCTTGTCCTATGGAACGAGACAATTTCTCCCTTTTGATACTCATGATCGAGTATGGAGATGGTGGGGCAGATATTATTTCCACATAGGTACTTTTACCGATGCAACTTCTGGATAGCAGGTCTAGTTTCCACAAGTATTCCAGCATGAGGGTCCAGGAGTGGGGGATCCAATATGTACACGATGAGAGGACAATCATGATCAGAGTAGTGCAACTCCAACATGGTGATCTTTGGAAGAGACCAGCATGGGACATAAGAATTGTAGGGTTGAGCATTTCATTGACTGATGGAGGTGAGTGGACCCTCGCAGGGGAAAGTTATTTTGACTTTCCACTGAGCTACAATATTGAGGAGAGCATGTCGCTTGAGGGTGATTCATTGAGGTCTTGCAATACCTCACTAGGGAAACAACATGTGTAGTTGGTGGGAACGTGTTGGTATTGGTATGGACTTGGAGGATGGGCTCATTCCGGGTTGAGGCCATGGGTCATTTGCAAGAGAGTCATGGTGTTGATATGTTTCAGGATTATGCTTCACAGGGTATTGCAGTTCACATCCTGATATGGGACCTAGGGGATGGAGTGCATGATAATTAATCTTTGGATGGAGCCTATTGTGTGTCCCACAAGTGGACATGGGACCTCAATATTATATATGGATTGATTTAGTTATTGCTTGAGGACAAACAATATTCTAGCATGGAGGCCTGTAATGTCCCCATTTTGGGACATCATTATATTACAGAGTGTTGTGATGACTAGAGTAGCCAGATGGAGCTTATAGCGAGTACAGGGGATATTGAGGGTTTTATTGGGGTCCTACTTTCATCACTAATCTTATTTCATCATCATGATCCATTCTGCACAGCTTGGCTTTAGTTCCATTGCATTTTGACGATTTCCGTAATTTTGAGTTATTTTGGGATATATGTTAATTAAATTCACCAAGGAGGTCATATTGGGCATAATACTTGGAGGAACCTCTTAGTGTGATAGCTCATTGGAATTATGAGGAATAACACTACAGGATAGGATTATGAGAAGTGACTTTCAGTGGCTAGGGAAGCCACACTGAGGGATAAACTAGTTTTTAGAGGAAAAATGGTTAATTAATTAATTAATAATTAAATAAAGTAAAAGTGACTTGGAGAGACAAGGTGAGCAGGGAGGATAAAAGAGATACATGGACCTCTATTCTCTCATTATGTTGTTTATCATTTGATATATGGCTTCTTGCTAGTGAGCCCATGCACTTGGGGGTTTTGAGGGTTTTGACTTAACAAACCCTAGAGATCAACTCGGTAGCGAAAGATCCCACATATCTTGATCCAAGCTTGGTCATGGAGGTGAAAGATTCCTCCCTCACCATTATACATCAAATATACTCAATTACAGGTGGTTTCTACATCAGTCACATGTTCAGAGAGATCTAGGGCGCAACACTTGGGGCTTTCCAATAGGGGGGGCGCACCACCTTGATGAGAATAACTCGATCTAGGCAAAGGAAAAGGATTATGAAGAAAAATACTTCTAAGTATTCTTTGTAGGGCCTAGGGCACCTTTCCTATCCCTTTCTGAAGGAGGTTTATCTGTCAGATTATTTCTTGAAGTTTGGCACAAGTTGGAGAGTAAGAGGGCACACTGCAGATTGGGGATTCAGTTATTTGGTGGGTCAAATCTTCATGATTTAGCTCGAGATTTTACCAGGGTGTTTCTAGTGGCCTGATCTATAGTTTTGCATCTTTCTTAGATGGTTTGGAGGCCATCTTCATAGAGGTTGAATTCTTGGTCTTCTACAGCCAGGGGGGCTTACTGCAGATAGAGGATTTAGTCATGTGGGGGATCAGATCTCCATCATTCAGCTTCAGAATCTACTAGGGGGTTTCTAGTGGCCCGATATAAATTTTGGCATCTTTATTAGAGGTTTTGGAGGCCATCTTCATAGAGGCCAAATTCTTGGTCTTCTACATCCAGGAGGGCACACTGCAAATAGAGGATTCAATCATCTGGGGGGTCAGATCTCCATCATTTATCCTGAGACTCTACCAAGGGGTTTCCAATGGCCTGATCTATAGTTTGGTATCTCTCCTACAGGGTTTGTAGGCCATCTTCATAGAGGCTGAATTCTTGGTCTTCTATAGCCAGGAGGGGTGCATTATGCAGAGAGATGACATCACATGACAACTAGGGATTGATTTGGATCATCTGGGTTCTTTGATCTACAACTTGGAGAGGATTTTGGAAGCCTGTATCTTCATATAACTTGTATCTCATAGGATTTATTATCCATATATTTTATTCTCATTATTCATATATGTAGTCCAGATCTACACCATTTTGTATGAGGT
This sequence comes from Picea engelmannii, assembly GCA_009831015.1. Taxonomy (NCBI): domain Eukaryota; kingdom Viridiplantae; phylum Streptophyta; class Pinopsida; order Pinales; family Pinaceae; genus Picea; species Picea engelmannii. The sequence goes on from ML781795.1 coordinate 694,555, forward strand.
CAGAGATCTATTATTAAAAAATCAGATCCGAGGTATTTATGGTTATTACTTATGTTGTTGATCTTGTATCTTGTTGAGTATACTCCATTGTTGCATTTCTATCATTTACTTGCTGCAAACACACAAATAATAACATTTATAACCCTTAGCGCAACTCATGAGACTTAATTTTGCAAAGTGTTTGACGAAATGCCACAACCAAAAAACATATAAAAATCAATGAAAACGAAATGTTCTTGGCATCTTGGCTTGGGAACATTACAAGGGAACTTATTTTCTACTCCAAAACTTAAAAAGGTTTGTCTTTTAAGTTTATACCCTTCCTAAAAAAATTGAGAATTATCTGTGAAAAGCTTATCATCATAAAACATCATAAAACAGAGCATAAGGCCACCATAGAAAGTGCTCATTAAAATAAAAAAACGAGCACAAAGGACATGCACCTTCCAATTGAGAAAAGACTTCACAACTTACCACCTCTTCCTTTTCACTTTAGCTATTCCAAAGTTCTCTCCTTTTATAAGTTGGTACCATATGTCCCTCCTCGTGGTTAACCTTGCAACAAATATGAGATTGACCACCTCATGATTGAATAATTGCGACACTGAGAAGAACCATAGTGGTTTACAGAAGCATTACATCCACAAGTAGAAAACCATAGTAGTTTGAAAAATCATTTGATGACAAGTACAAAATACTTAGAGCAGTTTAGTAAACCATGGATAATATTATATTGCAATGCTTTAAAGTAGCAAATTGAATATATATTTTTTTCCAAGGAAAATACCTCGTTGAGAACCTTTCAAGTACTTCCCCATGATTCACGGATGGTAAACAAGGTAAATTTTCAACCTTGATTATGGAGCCTAACCTTGAGGGGATCAAGATAGTTGAATCCATAATATAACATCCCCATTATAATCCTCGGTTTAATTAATTCTTATGTGGATATAATATGTGGCTACAACCAAGTGATGTAATATGTGAATTGTATTTCTATGTTTTAATAATAAAACCCAATGCCAGCTACTAAGGGGACATGGACAAGAGGTGGGTGTTGAATTAATCCACAAAAGGGGGAGTGTCTAGGATAATGGCCAAGAGGGGTGCAAGGGGGAAATACCCATGTATATTAATTCAACCCATTTTCCCTAAACTTGCTAATTGTATATGAACCTTCCAATTTCTGATTGAGTGTTCCCAAAACCAATAATTGAATACATGTAAGAGGGTGGTTGTGAGTGGTCACATTCCAGATTTATTGGGCACATGGGGGTTGAGTACAATCATCTTGGGGAAGAGTGTGAGTCAAGAAAGGCAAGCCAAAGGGAGGAAATTTATAGGGGTTGGGACAACAGTTCGGAGGAAGGAAGTGGGTGTGCATGAGAGAAAGTAGAGAGCATGAAAGAGAGCTTGGAGTGGGTGCAACCATGGAGAACGGATTCTAGAGAAAGATGGAACGTATTTGGGGAATTTTGGAGCTGACTATTGAAAATCCAAGTTGTCAAGCATGAAGAGTGAACTATAGAGTGAGTTACACTGTAAAAACAATTGTTTGTTGTTGGTAGTTTTCCCTAGCAACAAGTTCCCTTGAGTTTCCAGCTGAGATATTACTAGCTACCTGTGTCAAAGAAACCTTGAAAAACGAATGGAAAATTCCTTGGGCTAATCCTGATAAATGAATGGTACATCCCCTAGGTTATCCCTGATAAATGAATGGTGCATTCCTTGGGTTGGGAAGGTCAGGAGAAATATAGCTGGTAGAAAAATCGGGATAGTTGTAGGAGAAAATCAGTTGGGTTATGAGTTTTATGAGCTACGAGTGGATTGTGAGAGACCACCCTCTTTTGTGGATTACCAGCCTCAGCTCGGGGGTGGCTGACTATTGAGATTTGGAACATTCAGTCTATGGTTGGGTGGAACGTCTGTCCCAAGAAGTTGGTTGCACCATTCTTGTTTAAAAATAAGTGTTTTATTTTGTTGCTGAGTCATTTACATGTGTTATTGTTGTGCATGAACTCTGTGTGAATGAGAATGACTTATATGTTGTTGTAATGATCGGTTTAGTTGCATTTCATGTTGATTGTTACCATGCTTTAGATGCATTTGTTTTATGCTTATAGAAAATAACTAAATATGTTTTAAATTTGTAGTTGTAAGCTACAAGAAATCAACTAACAATAAAATAATTACTTTAGTTAGCATACATTTCGTTTTTATGTGTATTCCACACCATAATGTCCCTCGGTTGGGTTGGGGAACGTTACATTATGGTATCAGAGATGTAAAAAGAGAGAGTTTTGTGTGGCATGGCCCAGCCTGGGTGGATGAGAACATTACAAAGTGGTATTAGAGCCCAATTTTCAACACTGAGCCTGGATGGGCTGAGTTAGCAGAATATTGAAGTGGAAACTCATAGAGAATTAATTCTGGAGTATGACTGCAACTTATTTTATTAAATTACTGCAGTAAAATTGAGAGTCGTGGGTAATGTGAAGAATTGAGCCTCTTTGGAAATTTTGAACATAAGCAATATCATAAAATATTGGGTATTTTTCCATACGATGACGTTAGAATGATGTGGAGGCCATGTGTCAGTTGACATGGTATAAGAAAGTCGTGTATTTCCACGGTGGTAGGTACATATTGGATGTGATGACAATTGACATGTGATGTGGAGCCATGTGGCAGGACAACTGTCAGTCCCACGAAATCGTGGTAAGAATTGGAAAAATGGTTAAGTGTTGAGACTTCTCTGAAAGACTTATAAAAGGAAGATTACAATACTATGAGTCCACGTAGATGGAAAAAGGGTTAAGTGTTGAGACTTCTCGGACAAACTTATGAAAGGAAGTTTACAAGATTATGAGTTCGTGAGTCCATGAGTCTGCGAGTCTATGAGTCCGTGAAGGAAAAAGAAGCTACGTGTTGATGGCAGGTTCATGGAAGGTTTGAAGATAGGCTATGGGCCTATGAGTTCGCCACCAGTGAGCCTGTGAATACATTAAGGAATCTAAGTGTCAGTGCAAAGTGAGTGCGACGGAACTAGGAGGTGCAAATTGGAAAATGTGAAAGCCCAAAATGAAGAAGAGATATGACTTAGATCCATGGTGAATCCATTAAGACAGACCAACGACAAAGATCTACTTAATAAATGATTGGACGATTGTTGAGTGTTGCTATTATGTTTCACTTGCTAATGAATATTCCTTCATTATTTTTCCACCATAACTTTCAGCTCAGAGCTCGAATTAGAGAAAATGAATAGTCATTGGAAAGGTATTGATGAATAAAATAAATCTATCAACTTAGAATTTTGATTTGGGCATTATATTTTATTCAAAAGTGATAAAAGTGAATTATGCAGTAGTAAAAGAGTGGAAATTTCAACTTTTATTATTGTAACTATTCACTCAAAACTCAGATTAAGGCATGAGGACAACCGTTGGAAAGTTGTTTAAAAAATGAATGCATTTAAGGAATAATACTTGGGAGTAGTGCATTAATATTCTTCATAATTTATAATGAGAAATGACTTGTAATCTAATTGACAAATATTTTTCAATATGATTAATTCTAACAACAATTGTTGCCTGCACATTTTTACAGAATTAGAGATACAAAAAAGAAGACTTTAGTTCCTACATGAGAACTAGAGACATGGATAATGTTTAAGGGTTTTAAAACCATGAAGAAGAAATTGGAGGTCTGCATACCAACATGGGTAATGATGATACTGAGTCTAATGGGAGAAGAGATAGGCAGAGGACTATAACTATGAGAAGCCTACAAAAAGAAGTGCATAGCTATAGGGCCAATAATGAGAGGATCACCAAGGCTTAAGAAGAGATACTTCAAAGCCTAAATATGCTACATAAGCAAGTTAACAAGGACTATGGCACCAAGCAAACAACTATTGCTAGACAAATATTAATAACAAGATCCCATAGAAAAAGAGATGATCATGGGAATGATAGGAAGTCAAGAAGCATGAGTAGACACCATCATTCTCCAAGGAATTCCACTAGAATAATTCATGCAAGTTCAGGTCCATGGAGCAGCCTAAGTGTGTCTCTTGTTCGGAGGAAAAGGAGAAGACCCGAGGCATACATCTTGTAGGGTGAAATCAGGAAGATTAAGCTACCAAATATTTCTATCTACATGATTACCCATCCCAGGTAGAAGCTAGAATTTCCACCTACCACTTGCAAGGGAATGAAACCATGTGGTGGGATCAACTTAAGAAAACCAAGAACATTGATGAGAAAAGAATCTCATAGAGGCATTTCAAGGTATATTTCTAAGAGAAATACTTGTCCAAGCATTACTTTGAAAAAAATATGAAAGATTTATTTGAACTCAAGTTGGGAACCATGACAATGGAGGAATATGAGAAGTAGTTATTTGAATTGTTGAAGTATGTTGACTTCATCAAGGATGAGAAATTCAAAACCCAAAGGTTTCTAAGTGGGTTACCCTCTTTCTACAATGATAAGATTCAATATGATAACCCCAAAACCTTCGAGGAAACCATAAGGAGAGAAATGAATCTATATGAGCAGAGCAAAGGAAGACCAATTTTCCAAAAAAGCTTGGAATAACAAGATGAAGGATAAGAAGGATCAAAGGCAGAAGGGTTTTGTGCCACCCTTTTTCAGGAATAATTTCCAAGTGAATCTGCATGGTCAAGTCACACAAAATGAACACAAGACTATAGGTTCATTTGGAAAAAGGCCAAGGTAACATCCAATGCAATGTTGGGGATGTGAGGGAAATCATCTATATAGGAATTTCCCTCACAAAGGAGAAAGAATGAGGATTGTCCACAACATTCAAGAGGCTGAAACAATGAAATACATGGGAGGAAGCATGACAAGGATTTATGTAGCTTTGGACAACAAGTAGATAGAGTATCAATCCCCCATCATTGAAGTGGAAGGTAAGGTTAATAATGAGCCCATATAAATTTTAATTGATTATGGAGCTAGCCATAGTTACATAAATGCTAATATTGTTGAAAGATTTCACTTGAAAATAAATAAGCATAAGAAATATTGGTTAGTTTAGTTACCCATGGGGGCTAAGAGGAAAATAAATGAGTTGGTTAAAGATTGTCTGATAGACTTGAATATAATCAATAAAAAGGTGTATGCAAACATCATACCATTGGGTTCATATGATTGTTTAATTGGCATGGATGTGTATAAATTTTGGACAAGGCGGACTCTAGGAAAACAGTTCTGTCATTAAACCATAAAAATCATGTTCACTCTGTTTTCACACACCAACTGTCATAACAAATTACAGAAATCAACCAAGCAACGAGTAAACATGTTGGCCAAGGTGGCTATCAGAAGAAGCTCTAGAACCAAAAGTTGAAGACATTGAGCATCCATGACCAACATCAATTTTGGTCAAAGTTTATGTTTTCATGCATTTTACAACATTTTTGGTGATGGCTATGAGTTTTAAACCATGATTAGCAGTTTTGGTGTTTTCCTCTAGTCATATATAAAGATAATGAAGTTTTTGTAGCATTTATGGACTCCTGGCATACGGTTTGAGGTGTTGAAGCTTTGCAAAAGTGAAACATGCTGCTACAGGAAAGTTCGCAGCGTCGGCGCTGCAAACTAGTAATTTATGACAGTTTGTAAGCATTAGCACACAACAAAGGATTGTTTTGATTATAACTTTTGAATTCTAATCTGGCTTCCTTTGAAATTTGGTGTGGAGGGAAAACATGGTGTTTTTGACTTGCTAACAAAAATTCAGCCTGATCTACTTCATTTTTTTGGAGAAAATACAAAATCATCACCTACAGGAAAGTTCATAGCGCATGTTGTCACAGGCGCTACGAACTCTAACAGTCTGACAAATTCGAGTTATGGGAAGACTACCAGTTGTCAGGGAAGGTTAAAATGGTCTCCTAGGAGTTATTTGGACATGAGGAACATGTGTTCCATTTCCAAATCAAGCACCATGACCTGTTTCAAAAGGAATTTATCTCAATAGAGAAGATCCCAAAAAATAAGAATTTGTTAGGTTTTTGTTGGAATCTTTTGTAACACGACTCCTAAATGGAGGAGGATCCTATGTAGCTCCTTGGTTTCGACCTCCTTAGGGTATATATATATATATATATATATATATATATATATATATATATAATTCACTATATATTAAGTGGTTATTGATAAGGAAAGGGTTGGAGTGATAGGAACAACGATGTTACTATTTTGTAAACTCTCAGACTCTGTATATCTGGATGGAGGATTCTTGTGTAGTCAAAGATCAGCTTGTGCTCCTTTCTTTGTCCATTGTCTTTGTCTTCTTGCTCTAATGGAATAATGATTGATAACGGATTTATCAACAAATTTGTTAGAAGAGTTATGCAGTGGATGATCTACTGTGTATTTTGTGAAGCATTTCTTCTTGGAGAAAATCTTTATTTCTTGATTAGAAGGATCCTAATTAATGAAATTTGAACCTTATGAATGTGTCAATCAAGCACGATGTGAAATTGATTGTTCATCTTGATGTTTTTATCCATTTTCTTCTATTCATATTTCAAAATATGTGTTGGTTGGAGATTATGATAGCCCTTTTTGCTGGAATATAGTCTTTGGGATTTCGTGCATTAGATCAAGCTTTGAACCTTATCAGTTTGATCCATTTTTTAATATAATCACTCATCCAAATCTAAACATTTTGATGGGCACTGGGATTACACTTACAACAATCTAAGTGTGACTCTCAGTGCTAACAGTATCATCTAGATTCAGATGGGAAAACACAAAGGACTAACAAGATAATTGAGGACATGCTTAGAATGTATGTGACGGATCAACTATCAAAGTGGGAAAATTATATTCATTTAGTTAAATTTTCCTACAAAAATGGGTATCAGGCCTCATTGAAAATGAGTCCATTTAAAGAATAGTATGGTATAATATGTAACACTCCAGAAGACAGAGAAGTTATTGGGCCAGATTTGTTGAAGGAAATGGAAGAGAAGATGACAAGGATAAAGAAGAATTTACAGGATAGGAAGAAAATTTATGCAGACAAGACTAGAGTTTTCAGAGATTTTAAAGTGGGCAAACATGTGTTTTTGAAAGAGAAGACAAAGAGAAGTTTGCTAAGATTAGGAAGTTGTCTGAAGTTGGCAGCGAGATATTGTGGACCTTTTGAAATATTAGAAAAGATAGGGCCAATTGCATACATGCTAGCATTTCTTGCATCCATGAGAGTGCATAATGTATTTTATGTATCATTATTAAAGAAGTATGTACCTGGTCCTAACCACATAATTGATTGGAATGTGATCCAAGTGGAGAATGAAGGGGATTTCGGGTGGAACCAGTATGCATCCTGAACCGAAAGTTCAAAGTGGTGAGGAAAAAATCCATAGGATTGGTAAAGGTTCAATGGACCTTCTACGGTCTGGAAGATGCTACATGGGAGCATGAAGTAAACATGCAGGAAGAGTACCCACAAATTTTTGACAATTTTGAAGAAGGAAAAATGCAAGACTCCATTTTGGAAATCTTGACTTATGGAACCACATCTCAGAGTCCTAGCCAACTGCGTGGGGGACCTTGATAAACAAATGGCTCATTCCTTGGGTTAGCCTTGATAAATGGATGGTACATCCCTTGCGTTAACCCTGATAAATGAATGGAGCATTCCTTGGGTTGACGAGTTGAGAGGAACATGAGATTGATGGTTGGATTTGTTGCTGGAGTTGTTGCTAGGGTTGTTAATTGCATAATTTTTATTTCTAAGTATTGTGATGTAAATTTTCATATATATATATAT
>ML781795.1:702422-713916 GCA_009831015.1 Picea engelmannii
GGGGGGGGGGGTATCTAGGATAATGACCAAGAGGGGTCTAAGGGGGAAATACCCATGTATATTAATTCAACCCATTTTTCCTAAACTTGCTAATTGTATATGAACCTTCCAATTTCTGATTGAGCGTTCCCAAAGCCAATCATTAAATACAAGTAATAGGGTGATTGTGAGTGGTCACATCCCAGAGTTATTGGGCACATGGGTGTTGAGTACAATCATCTTGGGGAAGAGTGTGAGCCAAGAAAGGAAAGCCAAAGGGAGGAAATTTGTATGGTTTTGGACAATAGTTCAGAGGAAGGAAGTGGGTGTGCACAAGAGAAAGTAGAGAGAATTAAAGAGAGATTGGAGTGGGTGCAGCCATGTAGAGTGGATTATAGAGAAATATGGAATGAATTTGGAGTGTTTTGGAGCTAAAGATTGAAGAGTCGGGTTGTCAAGCCTAAAGAGTGACCTCTAGAGTGATTTGCACTATAACAACAATTGTTTGCTATTGGTTTGCTGGTAGTTTTCCCTAGCAACAAGTTCCCTTGATTTCCCCGCTGAGATATTCCTAGTTACCTATGCCAGAGAAATCGTGATAAATGAATGACACATTCCCTGGGATAATCCTGATAAACGGATGGTACATCCCTTGGGTTATCCCTGATAAATGAATGGTATATTCCTTGGGTTGGGCAGGTCAGGAGGAAGAGAGCTGGTAGAAAAATCAGGATATTTGTAGGATAATATCAATTGAGTTATGAGCTTTATGAGCTACGTGTGGACTTTAGAGACCACCCTCTTTTGTGGATTACTAGCCTCAGCTCGAGGGTGAATGACTGTTGAGATTTGGAACAATCATTCTATGGTTGGGTGGAACGCCCATCCCAAGTATCTAGTTGCACCATTCTTGTTTAAAGATAATTTTTTTATCTTGTTGTTGAGTTATTGACATGTGTTATTGTTGTGCATGAACTCTGCGTGAATGAGAATGGCTTATATGTTGTTGTAATGAGCGGTTTAGCTGCATTTCATATTGATTATTAGCATTTTTATATGCATATGTTTTATGGTTATAGACAATAGCTAAATCTATTTTAAATTTGTAGTTGTAAGTTACAAGAAATCAACTAACAGTAAAAGAATTACTTTAGTTAGCATAAATTTCATTTTTATGTGTATTTTGCACCATAATGTCCCTCGGTTGGGCTGGGGAACGTTACATTATGGTATCAAAGCAGTAAAAAGAGAGATTTTTCTGTGGCGTGGCCCAACCTAGGTGGCTGGAAACGTTATACATAACCTCCTCAACTTTGGGGGAGAGATCTCATGTCTAGATCATAACTACTTGAGCTAACCCTCAAAGCTAGTAAATTGAATATATGAGCAACACAATTTTGACAATAAAAAATTAAAAATAAGATTGAATAGAGTTGCACAATATTAAATGTGTCATGGAATGGATGATACCTCCCACACAATGCTTCTTGTCTTTATGACAAAGTTGTATATAAGTCATTATAACTAGCCTAAATCCATCTTAGCCCATGATTTATCAAGTATTGAGAGGGATCAAATCTCTTGATGTGTTCTTTTTATTGTTAATTAAGATGGATATTGCAATGTCACTCAACTCCATATAATTCAAAACTCACCACTTATGTAAAAACATATATGTTAAAATACAATAAATTTGAATATTGTTAAGATATTCACATTTACATTGTGACAATATTTTTATGTAAATATTATATGACTGGTATTTTTATTCATGTGTAAATTTGGTATCTCAATTTGTTTTTTCTCTATTAACAATTTTTGAGTTATGCGTGTATATAAAAAAATCTCTAACACACACACACACATATGGCTTATAGATAGAATTATAATCTTTTTTGTTATAAGCACTATTTTTTTTTGCCTTGACATATGATGATATAATCATTACCCATGTAACAACATCTATACCATATAATGATATAAACATTACAATGTAACATCGTTTCTATTATATGACTATGTAAGCATTACCTCGTAACAACATCTCTACCATACTGAATTATAAAAGCATAATTTAACACAATAAAATTCATTTACAAAAAGAATAAAATCACATATTTATGCATGCAAAGGGTACAATGATCATTAGCTCAAAGTGTTGTCAATCAAGGCATATAATATCTTGTGCAAAAACCAATGACCAACTAATTGGAACATATGGATCTAATGTGATTTTACTACCTATAGAATGCCACATAGGTCACTAGGTCCTTCACATCCCAACTATATTCAAACCCATATCTCCCTACTATACTCAAATCCAACATACAAGAAATTAAGAAGTGTTTATTGTTGATGAGGGGATAATTTTAAACCTTGCAAATGAAAGTCAAAGATTACCTTAGGTCAATTCAAAGTGGAGTTGAAAAGTTGAAGAATCCTTTCAAGCGCAATAAGTTATGGTTTAAAAGCTTCCACCAAATGGTAATTCTAGAGTCAGTCTTACATCCATGATCCAAGAAGAAAATTGAAAACAAAATCTTGAAATAGAGAAGCATAGAGATTAATTATATGATCCACTGTCACTCTTTCTTGCTACACTTATCCACTGATATTATTTCCACAGTTGGAGTGAATGAACCTTGGTTTCAAGTGGCTAACACTTTCAAGACATCGAGCTTCTATCCATTTTTCTCAAGAGAAACATCCTTTAAAAAGTATGCTCAAGGCACCTACCTCATGATATGGAAAAAGGGGCCATGTGAGTACCTATCTATTGTTTTCATTGCAAAATCAAAAGATATGGGAATTGAACCCACACTCTTTTCAACTATAACCTAAATCTGACATCTTAGACCACTAGGTTAAACTATTAATCTATGTAACTTTTTTGCAAGAGTTTTAAAAAATATTTTGTCACGTCACCACCAATTTATCAAAACATAAAATTTATTTTTCATTTGATTTGATTTACACGATGAGAATAAATATTTCACCCGAGAAGGATAAAAACTTTCCTCTCAACTATCAATTGACCACCAATAAATTTAGTAAAACAACACAAAAAAAAACATAAACATTGAAATTACAAAAATAGTAATAGAGACACAAAGTAGAAAACCCTATACCTATACCTCTTTGCATGCAAAGAAAGCACTCTACCATGTGAGTTACACCCCCAATTTAAAGTGTTATCCAAAATTACATATTGAGACATAGCAATGCCAACACTATCACGAACACACTCGTACCGTATAGTGCGATCTTCATGGTTTTTTTGGTTTTTGATCCCCACCATGTTGGTTTGTGACAATGAACAATGGTACCACTAAGAGAAGTGAAGTAGTTTTATATGTATAGATCATGTAAATAAAATAAAATAGAAAAAGTGGACGATGGATTTTTGGAAGCCCACAACAATAACAACAACTTAAATTAATAATAAATTAACATATAACTTTTAACGCTAAATAAATTTGAAATTAAGTTATATAAAGATGAAAATGTGTGTATAAGGTACATGCGTGAGTTGAGTTGTAACTTTTGTACACCCATATTCAAATGCAACATTGTCATTGCTACAAGAGAGTAATTGGCCTGCGAGTTTAAGAAACCATTGTCATAATCAGCAAGGCTATAACAAATGAAGAAATGATTTAGCAAGAGTTATAAAAGGAACTGAAGGAATTTCACACTCGAGTTACAGAGGCATCTAAACTGTGGAAATGGGCTCAAGTATACAATGATCAGATCAATTTGTAAGAAAGCCTATAATGGTTTTAGAAATCAAAATAATGATTCCATATACTAGGGGAAATGCTCTTCTCTTCCTAGTAAAGGATCTAATCATAAAGTTATTATCATAAAGTTATTAGGGCAATGGACAAATAACAAGGTAATCAAATCTTGACTGCTAAAACATTGGATTCCCTTATGGAAAGGTTCATTGAATTTTTTTCTTTATGGTTAGGGCTATATTGTTTTCTTGTTCTTGTTCAAGGAAGACCACAACCTTGATATTCTGGGATGATAGGCTCACCTTTAGAGAGATTGGAAACAACACGAGCATGTTTGTAGATAGAGTGGTGCAAAAGGCAAGTTAGTATGCATGTGAGTGCCAATGCGTCAAAATGGGTCTAGAGAAGGATCTTCTCGAGGGAATATCATTTGATATAGAAAATGGGTTCCACCTTTAGGATATGGACTACGATTAGTTCCCTTAAGTGCAACAAGTGCCATGAACAAGGCCATTTTTATAAAAAAAGTAAAAAGGGGTTGTCGCCTCCATTGAATTAACCGAACAAAGAAGAACCCATGCAAATAGTGAACATGTGAAAGAGAAGAAAATTTCCTTTATATTAATTAGTGTAACACACATGCATCAATGGAAAATCAACAATCCTCACTCTAGATCAACTAGTGAAAAACCCATATGATACGAATTTATTAATGGAACAAAATTAAATACATATGTATAGAAAAGAAACACACATAGATATAGTAAAACTTGACTTCTATTAATAAAGAGAATATGCTAAAACTGTAAAAATGCAGATTGAAACAAACTTGCTTGAATGGTGGTATCTTATCTTTGAGAAGAGATGTGACAGCTGCACTCATTCGCAAGAAGATGAGTACAATGAGGCTCCAAAGGCATGTTAAAAAAAAAACATAAATGAGAAAACCATAAACATCCAAAACCCTAACCCTGGGAAACGAAACACCAAAAGGTTTGTGGGCCCCGATGGGGGTATTTGATACGTCAACTTCCTAAGGGCATAAATTTTTCATATGATTACCATTTGGGGTGCTCGATACACCATTGGAAAGTTATAACTGAGGATTACACATTTCATTTAGCCTAGAATTTTCCTCCAGCTACATGCTAGGCACCATCGAGCCGAAAAAACATCATTTAGGGCCTCAAAATGAACTTGGAAGTTCATGACCCGAAAAATTGTAAAATACTACCATAATGGAAAATTTTTCTTTGATCCAGTGGAATAGGTGGGTGACCACCAATATCCACCTAGATCAGTCCTCCCCCTTAGGAAGCAATGGTCTCCATTGCGTTGAGCACCCCCATCAAATGGGGAAAAATCTGTTGAACTTGGACCTGGGGGGACCACTTGCCTTGGTGCATGAGCTACCCTGTTTTGACAACCTGATAAAGATGGATCCTCTATTGGAAAGTGACCTTAATATAAGTGTCCATGATCTGATCAATGACTTCCTATTCCATGTAGTCAGGGTTGAGATCGGTCGGTGTCAATTTCTCTATGATCTATGATGTGTCCAATAATGGTGGGAAGTATGGCTAAAGAAGGTCCACATTGAACACTGGGTGCAGGACAAGGAAGGGGGGAATAGTTAGCTCAAAATAATTGTCACCCATAGCCTTGGTGATGGTGTAAGGCCCATAGTGAAGTGGATGAAGCTTCTGATGGGGCCCTATAAGGCGCTCTTTCTGCAAATGCAACCAGACCTTGTATCCCACCTGAAACTCATGTGGTTCTCGATGTTGATCACGATGTTCCTTGTACTTAGCATTGGATTTATACAAAATGTTATGGACCTATTGGTGGATGTGTTTAATCCGTTCAATCAGCCTCAGACTGAACATGGGAAGATTTTGGTTGTGTGGTCGCCAGGGGTAGTGTGACATCAATGGGACCCAATGGTTGAAATCCCAGTCCCACTTGAAAGGGGATATGGTCGATCAAGCTATGGAGAGCTATGTTGTATCTGTGTTGAACATATGGGAGACTCTCATCCCATGTGCATGGATGCTTGTATTTTTACATGCACAAGAGATGCACGATCATCCGATTGATGACCTCTTTCTGGCCATCAGTTTGGGGGTGGAAGGTAGTGGATTTGGCAAGCTTGGTGTCCAATAATGACCAGAGGCTTGACCAAAATGTGTTGAGAAACAGGTTGTCTTGATTCGAGATGATCATATGTGGTATCCCAAAATGTACCCCACACCCACTCGAAGAAGAGCTTGTCAATGGACTCCACTGTGATACTCTTCTTGTAGGTTGTTAGAATGGCCATCTTAGAAAATCGATCAACAACCACAAAAACACAATCATTTCCTTTCTTGGTTGAAGGAAGGATAGAAATGTAGTCCATCGAGATGGATTTCGTGGGATTTTTGGAGTAGTAAGAGGGGTGTACAAGCATTTCTTCTTAGTGTCTAGTTTGGAAATGACACAGGTAGTGCAGAACTTGATATACTTGCTGAAATATTGTCAAATTTTCAGCCAATAAAAATGCTTCTATAGTACTTCCATGACAAAATGTCCTGCCATCCGACTGTAGTGAGCTTCCCAAATCAATTTCACACACTCGTTTGAAGGAACACAGAGGTGGCCTATATGGCATAATAGTCCATTTTGAAGGTGTAAGTCAATGATAGTTGCGCCTATGTCCAACAATTGGTAAGTCGTAGTGAAGTTAGGATCATTTTTGTAGAGTTGGGGCCACTCTGAGGCCTCATGTCCACATGAGTGGAGCAACGTGGTTAGCAAGGCAACTAGAGGTCGACCGAGGCAGCCAACAACATGATTGGTGCTTCATTTCTTTATTTGATTTTGAGATGGAATTGCTGCAAGTATGTGGACCACTTATAATTGCGGTCGTTTTGTAATTTTCCTTGTGTCTATTTGAATTGCATAGGATTGTGATCAATGTGGATGATTCTCTCTGGAATATCCCCCGGTAGTGCCCTAGTTATATTATGAATTGTAAATTATGTTTATGAATTGTAAATCATGTTTTGTAGGTTGGTGAGCTAAGTATTGATAATATGGTGGGCTTATGTGTTTATTAGGCTGGAGAGCCTAAGTGTTAAAGGCCAGGAGCCTATTTTTGTATATGTAATTATGTAGAACATTAATAAAGATTAAACATCGCTGTGTGCAAACTGACCATGAAGAAAGAGTGATGGGGAACTAATCTTCCACAAGGTGGGTAAGGGAAAGGGGGCTGAAAGGTTGGAAAAAGGGGCTAAGATTAAGGGATTAAGTCCTTGGGGATAATAATTTATTATTATTCCAAAGTTGTGTGACAAACATGTTTTTATCCAAAGTTCTGGGAGAGGCAACGCATGCAGATCCAATGCGTGCAAAAAAGGGAACACATACTTGATGGAAGGAATGCAACTTCATGGGCAACATGTGTCATCCCAGGCACATGCAATTTAACCCAAGAATTGAGCTGTGATGGGGGTTTGTACTCCATTTTGCGTCCGTTGTCTGAACAATGTGACTTCTGCATTTGATCTCTACATGCATACCCTCGCGCGACTATGAAACCTGAAGCCTGTGATGTTTTCTTGAGAAGTCGATATACCCTCTGTATGAACCGTTGAGTCTGTGTTTGACCTCTGTCTGGATTTCTTGTCACGCATCCTAAAACCAGTGTTACCTGAACCGTGTTGTGTCTTAGTGGTCTGTTGCCATTTTTTTTGGACATCCACACCCACTTTTCTTGTTGTTGATGTCACCCATGAGTTAAACGAAAGATGATGTTGTTGTTGTTATCCTGAACTTGTAGGAATTGAGTTGAAAACTGGTTGAATAACCGGGTTGTCAAGCCCGTGGTATAAGAGGTAGGTTGTTAGGCCTGTGAGAAGCTCTCTCCACGTGAGAGAGTCTGTTGGGAAGTGGTTTTCTCCCAAAGAGAGTCCAACACCAGCTACGAAGCTCTGATAATTCCTGATCCGACCTGTTGCTGAGACATAGAGAGGGAGGTGAAGCACTGATGGACTGTGCTTGTGAAGGTGTATACTCCCAGGTGGAACAATCATATGGGGAATGAGAGTCTGTGAGTAGTGGGCGTAATAAGGCTCATGGAGAGAATCCTTTCGGTTGCTCTGTGTAGTTTTCCTGTAACCTCAACCTACTCTAGGATTCCCTTGCCTTGGGTGGAGCTTAGTCCCAGCTTGGGGGTGACCCACTATTGAGTGTGATGAGAAGCATGGTCTAAGGCTGGGAGGTTCATGGAAGTTCAACATGTATTTGGTGGAGTTACTACAGTTTCAAAGATAAGTATCAATATGTGTTTAATTTGAATTAAAATGCATGTCTGTGATGCTTGCAATATTATCATGTATTTCGATGCAATTATGAATTACTGTTAATTCCATTATTTCTTGATGTTAGAAGTAATCCTGTGATTACTCTGTATTGTTTAGTTAAATGTGTTAATTTGATTTAATGCATGTTACATATATAAGTATGAGAATGTTTCCGCGTAGTAGCATTTCCCGACCATGGGGTTGATGGCCGGGGGCGTTACAATATGGTATCAGAGCCATAGTTTCAACGCTGAGCCTGAATGGGCCGGATAAGTAGTCTTTGGACCCAAGGTTTCAAGTGGAAATGGTGTTCGGATGGAACTGGTTTCGAAACTTAGAATGTTTTCGAGTGCCAAGGGGGCTACTTGGTCGTGTTATGAAGCTCGGGAGGAGTAGCGGTACAATAAAACCTCAGCTGATGTGGTATTTGACCAGAGAGAGAGAGATCAACACTTGGGGTGTTGGAGCCGTAGGATCTGTTTTGGAAAAAGAAGAGTCCTTTACTACCGTCATATCTGGAGAAGGTGCAGGAACGTTATCCCGGAAGCCTTTCAGAGTTTGGAAATCGGGAGAAGTGGAATGCACTGAGGCACAAACTTCTTAAGGAGATCTACACCGTATATCGTAGGAAAGGAGTTTGGACCATTAGATCCATGTCTAGGGAAGCAAAGGAAAGTCACTTCGGAGGATTTCAAGTGTGGAGTGTGACAAAATCTCGAAGTCCCGAAGTAGATCACAACCTTTCGATTGCAAAGGACATGCATTGGTAGATCGTGAACTACAGGAGAAAGTTCTCTGGGAAAAAGTGAGTGTAGAGGAGTTGAAACTCCTGAAGCCCGAAGATCCAAAGTGGTGAGTCATGATGATGTCACCTGGAGGTGACATGGACACATGGGTTGTGTGCCAAGTGTAAGTGGATTCCGAACCGTGGAAGATTGAAATGGCATTTGGAACGTGACGAGTGTCACCCATCTGAATGGGCCACATATCAGTCGCTAGTATTCTGCCATGTGGCATCCTGTATGAGAAGGGTTAGTGGGGCCCGAGGTTACATAACGTAGTTAAAGTTCAGACAACCCACAACAACGTTGATCATGATACATCAAGATCAATGGCCAGGAGACATTGTGGGGACCCAAGTTGCATGGAAGCTAATTCTCCAAGGCGGTCCTGCAATCCAAACCACGGTTTCACTGAGGAGTTACGTGTCAACATCAGGAGAATTGCGGGATGAAAGGAGGGTTACTCCAAACCACCATTGCATGCCCCCGCAATTGGGAAAAATTTAAGTGATGTAACGTAATAACGTCACCTGAGGTGACGTGGAAGTGTTTGGAGATTAATGGTTTGGGGTATGCAGATGTGAAATCTTCCTAAGTCCCGAAGTCCCAAAACTCATACGCCTGAGGTTCCACAACGAGTGTTAGTCATAGGATGCTGGGTAGACGTGGACTGTTGATCCACCCTACTGCGTGAGTTCGGTAAATTGGAACTCCGAGTGACTATTGTGTTATGCTTGGAAATATTTCGAAGCCGAAGGCCGAAGGCCCGAGTGCACACTTATTGATCTAGCGCTTGGTCATGACCCATTGTCGCGTGGGTTTGGGAACTGAGAGAAAGGGCCTAGTGCCTGAAAACTTAGCAGAGCAGAGCTCGGAAAGAAGAAATCTGCAGGGATTCTTGATTGAATGAGAATCACAGAGAATGAAAACTGAATGTTTTCTTGAATCAGATTTGTTTATGAATGTTGTGGGATTTGTTAAGGAATGATGACCTGAAAAATTCCAGTTTTCTGCACATTGTTCTTGCAAAAGTTTAACGAGTGCCGAAACCGAATAGAGTTTCCACTGAGTGCAAAGAAATGGAAGAGACACAAAATGCTTCCAGTTCAGAGAATGAAGCTAAAGGGATGGATGTTCATTTGGGAGTTGAAGGGTCAAACTCCAATGGGCATGGAGAAGAGATAGATAAGGAAGGGAATATGATGAAAATCATTGAAATATTGTAGAAATATGCCCAAACTCACCGAGTAGATAGCAGAAAGCTCATGAAAGCTAAGGAACAATAGGGAGAATTCAACTTAAATTTGATGAAGAGTCTGGAGAGAATAGAAAATAAGTTGGACAAGGAGAGATACTCGAGCAAAATAGGGAGTCACCAGGCTTCTGAGGGAAGAATATCAAGGAGTATTGGTAGACACCATCATCACTCCCAAGGTCGCTCCAAGAGGAGGGAACATAGTAGTTCAAGCCCATCTCCTATCAAAAAGCACAAGATATCTGGAGTGGATTAACTGAAGGGAGAAATGAAAAAGATTAAGCCTCCTACATTTGATGGAGAACATAAGAAGGAGGAAGATGTCGAAACATGGTTGCTTGGCATGAGGAAATATTTCCAATTGCAGAATTATTCCTCTCATGCAGAAGGAAGAATTGCAATGTATAAACTGAAAGGAAAGACATCCATGTGGTGGGATCAACTTGTGCAGGTGCAACACATTAGAGAGAAGGATATATCTTGGAAATAATTCAAGAAGTATTTCGAGAATAAATACTTGACTAAGAGATATTATGACAGAAAGATGAAAGACTTATTTGAACTCAAGCTCGGTAGCATGTGTTAGAAAAACAGGACCGCAGAGCAATAAAATAAAACAAATGTAGAAACAAAACACAGAAGACACACAATACAAGAGAGACACAGATTTATGTGGTTCACCCAGTGTGGGCTATGTCCACCAGAGAAATTGCCAGGTCCTTCCTTTATTATTATCCAGCAAATGAAGGGATACAACCTACAACAAAACCCGCTATAACTTCTTCTTCTTTATCTCACAATCTCCTCTCTCATAATACAATATTCACCATCATCCATAGTCGCAATACATTTCCCTCATAAAAGAGGGTTGCCTTCTAGGGAAAAAAACCCTAACATAATCTCTACCGTTAGATATGCGACCTTATAATGAACAGTCCAGATTTACAATGAAATTACAATATACTTTTATAAGGAAATTTTTGCTTTCAGGGGCTTCGCCCCTGAACCCCTGCTTGCCCCCAGACCCCCCAGCCGGGGGGATAGGCCCCCCTAAACCCCGCAGAGGGGGTACCCCCCCTCTACACTCCCCCGCGTGGAAGAGTGTACATACGTCTGGGGTGTAAATACTTCATGGGGTATAAACACGGCTGAAAGCAAGGACCTCTGAATTAGGAAGATAATCAGGATCCACAACCAACAATCTCCCACTTGGAGACTGATCTCAACAACTCCACCGTTGCTGTATATGCTAGACTCTGAACCTTCTTGGACTTGGCAAATTTCTCATCTTCATCTTCATTCTTGAAGACCAATTGAAACTGAGCAAGAACTCAGTTTCTCCCTGGTTACTCCCTTTGTTAACATGTCTGCAGGATTCTGGCTAGTGTGTATCTT
>ML781795.1:717509-740481 GCA_009831015.1 Picea engelmannii
AATACATTTCCCTCATAAAAGAGGGTTGCCTTCTAGGGAAAAAAACCCTAACATAATCTCTACTATTAGATCTGCGACCTTATAATGAACGGTCCAGATTTACAATGAAATTACAATATACTTTTATAAGGCAATTTTTACTTTGGGGGCTTCGCCCCCGAACCCTCGTTGGGGGCCCGCTTGCCCCCAGACCCCCCAGCTAGGGGGATAGGCCCCCCCCAGACCCCGCAGAGGGGGTACCCCCCCCTCTGCACTGCCCTGCGTGGAAGAGTGTACATACTTCTGGGGTGTAAATACTTCATGGGGTATAAACACGGCTGAAAGCAAGGACCTCTGAATCAGGAAGATAATCAGGCTCCACAACCAACAACATGACCATTGATGAGTATGAACAAAGGTTTTTGGAATTACTGAAGTATGTTTCGTTCATCAAGGATGAGACTATCAAGATTCAAAGGTATCTGAGTGGACTGCCACCTTCCATCGATGACAAGATCCAGTATGATGACCCTAAGACCATGGAAGAAATGATAAGAAGAGAAAAATGATTATATGAGAAACAAAGAGAGAAGCCTACCTTCCGTAAGGCTTGGGAAGATAAGAAGAAATTCGAAATGGATCAGAGGAAGAAGGGAAATAAGCCACCCTTTTTCATAAACAATCCTCAAGGACGACCATCATTTAGAGAGCCAAGAATGGCTGATGTAGGGGAACAAAGGCCAAGACAGACACCCATTCAATGTTGGGGTTGTCAGGGAACCACAAGTACATATATTTTCCCCATAAAAATGGAAAAGTGAGAGCTATCCATAATGTTCAACAAGATGAAATAGTGGAAGACATGGGTAGTATAATGCCAAGGATCTAAGTAGACCTAGACAACAAGTAGGCTGAATATCAGTCGCACATGATTGAAGTGGAAGGTATGATCAATAACCATCCCTTCACTATTTTAATTGATTCAGGGGCTAGCCATAGTTATATAGATCCTAGAGTGGTGGAAAGTTTGCATTTGTCGATAATAAAACATGAAAAGTCTTGGTTAGTGTAGATGGCTACAGGAACCAAGAGAAAAGTCACTAAATTAGTTAAGTCTTTTCCAATGGACATGAATGGACTGAGCATAAAGGTTGAATTGAACATTCTGCGTTTAGATTATTATGACTATATAATTAGGATGGACTTGTTGGAACATCACCATTCGAACTTGAACTATCATAACAAGGCATTCACTTGGTTGGATAAGGAAGGAAATCAGAAAACAGTCCAAGGAATTCCCAGAGTTGTTTCTATCAGAGAAATCTCAGCAATGCAACTGAAGAAGTGCTACCGAAAAGGCTGTCAATTATTTGTAGCCCATGTGGAGGAAGCATATAAGGATGTGGTTTCAAAGATTGAAGATCATGTGGTACTAAAATAGTTTGAGGATGTATTCCAGGAGGTACCCGGATTACCCCCAAAGAGAGATATTGACTTCTCTGTAAACTTGATGTCGTGAGTCACTCCAGTGTCAAAAGCTCCTTACATAATGAGTACGCCAGAGTTGAAAGAGATGCAATTATAGCTTAAAGAGATTCTGAGGAAGGGGTATATATTCCCAAATGTGACACCTTGGGGTGCCCTGGTCATGTTCGTGAAGAAGAAGGATGGGACGCTGAGATTGTGCATCGATTTCAGACAATTGAACAAAGTGATTGTAAAGAACAAATATCCTTTGTCGAGGGTTGATGACCTCTTCGATCAGTTGAAGGATGCGAAGATATTTTTGAAGATAGATCTTAGATCGGGATATCACTAGGTAAGGATAAAGGATGAATACATCAGCACCGCCTTTCGAAAAAGGTATGGTCATTACGAGTTCACAGTGGTGTTGTTTGGACTATCAAACGCACCTGCTTTTTTTATGTGCCTAATGAATGGTGTATTCAGGGACTATTTAGACAAGTTTGTCATAGTCTTCCTAGATGACATTCTGGTGTATTCCAAGTCAGAGGAAGAGCATGAACAATATTTGAGGATGGTGTTGCAGGTGCTAAGAGAGAACCAATTGTATTCCAAGTTGAGCAAGTGCTCATTTTCTCAGGAGCATATCCATTACTTGGGGCATATCATTTCGAAGGATGGGATAGCTATAGATCTTGAGAATATTGAGGCCATCATAGAATGGTTAGTGCCAAAGAATGTGATAGAAGTCATATCCTTTATGGGTCTAGTTGGTTATTATAGAAGGTTTATCGCAGGGTTCTCGAGGATGGCTCACCCTATCACTTCCTTGCAAACGAAGGAGAACAAGTTTTAGTGGACAGAAGATTATGAGAGAAGCTTCCAATGATTGAAGCAGTTGTTAACCAGTGCTCTAATCCTAAGGATTGTAGACCCAAATGAATCTTTCATGGTATGCACAGATGCATGCAAAGAAGGACTGGGAGGAGTCCTCAATCAGAATGGATTCATAATCTGTTATGAATCCAGAAATTTGAAAGAGCACGAAAGGAACTATGCAACTCATGATTTGGAGTTGGCATCTATAGTACATGTTCTAAAGAAATGGAGGCATTACCTCATGGGAAGGAGGTTTGAACTGAGAACAGACCACAACGGTCTGAAATATTTGTTTGATCAGCCAACTTTGAATGCTAGACATAGTAGGTGGTTGGAGTTTCTCTGTGAGTACAATTTTTATATCAAGCATATCAAAGGGAAGGAGAATAAAGTGGTTGATGCACTCAGCAAGAGAGTACATGAATTACATGCTACAACCATTAGCATGTACTGAAATGATATTAAAAGAAGAATTTTGGAGGCTGCAAATACAGATTTGCAGTACATAGATTTGGTAGCAAAGCTAAAGCAAGGTAAGATGCCACAGGAAGTGGAGAATTATAAATTAAAAACTGACGGAATAATTTTGTACAAGAACATAATTTATGTACCTAATGTCTAGGATTTGAAACTTGTGATTTTGAATGAAATGCATAATGTGCCTTATGCTGGGCACCCTGGATATCAGAAAACTATGGAAACAACTAAGAGACATTACTTTTGGCCAGGTATGAAGAAATATATTGCTAAATACATCGCTATATGTATGGAGTGTCAGAAGGTTAAAGCTGAGCACAAGCACCCAGCAGGGTTGCTACAACCTTTACCCATTCTTGAGTGAAAGTGGGAAGTAGTGACAATGGATTTCATCACAGGATTGCCTAGAATCAGCAAGCAACATGATTCAATCATGGTGGTGGTGGACAAGTTTACGAAAGCCGCCCATTTCATTCTGTTAAAGACTACTCACAAGGAAACAGATGTTGCCGACATATTTATGAAGGAAGTGGCACGATTGCACATAATTACCAAGGCAATTGTGTCTGACAGAGACTCGAAATTTACCTCAAATTTCTGGAAAGGGTTATTCAAGGGCTTCATAATGAATCTGAAATTTAGTACAACCTATCATCCTGAGTTGGATGGGCAGACAGAGCGGGTGAATTGAGTGATAGAAGACATACTGAGGATGTATGTGATGGACAAACCATTGAAATGGGAAGACTACCTACACTTGCTAGAATTCACCTACAATAATGGGTATCAAGCATCGTTGAATATGAGCCCATTTGAAGCACTTTATGGAAAAAAGTGCAATACTCCAGTAAGTTGGGATAACCCAACTGATAGAGCAGTAGTTGGGCCAGAGTTTCTCAAGGAAATGGAAGAGAAAATGATGAAAATTAAGCAGAATTTGAAAGCTGCCCAAGATAGGCAGAAAAGTTATGCTGATAAAAACAGAAACCATGGAGAGTTTAAAGTGGGAGAGCATGTTTTCCTGAAAGTGAAAGCTAATAGAAGTTCCCTGAAGTTGGGAAACTATGCCAAGTTGGCAACCAGATTTTGTGGGCCACTCGAAATCCTAAAAAGGATTGAGCTAGTTGCATATATGCTTGCATTACCTGCATCCATGATTGTACATAATGTGTTTCATGTTTCATTTCTTAAGAAATATATACCTAATGCTAATCATGTAATCGATTGGAATGTGATTCAGGTGGAGAAAGAAGGTGTCCTGCAAGTGCATCATGTGCGCATATTGGAATGGAAAAGAAAACAGCTCCAGAATCGAGACATAGGGCTTGTAAAGGTCCAGTGGACTTGGTACGGTATTGAGGATGCAACTTGGGAACATGAAGTTGCTATGCGGGCAGAATAACTGCATCTTTTTTAATATTTTGAAAATCTTGTTGATGTTGTGTAAAGAGTTGCACTGAGGACAGTGAAAAAATAAGGGGAGGGGATTGTAATATCCCCCGATAGTGCCCCTGTTATATTATGAATTGTAAATCATGTTTATGAATTGTAAATCATGTTTTGTAGGCTGGTGAGCCGAGTATTGATAAGCTGGTGGGATTATGTGTTTATTAGGCCGAAGAGCCTAAGTGTTAAATGTCAAGAGCCTTTTTTTGTATATGTAATTATGCAGAACATTAATAAATATTAAACATCGTTGTGTGCAAATCGACCATGAAGAAAGAGTGATGGGGGACTAATCTTCCACAAGGTGGGTAAGGGAAAGGGGGTTGAAAGGTTGGAAAAATGTGCTAATCTTAGGGGCTTAAGTCCTTGGGGATAATAATTTATTATTATTCCAAAGTTGTGTGACAAACATATTTTTATCCTAAGTTCTAGGAGAGGCAACACATGCAACTCCAATGTGTGCAAAAAAGGGAGCACATACTTGATGGAGAGCATGCAGCTTCATGAGCGACATGTGTCGGCCCAATCACATGCAATTTAACCCAAGAATTGAACCATGATGGGGGTTCGTCCCCCGTTCTTGTTTCTGTCGTCTGAACAATGTGACTTCTGTGTTTGATCTCTGAATGCATACCCTCACACAACTCTGAAACCCAAAGCCTATGATGTTTTCTTGAGAATCCGATACACCCTCTGTCTTAATGGTTGAGTCTGTGTTCGACCTCTACGTGGATTACTTGTCACACATCCTAAAACCAATGTTACCTGAGTCGTGTTGTGTCTTAGTGGCATGTTGTCGTGTTTTTTGGACGTCCACAACCAATTTTCTTGTTGTTGCTGTCACCCATGAGTTAACCAAAAGTTGATGTTGTTGTTGTTATCTCGAACTTGCGGGAATTGAGTTGAAAACTGGTTGAAGAACCGGGTTGTTAGGCCCATGGTAGAAGAGATAGGTTGTCAGGCCTGTGAACAACTTTCTCCAGGTGAGAGAGTCTGCTGGGAAGTGGTTTTCTCCCAGAGAGAGTCCAACACCAGCTACGGAGCTTTGAGAATTCTTGATCCGGCCTGTTGCCGAGACCTAAAGAGGGAGGTGAAGCACCGATGGACTGTGCTTGTGAAGGTGTATACTCCCGGGTGGAAAAATCATGTGGGGAATGAGAGTCTGTGGGTAGTGGGCATAATAAGGCTCCTAGAGAGAATCCTTCCGGTTGCTCTGTGTAGTTTTCCTATAACCTCAGCCTACTCTAGGATTCCCTTGCCTTGGGTGGAGCTTAGTCCCAGCTTAGGGGTGACCCACTATTGAGTGTGATGAGAAGCATGGTCTAAGGCTGGGAGGTTCATGTAAGTTCAACATGTATTTGGTGGAGATACTACAGTTTCAAAGATAAGTATCAATATGTGTTTAATTTGAATTAAAATGCATGTCTGTGATGCTTGCAATATTATCATGTATTCTGATGCAATTATGAATTACTGTTAATTCCATTATTTCTTCATGTTAGAAGTAATCCTATGATTACTCTGTATTGTTTAGTTAAATGTGTTAACTTGATTTAATGCATGCTATATATATATATATATATAAGTATGATAATGTTTCCGCGTAGTAGCGTTTCCCGACCATGGGGTTGATGGTCGGGGATGTTACACTCTCCTTCCCGAGAATGTAATTTTTCCATTGGCGGTAGGCTTGTACAATGGAATACATTTCTTTTTTATAGGTGGTGTAATTACAAATGACATCTGATAGTGTCTCACTATGATATCCCATTAGATGACCATGTTGAATAAGAACTGCTCCCACAAGATAGTTTGAAGCATCGATCTTAATATCAAAAGGTTGTTGCAGATCAGGTAAGGAGAGTACTGGGGCTTAGTACAAGCAATTTTTCAGATCATCAAATGCTTGTTGTTGTGAATTCCCCCACATGAATGTTTCCTTTCCACCACCCTTGGTCACAATGTTGAGGGCCCATGCAATATGGAAGAATCGCAACACGAACTTGCGATAGAATTTGACAAGTCCTAAGAAAATCCAAAGCTCAGCCAGTGTGGTTGAGGTTGGCCAATCACGAATGACCTGGATCTTGGTTGGATCCACATGCACACCATGATCATCCAAAATGTATCATAGGTATTGGATCGTGTTCATGCCGAACGAGCATTTTTCCAAGTTAGTATATAACTTGTGTTGCCTCAGAGTGTGAAGGACCTACTGAATATGCTGCAAGTGTTCCACCCAAGTCTTTCCAAAGATGAGGATGTCATCCAGATATGCCACCACAAAATAATTGGTGAAGGGATGCAATATATTGTCCATCAACATCATGAAAGTTGTTGAAGCATTTGTCAAACTAAAGAGAATGACTAGCCATTCAAAAAGACCTTCTTTGGACTTGAATGTAGTCTTCCATACATCATTCTGTTCTATTGGGACCTAGTGGTCACTAGACTTTGGGTCAATATTACTGAAGTACTTGGCTCCTTTTATTTGGTCAAGAAGGTTGTCAATTTAGGGAATTGGGTATCGATTCCTGATTGTGATTTTTTTTAGGGCCCTTTAATCAATGCAGAGTCACTAGGTCCCACCTTTCTTTTGAACGAGTATAATCGGGCTCCTGTAGGGTGAGGATTTGGGTTAGATGTTCCCCTTTTGAACAAACTCTTGGATTTGGTGCTTGATTTCCTCATTTTCCATCAATGACCAACAATAGACTGGCCCATTGGGTAGAGGTGCACCGAGGTTAGATCAATTGAATGATTGACCTGGCAATGCAGTGGTACCCCAATGGGTGAGGAGAAGGTGTCTTTGTATTCTTCCACAATCTTGTCCACCTTCTTATATTGTGTCGAGAGGCCCTATGAAAAGGTCATGGATGTGGCTACAAACTTCTGTCCATTTCGAGAGTGAATCATGAAGAAGACACATTTCATGGTCTGGGAAATGGCCTTCCTGCATTGCTTAGCAGAGATCAAAGAAATGGCGATAGAAGGAGCTACCTCTTGTATCCTGCACAATTGTCTATGCAAAGTAATAATAACCCTATGAGGTCTAGACTCATATACAACATGTCATTTCCATGAGTATGGTTGGCCTAACAAAACATCACAAACTTCAAGGGGGGGGATATCACACAATAACTCATCCTTTAAGGGATTTATGACGTAGGGAAGGTGACACTATTGAATGATGCAAATATCTCTCCCTTGCTGGAGCCACCTGATGGTATAGGGTTGCAGGTGTGGTGTTTTCAACATGTCCAACCACTTGATGAACTCTGTTGAGATCAGGTTCTTTTGACTTCCTCTATTGACAATAAAATGAAGTAGAGCACCCTTCACCCACATCTTCGAGTGAAAAAGGTGCTCGACTTCCTCTAGTTCTTCTAGTTCACCTAGTTGGACCTTAGTGGTAGTGATAGTGGAACTAGGTTCTGCATCAATGATCCACTTCACCTTTTCTGGATATGATTCAGAGTTAGAACCTACCTCTGACTCTGAGGCTTTCATCTTGGCCACCAATGAATTCTTTGAGCAACATTCATCAATGTTATGCTAGGGGATTTTATGGAATTCACACCACTTCCTAGTGTCTTTCTTCATCTTCTCATTACCCTTCTTTGTTTGTAACTTGGAATGGTTGTCTTGATGGGTCCCATCCTTTCTCTATCCTTTGTTCTGTGGTTTTGGGATGCCTTTTCCCTACTTCTAATGCGAGGAATTCACATATCCAAATTCCTTCCTCTTATGTTTAAACTTCTTCTTGACTTTGACAACATAGTGATAATATGTGCCCAGTGATGATATGTCTAGAAACTCCATTTCTGTTTGGATGTATCTATGTAGATTTCCACGGTACTTGAGCACCATATTTCATTCAGAGTCTTTGATACCCATCTTGATGCACAAGGTATGGAAGTTATTTGTGAACTATGGTACCGTCTGGTCCCTTTCCTTTCACAATGTGGTTCATCTCGTATATTGGCCATCATAGCTTCCAACAGGGCAATGTTGTTCCTTAATAGCACCCCTGAAAGAATCCCAAGTGGGTTCAACCACAAATATTGCAGATTCCTCAATGGCCCTTTGCTCACATTAAGTTTCCCACCAACTCTTGACATGGAGGACAACCTTAAGGAGCGCAAAGGTAATCGTTTCTCAATCAAAAAAATTATGGACTGAAAAAAACCCCTTCTAGTAGATTCAACCATTTATCTATAACGTCCTCGTCTATTTGACCTTCAAACATAAGAATATCAAAAAACACTTGAAACTTGAAGGGGGTGATGCCTCCAAATTGGCCAATTGATGAAGATGTGTTTCCTATTGACTGTCGTCAAAGGATCTATGCAAAATTATCCATCATCTCATTCCTTTGTCGCATGGGGGCTTCCTCGAGCAATAATTTAAAAGGATCTCCTGCTCCCTTGTCTCTCTTTTATTCTACCATGGGAGGTCATCGGGAATGATGGGGACGGTATTTCAAGGGCTCAACTACTTCTATTCCCAACTCCTTATACCCTAACCTCATTGGGGACATGCACAAAGAAACAAATAAAGAGAAGACTGCTCTGATACCACCGATCCAGATTTATTAATGGAACAAAATGAAATAAAAATGTATAGAAAAGAAACACAGAGATACAATAAAAATTGAATTCTATTAATAAAAATAATATGATGAAATTGTAAAAATTCAGACTGAAACAAACTTGCTCGAATGGTGGTAGATTATCTTTGAGAAGAGATGTGACGACTACGATCATTCGCAAGAAGATGAGTTCAATGAGGCTCCAAAGAACTTTTCAACATAAAACATAAATGATAAAACCATAAACATCCAAAACCCTAACCTAGGGAGATGAAACACCAAAAGGTTTGTGGGCCCCAATGGGGGTAGCTGATACGTCAACTTCTTGAGGGCATAACTTTTTCACAGGATCTCCATTTGGGGAACTTGATACAATGTTGGAAAGGTCCAGCCAAGGAGTACACATTCCATTCATTCTATCATTTTCCTTTGGATTCATGCCAGCCATTTTTGAGCAAAAAAAAACATCGTTTAGGGCCTCAAAATGGCCCTCGAAGTTTGGGACTAGAAAAACTAAAAAAGAAATGCCAAAATGGAAAAATGTTCTTTGAGCTAGTGGAATGTGTGGGTGGCCATCGAGATCCACCTAGATCACCATAACTCATTGTCACTCTTAACAGATTGCTATTAAGTTAACAATGCCATCAATAAATAAAATGAGTTTTCCAAAAATGTGAAGGAAGTGGAAACTCAATTTGCTGGCAATGGAGCGTCATTGAAAAAATGTGATGAGGAGGTTCATGCTATAGATTTCAATAAGAACAATCTTGAAAACAATCAACCGTGTAACATTATCAACAACAAAATGTGAACATTTATAAGCAATGTCATAATTTCTCTATCAATTGTGTTTAGCCTGAGTGATTTGTGCTTAGGGGTGTTTCCCCCCCCCACCCAGGTTCAATTCACGCAATCAACATGTTTGGATCTTAAATGAGCATGCTATCGAAAAAACATCGACTTTATACAAAATATGGTTTACCCTAGGTACCATCCTCGAAATGAGGGGAATTACCCTGTGGGTTTCCCTAGTAGTTGTTCCCTTGAAAAACAAATGTCATAGTTGATCAAAATTGATTCTTAGTAATGATTCCATTCAAAGAATTTCATACCCTTCTTTCTCCAATTGCAAGATATGTGGAAACATGAATATGTCTAATTTTGATGATAGATTGTCACCATGAATGGCATTAGAAAGACCACATTAGTTTGTGAAGAATAATTTTGTCAAGTTTCTTGTAAACTTATGATTGATCACTATATGACATTGCTACAAGTAAGTCATCCACTTCAGCATGGGCCTATATGCTATTTTATGTATACACAAATTGCAAGTTTTTCACTTCCTTTCCAATTCATTAATGGAAATTTCTCCTTTTTTGAGATATAAAAAATTATGGAATATTTTGAGTAAAATGGATTAGAAATATATTTCTTTTGAAAATAATTCTCAAATTGTTTCCACTCAATTTTCATTTCATTTATTTTTTTCACTTCATTGTACTACTCCCACCACAAATATTCCTTTCCTTTTAGACTATAAATGACAACCCTAGCTTTCATGTTCGAAAAATAGCCATGAAATGTGAAGTATTTTCTCATACCCAAGAGTGATGCTTAGCTTCTTGTCCATATTTTGTTTCATTGTCAAAGGTAGGCACTTTCGCTTTGTGAAACTCTCCTTCAAGTCATATTTGTGATGCCTCTTTCTTCTATGCATACTTGTAGAAGATTGATGATTACCCGATGAACGTTTAGATTCATTGGAAGATAATCCTCATGAATCATGGGATCTCATACAATAACCCACTCCTCCTCAATTGACATGCCTTTACTCCCANTTGTATTTCCATCAGACTTTGAAGCAACCATGCATTAAGCTATATCTATTGTTCCTATGCTTGGAAAAACCTCTCATTATTTGACTTTGAGGTCCTCATTGTTTCATGAGATTCAAGGGCCCTTCTTGGCTTTTAAACCCACTGAGTGTTATTTTGGCACTCCCAACATTCACAGTTTCTCCATGAATTTCTATTTCATCAAGTTTGTAAGAATCTTGGGAGTCATCCATATTGACAATGCCTTTTTCAAACCAAACCTAATTCTCTCTTCTACTATTTTTTTATGAAAAATAAAAAATAATTTTGAAGTAGTTGAATGTTCAACTATATTCTCTTCAATCACTGTAAATTCCAACAAAATGGATTTAAAAGATAATAATTACAACCCCTAAGGAATGCAATTTTTCTATATAAAAAATAAATTTATTATCACTCCCTTTCCCCAAGAATTTCAACTAGAAGAAACAAAACATAGATGAATAAAGCTAATACTTTTTCAATAGGAAAAGAAACAAAGAAACAATATTTCATAGAGCAATGTTTTTTCTAATTTATTGAACTCTTGTTTTGTTACTAAAAACAACATTTTGGGATATTGAGTCTACTAAATCTTGTTTCTTTTGTTATCTAGAAGTCATAGTGTTAAAAATAGGTCCTAATACCATTCAATAACATACCCATATCCTAGTTATGAGAATCGAGGTATAGTTTGAGTTGTAAATCTGAAATAAAATTTTCTAACATCACTTAGTTGATTGTCTATATATTACCTTCTTAGATCCATGAAGTGGAAATATGCCAAATAACTTGAAAAGATCATATGATATTGTACTTTTATATTCATTCTATTAAATTCTTGATACAAACCATATAAGACATAAATAAATAATTCTACGATATCACAATCGTTTTTGGTGAGAAACAAATTCATCTCGCACATAAATACTTAGTATGAATAATAATCATTTGTTAAATAACTAGTATAGGAACCTTTTTTTCTAGGTAACATATTTTGGGGGAAACCCCTTAGCACTTTCCCTCATTCTAAGGATGGTACCCATGGTAAACCCTAGATTCTTCAGGACACATGGCCATGTCAACAATAAGGCTCAAAGTTGTTACAACAATATACTCATTAAGAGCTCAACATGTAACTTGTGGGAATTGAACCTAGGTGGGGAGGATAACACTCCTCCTCCCAACCACCTAGGCTAGATCCAATTGAAAACTAGTCTAGGAATTCTATGTTGGTATTCCAATAATCAATTGCAATAAATACATCTACAACCAATTTTTTAACTACAACTTAGTTTGGGTTTTGAGCAAATCTTGAATGGAGTTTTATATGATAATATGCAACACTAATTTACATTTAATATGAGAAGATTATTTTCTAACTATAAATACTAAGTTCCAATAATCTATAAAAGAAATTCACAATAGACCATTTATACAACATGTTGAAGAAGACAAAGGTACTTCTTAATAGAAATCAAAATGCATATGGAAATTGACTATATAGGATGTATTCACCGCCCAACCATAGAAATCTTCTAAAGATACCACCCCTAAGCCAAACTATGAAATAGAAAGGGAAAATATTGCCACAAAATCTCCACCTTTTCCTTAGCCTTCCATAGTATTTCATACCTCCACCACAATTATACATCCATTATAAATCCTCGATACCTAAACCAATGTTTAATTCACCATTTTCTTACCTTCCTCTTATCGTCTCTCAATCTAAGTTGGCAATTCCTTTTACTTCTATAGCTTATACAATTCCTTCATTTAACCAATGGACCAAGCATGAAGGTTACGTGACATAGTGTAGGGGATCAAAAGGTTATCAGATAGTGGTACAATTCCTCAAAGTTATAATAAATAAGGAAAACCATTGACAAGTCTGATGCATTGGGATCTCTCATAGTGCGACACAATTATTCTACACATTACTTTATGGTAGCTTGGCACTCTATGATAGTTAGGCAAGATAACACAAGGCATATGGGAATTAATTTTTTCATAAGGATACAAGAGGGAAACATGCCTATACCATAAGGGAAACATAATCACAATAGAGGAAGTTAGACACTAGAAATGAGGGAAGATATTCTCTTTTTATAGGGAAAACGGATGAGTAGAGGGTATGAATGGAGAGATATTCAATTTGGGAAAACTCCAAGAGATAAAGGAATCATGTCTCAATACTCAAAAGGATATTATCCACACTTAAAGACAAGTAAAGGCATAGTTAAAGTGCTCCACTAAACTCAAATGAAATAGGTTACAAGGATACAAATTTGGATAACAAGCTTAATACTTTTCAACATGAAAGATGAAGCTTCTAACGTCTAGAATAAGAGGCAAAATACCAAACCCCACTAGAACACAAAGAATATGAAGTCACAACAAAATGCCAAACCCCACTATAGGGTTTGGGATGGCCGACTCATTGTTTCAGCACCAACCCCTCACATCGAGGGCCTGAGGGAATGCCAATTGGAGGGTGCAATTTGAATCAGGCGGTCCCCCTCTCTCATTGATCCCCAACATAGCTTACTTATTGAATGAGTGGAAAGTCGAGCAACCTGTTCCCTTCCCCTAACCCCCAAATTTCTAGTACCTATCAATCGCTTGCACCCAAACTATTAATTTAGTTTGGACAAGAACATTGAACACCCACTACCTCTCACACCACCAAAATCCCTACCAAATCAATTCTAACAACACCAGTGACAATAATATAATTGAACCCCAATATCAACACTCGAAAGAAAACAAATATAAAGATAGGAACAATCAACCATCCATGATTATTCAATGCATAAAGCATACCAAGTGCCTCCATGACAAAAGGCCAAACCACACTAGAACACCCAAAACACCATTGACCCCCAAATCCACCACAATCCTTAACCATTGTCACAACTTTTAGAGTATGAAATCATTACCGAGAACATCCAAAACAAGAACCCAAAGGTCAAACCCCACTAGAACACCAATAAGACAAGGTTAGGGAGAAAATCCAAACCCCCTTAGATTAGTAACAACTATACAATGAAACCCTAGCATCAACACTACCCAAAATAATACTCTATACATAGTTATAGAAATTCATAGAGTTAACTCAGCCACACTAAGAGCTTTAACCATGAAATTCCAAACCCCACTAGAACACCCAAAACACCCATGACCACCAACACCACCATAATTCCTAACCACTTCCACAACTCTTACACTTCCAAACCATTGTTGAGAACATCTAGAAAAAGAGTTGAAAGGACAAACCCCACCAAAAAACCATGAATATTAATCCATTGTGAAAGACCAAACCTTGAGGGATTAGTAACAATAATACAATGGAACCCTAGCACCAACTCTATTGAGAAGAATACTCCAGATGTAGGCACAATCATCCTTGTAGGATTATTCAATGCTTAAAGTTAAACCTGCACAAAATCCCACATCATCCTCGTATGCAAGTTCAAACCTTGAAGAACATCACCTTGCCAAATACAATGGAACCCTAGCACCGACACTATGGAGAATAATGCTCAAGATGCAAGGGCAATCAACATTGCAAGGCTAATCAATGCCTAGAGTTAGACCCATACCAGCCTCATACACCAACTTGACCTCCATATAAAGTCATCTTGCCACCATAGCCTAGGATCCAAATCTCAATGTGAAGGTGAATATAAATAAAACCAATTAGAATTTAGAAAAGTCAACTTAAATTTAGAAAATAAAACATTTTCACAACATTTGCCTCTATAAAAAATTGCATGAGTATACAACATATTTAATACCATGGAGCAGTAACTATATTCCTTACAATGGCATAACAAATAAACTAGATACATAACACATTATATAAATATGATATCATGCATGGATTACCGTACATAATAATATTATTTTTAATAATTTTATATTATGATATTATATATAACCTATGAATTAGATTATAAGACCAATTCCTCTTGGGTAAGAGGTTAAATTGTAATAGGGGTAGTATGGTCTAGGATAGATACTAATATAAAGTACATGACCCCATTGGAGGTAACCTTATGCATGACCACAAGGGATATTGGTTTTTTTGTGGATGTTATTTAGGTTGAAATCACCTTTTTGTCTTAAAGTAACATTTAACACTCCTTTTGATTCGCTAAGAGCTAGTCTTGTTTGGAGGTAGGTTAATGACCCAAGATCCAAAGGTATGTGAAAGGAGTGAGTGGTATTGTGTTGTTATTTTAGGTGGCTTATTTTTCCTTCAATAACAATGATGAGTCAATCATAGAAAACAATAATGGATTATTTTAGGTGACACATTTTTCCTTGAATAACAATGATGAATAAATTAGGATAGATTTTTTCCACTTCAAAAAATAACTATAAGACCTTGAACAACTCGAATCTCCATGGAAATGTTTATCGGGAATTGTATGTGATCACATAATAGTGATAAATATTAACCCACTTGAAGTGATCATGTTTCCATATACACTAGGCTAACCCAAAGGTTAGCTTGAGGTTATTTTTTCCCATAGAGGCACTTACTACAACCCAATAAGAGGGAGATGTGTAATTCCTTTGGTGCTCAACATGGAATTGACAAGTAGTATTTGAAAAATATTAATAACATAAAAATATTTTAATGTCCATAATAAATAAAATATTTCAATATCAAAATTATATATGATGATGACATAGTGCAAAATGATTTAGTCATTAATTTAAGTGGTGGTACACTTCAAAATGAACAAGTTGCATCTATTTAAATAATTATTCAATAAAGGTATCAATATTAGTATGCTAGAGGTGAGAGTAAATTAAGTTACTAAAACAACATGGATAAGATAAACATAATGTCAAATGAGATAATAAAAGAAAAAGCCAATGAAATAATTTAAAAAAAAAACAAAATAAATATCAATCCAATATAAATATAATAAACATACATATATCAATCCAATAAATATATAATCATTAATATTAAATGCAAATACATAATGAACATATATTATCAAATGAAATACATATTATCAAACTTAGTTTTACTTTTTAAAGCAATTATATGCAAGTACAATCAACATAACTTCATTATAACATTTAACTTATTATGTATAAAGAGGATCAAAACCCCCCAAAATGTAAAACTTTTTTCAGTTTTTTAAATCTAAAAACAATAAAATAACTTCATTATAACATCTAATTTATCATATATACAGAAGGATCAAATTCCTCAATATGTAAAACTTTTTTCAATTTTTTTAATTTAAAATCAATTTTCACCTTAGTGAATTTAATCCCTATCTACTCATAAATATATTTTCACCTTAATAAATTTTATCCCTATCTACTCATAAATATATGTAGAATTTTTAGTTAATAGCGAGAATGATAAAATGTAAAATCATTAGTATAGAATGGATTTCAGCTCATTATAATTGTCAAGTAAATACAAAGAAGAGGATTTATATTGAGCTCGGTATAACTGTCCGAAAACACAGAAAAATATTTCTATCAATATACTTAAAAACTGAAATACATATACTTAATTAACACAGAAAAAGATTTATATCAATATATTTTTAAAAACTGAAATACATATACTTAATTAACACAGAAAAAGATTTATATCAATATATTTTTAAAAACTGAAATACATATACTTAATTTTGACCTAATTCGTGGTATTGGCTTTTGTGAATAGATTCATACAACTCACTTGTTCTGATACACATAATAATGCAGAGAACGAGTCCAAAGAGACATACACATCCCCACGCCAGGAACGTATTTTCAAAACACTGTCTTCCCATGCAGAGATGCCGATCAGCCGAGTGTCTTGGGTGTTTATCCATGACAGAAGAAGAAGATGAATCATCATAAATGATTCCTGCAACTTCACCGAATAGAAGAGAACCAAATGCAATGTTTGTGACGACAATGTTGTGGTTGACACCAAAACTTTTCATTCCAAACATCTCTGACGAAATCGGAATAGCTATAGCGCTGATCGCTCCTGCGGAAGCTCCAACAATGGCCGTGCTCAGATAAAGAACACCACTGCCAGTTGGGTTTACGAATCGCAGCATGAAGAAGGACGCAACCATGGGAACCATCCATATGCCCATCCATCCTGGTCTTTGCAGGCGCCGGTACTTTCTCAACATCGGGCATTGCTGATTCACACAAAACAAAACCGTTCTTGTATGAATATAGAAAAAACCCTAACCAAAAAAATCACAGTAGATATGCTTGTAAGGGGCATGTATGGATCAGTATACCTGAATATAATCCGGAAGCCCTGATGCAATGCGCCCAAAAAATCCAAAGGACGAAACAAGAGATACTAAGATTGGTGTTTTGGAGTATCCAAGGGACTGAACAATTTGCCCTAGGTTGTTCATATATACTAGTCCCACAGTTCCTCCACAAAAATATACGAAATAATATAGCCAGAAATCAATACTTCCCAAAAGCTGTAGGATGCCGTGCTCCTCTCCCAGTGGTGGAACTGATACCAGCCTAAATCTCCTGCTTTTAATATGATTGAAATTGTGTACAGTCTGTAGTGGATTTTCTATATCCAGGCTTTGAATATTGATTTTGTTCTCGTCAGTTTGAATGAAACCCACATCGCAGCTTTCGTTGTTTGTGGGATTTTCTGCTGTAGGATTCTGCTGCTCTGGACTTGAACTGTACGCGTTTACCTTCCTTTCGTTCCTTGTATGGTTTAAGGAAACCTTGAAGGGTATATATATAGGGGCCATCAAGAGAATAACTAGCACGGCAACGTAGACTCCTTCAAGCTGGCGCTTCCCATGGGGCAAGAAATCAAAAACTATCGAATATACAGCAGTGGCAAGGGCAATCAGTGTGCATATAATCATGTACTTCTTATCTGCATCGTCTGCTATGGCCGCCATTTTTAATTGTGAGACATGGAGTATTACTGCTGAAATTATACCCACTACAACGGGGACTATGGAGTTTAAAAGTAAGTACAGTGAAGGATTCCCTGGGTCCAGAATGGAAGAGAGACAGGTGTAAATAACGGGACTGAGACCAACGTAGCTTGTACTTAAGCCAGAAGCTATTCCTCTCTCACTTGGGAAATTTTCAATGGCAGCCTTGAAGCTCACAGTGTTAAACCAACAGATGCTATTCCCAGCCAGAAAGCACAATATATACACCTGTGTTGTTCAAAATAACAAATTAGAGACAACACTCATCAAACTATAACACTGCAACACCTAAAAATATGTCAAAACAATGGAACAATTAATCTATGCTAATATTTTAAAACCACGCTAGTATAAGTATACTATAAATAGTATACAATATTTTCTAACATGGAATTAGTGTACAATTCTATTTCAACTCCTTCTAATTATGATTAGAAGAAACTAACGATATACTAAAGCTTCGTCTTCGAATGTCTTGTAGACTTTACAGGAACTCTATTATACACTTCCAAAAATCCTTCCCCCAATCTGTGTGAAGTACAGAAAAAGTAAATAGAATCTGGAAAGAGTGTAACCTGCCAATAATCCAATGGATGAATGATTTCACTCAGAATTAGCCACTGAACGCCATAACCCACCAATCCCAAGCTCATTCCAATGCCAAGAACGGCCCAGGCTGGCAGAAACGCGCACGCCAGACCAGAAACCCACCCCATGACTTTTCCAATGTCTGAGGCCACCGCCAAACTATTCAGTTGGAGTTGATTAATCCCCATAATTTTCTTCAAATCATAAGAGTAATCAGAAAAATCGAAGTTGGTGCCATTGATAGATTGCAGCCATATAGCTGCTATAAAACAACTCCAGCGTTTGATGGCCAGTAACTTAGAGCGAGGCATCATCCAGTATGGCACAACAATAACCATATAACTGAATATTAATATACGATTTGCCTTATGCTAACGGTGGCCATTTTTATAGGCCAGACCTTTGCCAATTGGCGATTACAGGAACTGAATAGACGCTGATCGCTGATTTCAGGAAAATGGAGATTAAATGCGTGTTAATTACTTTCACAAGCGAAATGAAAATCCAACTCTTATGGGTATTATCCATTTTTAAAATCAAATCAGACGTGCATTCACTGATATATATATATATATATATATATAGAGTGACTGATGGCAGAAATAGGTGACGAAAACATGACTTGGCTTGTGACTTCATGTGGGCAGATAAATGAAACCATGAAACGCAGTGTGAAAAGAAGAATGTAGTGGTATCGGCTTGTCTTTATGCTTCCATTACATTAATGTCGAGATTCTAACACGCGCGCATGTTTTTGAGGCACTCGTAAAAATCAATACAGTCGCAACATGATTTAGTTCCTTTTACGCTCATGCTTAACGATGACAAGAAAAAGTTGTTTGCATCAAATCTCAATCTAGTCCACAACAATTGTCAAGAAAGCATATAATTGCATATCTTTTTTTCCATATATTTTTTATACAATTTATTTATATTTTATTATAATTAAAATATTAAAACTTTTAAACAATGTAGTTAACAAAATAACATTGTTTGTAATTTTGGAAATAAAATGTATATAGAGTTTTTAAAATGTTAAAAAAATCTATACATAATTTATTTCCAAAATTATAAACAATATTATGAAAAAGAATTTTTTAAATTTACATACTTAAAAAATAATATATTCAATATCTATGGTTTTACAATTTTTTTTTTTACATAAATAATAATATAAAAATAATATCAAACTTGTTTTGAGGTGATTATATTTCACCTAACAAGAAAAATATCATAAATCCTACCTATTTTTATAATGATAATTATATTTACTTCACACACACAATATAATGACAAGTAATTTAATTAATAAAAAAGGCACAAAATTAATTTGATTGAAAAAGTGCACAAAATTAATGTAAAATTTTATATAAAAATATTTTAAAATTAATTCTAATTATTGTAAATAATAAGCATCATCATATTAAATAAAAATCTAAATTATAATAACAAAAAATCTAAATTATAAAACAACTTGAGTGGGCCTAATGGTTAAGAATATGTGTTTTCTCCTAATTGGTCACAAGTTCAAATCCAAAGGGGACTAGGGAGGGGAGGCCAATCCTCACTTGGAAGTGTCATGGATTTCCATGGTCCCATGCTAAGTTGAAACATGGGAGCATGAATAGTCTAAAGTCCCCAACATAAAAGGAATTGTCTTGTGGTTGATATTGTTTTAAGAAATGATTCCAACCCTAATCATGTAGGTCTAGGTGAGGACCTTGTTTTAGATAACAGATACAAAAGAAAATCTAAGACCTAACTAAGAATTTTTGGATTATATGATTTTGGATATCCTCATTTATAACCAAATAGTAAATTTTAACTTTTTAAATGACCATAAACATGACATAGACCTTTAACCCTAACTCTAAAAGCTGGCACAAAAGTAAAGTTGATGTTTTCTTAAAGGATTTAAATAGTGAATTAAATCTCCTAGCTTATAAGGACAACATCAAATACCTTTCTCATAATTTTACAACAACACTTTCTATTTCCATTAACAAGTTCTCTATCAAAGTGTTATGTACAAAGAAAAATAGAACAAGCAATCCTTGGTATGATAATGAGTGTAACATTGCTAGGAAATCCATTAGGGATTCTTCTAATGAGTTCTTAAGACACAATAAGATAAATATGTATAAATCCCTTATTAAAAGGGGAAAAAGGTGTTATATTAATAAAATGCAAGAGTAGTTTTTTCACCTATCTATACTTCATTCTAAGAAGTTCTCGAGGAAAATTCTAACAGCTAAAGAAAATAGTATGATTCCTTTGAAGGACTTGAATTCCTACCCTAAAATATTTATGAATCCCCTAATGCCATGGACAACATTCCAAATGTTCCTACAGAGGATGCGGTTTTTTCTATGGAATACATAGAGTTTTTGATTAAGTGGCATGCAAATGGGAAATCTAAGGACATTGAAGGTTACCAAGATGAAATATTAAAAATAAGAGGGCCTATACTCATCCCTCACATACACAAGCTCTTCAATTTAGTATTCAAGAAAGGATTCCTTAAACCCTAGATGCAAAGTCTCATTATACCTGTTTTTAAAAGTGGGGATAAAAACAATTCCTCTAACTATAGGACCATTATGATTAGCCCCATTTTAGCCAATTTATATGCAATTATTTTAGAAAACAAGATTAGCATGTGGATAGAAAGCTAAAGAGCTAAAGGCCAAGCTAGATTTAGGAGCTATCATTCAATTGTGGACCAACTTGTTACCCTTAGGAGCATTGCATAAGAGTGCCGAAATAATAAAATCAATCTCCTTTGTAAAAAATCGTTTGAGATAATACACAGGAAAAACCTTTGGAATAGGTTGGAAGAGTAAAAGTTCCTCTTGAGTTGAGGGATGTTGTGACAAGATTGCATGAGAATGTTATTTCCAAGTTTAGGAATACAAAGGGATGGTTGGAAGAAATTAACTGTGATATAGGAGTTAAGCAAGGTTGTCCCTTGTCCCCAACCCTTTTTTTCATGTACATTGACAAGTTAGAAGATTGTTTGGAAGAAGCAGGCTGTGTTGGCACAATTCTCGTTGGTATAGTCATCATTCTTTTTATTTATGTTGATGATATTGTTCTTAGGCGAGGAGTCCCTATGAACTTGGAAAGAAACTAAGAATCCTCAACGATTTATGATCTAATATGGGTATGATTGTTAATACTAACAAAATGAAAGTTATGATAATTAAATCCAATAAGATCACCTACGATACTTTCATATATGAAAACAACAACTTGGAGGAAATTAATTCATACAAATATCTCATAATCAATATTCATCATAAGCTCAACTAGAATTATAACATTGAGAAAAGAATAAATGGAGGGTGTTAAGCTTATTATGGGCTTCAAAGCAATTGTAAACCGATGGACCTTTGAATATGGGATAAGAGAAAACTCGTCTTTAATACTCTCGTTACTCTTTTTATTTTATATGGATGCAAAGTTTGGGGGTGCATTATCTCTAGAGAGTCATGGATACAGATATAGCATATCCAAAATAATTCTATAACTTATAATCTTAAAATTAAGGAAATACACCCTATAATATCCTCCTTATAGAAGCAAACCTTGCCCCCATTGAGAGCACAACTATGACTAGGTAAATAATGTATAAGAATAAGTTAAACAAAATGGAAGACAAGAGGCTTCCAAAAATAACTTCAAACTAAAGTCAAAACCACCTTCGTCTCAAGCAGGGATGGCATAAGGATGGCTAGTCTTGGCTAAACCATTGGGGAATAAAAAAATAAATCATACTATATAATAAGGATAATATTAAAAATAATATTACATCTAACTTTAAGGAGAAACTATGGTGTGATAAAGAGTTAGAGGGGAAAATAAAATCAAGTTATTATAAGGAGGTGATTAACCATAATCTAGAAGATCAAAAGTATCTCTCTACTTTGACTAATGTAAAGAAGAAAATCAATATTGTCAAAATAAGAACAAATTCTCTCAAGATCCATAGTGAAATTGGGTGTTAGACAATTCCCAAATCGATGTCGGATGAAAGAATATGTTATTTTTGTGACACTGAGAGGGTTGAATATGAAAATCACTTCCTCTTAGAGTGTCCATCATATATCCAAACTAGATCTCAATTTCAAAATATCTGTCAGACTATCAACCTTCCTAACCTTCTACTTCAACAAAACTATTGTGAACTTGGAACACTTATATCTTAATGCTTTTCAAGCACATAAATAAAATTCTAAAGAAATATAAGTAATCCCTTGCCTTCTTAAGATCTTATAGACCACATTGATGTTAGTGAACTTTAATCATCATCATTATCATAAAGTTTATATATATATATATATATATATATATATATATATATATATATATGGGTGAGTGCAAAAGGTTGGTGGACGATAAAGTGACAATAAGGTGAGCATGAACACACACTTGCAGGAATGCATGTATGTTTCTAGGAACATGCACACATTCCTCATGTGACAAGTTCGACAAACCTTGAACCTCCACTCAGAAATCCACATAGGTACATTCCCAAGTTGAGAACTTGCACGTGTTCCTGAGAAACATGTTTGCAAGAACGTGTGTGTGTTCCTAAAAAAATTGAAATAAAAATAGTAGTATGCGCACTTTAGGAACACACACACTTTCCTAAAGCACGTGTTCATTATTAGGAACATGAATGCACGTGGATTCCTGTTAACATGAAATATATCTCTATCCCCCCCTCT
>ML781795.1:741752-766921 GCA_009831015.1 Picea engelmannii
CACCCCTCCCCACCCTTTCTATCTCCCCCCCCGCCTCTCTCTTTCCCTTTCTCTACCTCCCTCCCTCTCTCTCTCTCTCTCATCCACCCCTCTCTCCTGCACTCCCTATCCCCCTATCTCACTCTCTCCCCATCTGTCAATATCTCTCTCTCTCTCTCAAGAGAGAGGGGTAGATAAAGAACAAGAGAGAGAGAGAGGGAGACAATGAAAGATGGAGGAGAGAGAGGGAGAAGGGGAGAGAGTGAGAGAGAGTGAATGAAAGATAGAGAGAATGGTGGGAGAGAGAGAAGGGTAGAGAGGGAGGGAAGGAGAGAGAGAAAGAGAGGGGGGAGAGCGAGACAGAGAGAGAGAGGGGGGGGGGAAATGGAGGGAGAGAGAGTGTGCAAATTGGGGGGTGAGGGAGAGAGAGAGAAAGAGAGGGAGGTTGAGAGAAGGGTGGGGGGAGATAGAGGGAAAAAGGGATAGAGGTAGAGAGGGGAAGAGGGAGGGGGATATATAAAGTGAGTGATTTAGTGAGAGAAAGAGAGGTGAACAAGTGAGAGAGAGAGAGAGAGGTGAAAAAGTGTGAGAGAGAGAGGTCAGAGAGAGAGGGTAAGATAGAGAGAGAGAGGTAATATAAAGTAGGAAATAAAGCGAGAGAGTGTGGGGGAGATAGGGGAAGAGAGGGAAGGATGGGGAGAGAGATAGGGAGGGAGAGATGTTGGATTACTGAGAGGGGGGGTGAATCAGTAAGAGAGCAATTTAAGCATTTTTAACCATATAATCCAAGTGTTATATCAATGTAGAATTATCATCCAATAACTGCAGAGAAAATAAGCAATGAACAAATGAAAAATCATACACATACACAGTACACCAGTGTTTTATGTGGAAACCCAAAGAGGGAGAAAACCACATAATTCTTTTTCTTATATGTCTTGAAGAATTACATTCATTGGAAGTACCAAGTTCCTTTG
Source organism: Picea engelmannii (assembly GCA_009831015.1). Classification (NCBI taxonomy): domain Eukaryota; kingdom Viridiplantae; phylum Streptophyta; class Pinopsida; order Pinales; family Pinaceae; genus Picea; species Picea engelmannii. The sequence continues at coordinate 742,709 of ML781795.1, forward strand.
TTTTCCAGCTACGATTGGAAGGAGTCTCCAACAACCTAGTTTATCAGGATACAACCTGAGGGAAGCTCCAACTCCCCAATTATCTGGCTAGAACCAAATGGAGGCTACAACCCCCTATGTTCTCTAGCTACAACCGGAAGATGGATACAACCACTTCTCATTTCCCCGTCCAACCGCCCTGATGTATAAGTAGAATGATGGAACCACTGTCACACGATCACTGTGAGATATATTGCTGTAAACCTGTACCAAACAACCTGAACCATGCATCAACCTGTACCTCAATCTGTAATAAACCTATACCATAAACAAGTGCATCAACCATGAACCAACCTGTACCAACCAACTTGTAATCAACTTGTACCATAAACAAGTGCATCAACCATGCACCAACTTGTACCTCAACCTGTACCATGAGCAAGTGCATCAATGATGCACCAAACCTGTACAAATAACCTGTCACAAAAGCTTGTGCAAACAACCTATCACAACAACTTGTCTCATCAATTTTATAAACCAAATCAAATCTACTCACCAAGATCAATCACCAAGACAACTCTCAAATATTTGCATCAACCAAGTACAACACAACAACTCATAATCATCACCAAGATCAATATGTGCTTCTAATAATATAAGTATGCTACATCATCCATAAACCATGTGTCAACAATACTACTAAGAAGTGCCTCCAACCATGTACCAAGTATGTACCAATCATGTATCAACTACTCATCAACTATGACTCATCAATATGTACCAACATCATCAACTATACACCTCATTTATGTGCCAACTCATCAACTACTTGTCTCAACCATGTACCCGACATGTACCTCAACCAAATGCCCTCATCAATTTCATCATCCAAATATGATTTGTAACTCTTTAATAGACCTGGTGTATATGATCACATTCCTGCAAACCTTCCTTAACTATAACAACAAGAGAATAGAATTTTCATCAAACATTTCTTTAGTCTCACAAGACTAGTTTTGGATTAGTTAACAACCCTAACTTGAAATAATCATAACTTTGTACCTGTAATGAATAAAGATTTTAAACTGATACACAATGTTCTTCAGTGTGTTTTATACAATTCCTCTAGGTTTCACTACTTGTAACCTCTCAGAAAAGGATTTATAGAAAAAATGGCACACCTTGTTGAATTCTGGCTTATTCTAGAGAACGACCTTGTAGAGCATGCCCCGCACGAAATATTTGTTGAATTGATATGAAAATTTTACAAAGAATACTACAGACTGAACTCTAACCAACACATTTGGTATTACTTAATTTGGATATGTTATGAATAATTTACAACTTTTTTACCCGAAACACCTATTTTTGACTAGTTTCAGGACTAGCCACAAACCCTATTTTCCACGGAGTGTAACTCCAAAAATACAACGACCCAAAAGCTAAATTTTTTACCACATATACTTGGAAATGTTTCCTCAATGTCATAGCAATTTCACAGTCTGAATCATTCTAGAAAAAAAAATTATTGTGAAAATGGTGAGATGACCTGAAAAAAACATACCTTAGAAAGCATCATCAAAAGAATTTATCCTTCCGTGAATTCCAACCTTCTTTTCTTCACTTTCCTCATAAATTCGGATTAGATATCCTTTGGTTACCTCAGACACCTATATGTATTCAATATGCTCAAGTGTGTTTAAAATGAGAGAGCCTTGCCTCTTATTTATACTCTCCAAGTAGCTTCCTTAAAAACATCTTCTAGGTCACTTTACCCACTTTCCTTATTTTAGGGTTAACCCACTTCTAATTTTTACATTAAATTTATTATTCAAATAATTTATTTTCTATTCACTTTGAATTATAGTACACTCATCACTTCACTTTATTATTTACCTTCTAAAATATGTTAAACCACTTTGACTACTTTGACCTTTTGGGGCTTCTAGATGACATAAGAGGGTCCTCTAGCTTTGTAAGGCCATAACTCTCAAACCATGAGGATTTATGTGACGTTCCACATACCACCAAAAATGGAATGACATGTACCATCCATATAGAATAGTATTACCTGCAAATATATCAAAACTCATACCATTATCCATCAAACAAACTTGGGTCCATTACCCAAACCTGGGTTCTCCAACTTCTCATGGCCATAACTCTTGAACCGTGAGGAGTTATGTGACATTCCACATACCATCGAAAATGGAATGAAAAGAACTATCCATCTAGGATAGTTTCATTGACAAATTCAATGACCTTCATCTCATTATTCCACAAATAAGAATGGGTTCTCTAACCATATTTCTAGGATAAATCAATCCACAAAGCGTCTTCCCGTGAGGGATTTCACCATAAGGGGACCACTTTGGAGTTCATACATTTGTACTTATTATCAACCATGACAAGACAATAATGAGTCATATTTACATCAAACAAATTTGGTTCCATTACCCAAACCTTTGTGCTACTGGAATTTGCTACCGTACTTTCTCCAAGGGTTGAAATCAATCACTAAGGGTTGAAATCAATATACAATATCACTCTCCAATAGTTGACATCAATGACAACCAACAATCCATACCAACTATCCATAAACCTAATCCAACTGTCTGACAATCTCCCCCTTTGGCATTGATGGCAACACCAACATTGATGGCAACACTTAGTCATGATAACATTCATTCTTATACTCTCTATAAATGTTTCTATCTCTCCCCCTTTGACATCAATGGCAAAGGGTGTCTCCCTTTGAGGATGCTCTCCCTCACTGAACTCTCCTTGGGGTTGCTCTGCCTTTCTACGTGCCTTTGATTTTTCTTTATGTTTATAATCCTCTGATTACTCTCTTTCCCTTCATATGAATAATATCACCCCCTTTGATAAAGGGTATCACTCTGAAGTCATATCGCTCATTCTTCCCTTGTGACAATTGCTCCCCTTGGAAACATGCCTCTATGCTCTCTCTCTAAGAATTTACCTTTTGCATCCGATAAATCTCTCCCCCTTTGTCCTATTTATGGTGATTCCTCATGTACATCTAAGACATATAAGATAAGAACTCAAAAGTATTCATTTTGGAGTAGAAATTACTCCTAGTATCTGGCGAAGATACTCAAGGGATTCCCATGGAAGTGGTTTTGTAAAGATGTATGCCACTTGTTATTTTGTTCCCACATATTCAACTCTGATGTTCTTCTCTGCAACCTGTTCCCGTAGAAAGTGATACTTGATTGGAATGTGCTTCATCTTGGAGTTCATCACCAGGTTTTTGAGATACTGATGGCGCTTGTATTATCACAGTAGATTGGAATGGGCTCATCATACTCAAATTGTATATCTGTCAGAGTTTGTTTCATCCAAAGAGCCTATGTACAACATGATGTTTATGAAATATACTCTGCCTCGGCTGTAGATAAAGATACTAATGATTTTTTCTTTCTTAGCCATGATATTAAGCACTCACCCAAGTAGAACGCTGCTCCACTGGTGCTTCATTGGTAATTAATAGAACCTACCTAATCTGCATTTGTGTAGGCAATAAGTGATAAATCCTTTTCTTTTGGATACCATAATCCAAACTCTTATGTTCCTTTGTTATATCTGAAAATCCTCTTCACTGCTAATACATGTGATTCCTTTGGTGCTGCTTGAAATCGTGCCACCTGTCCAACTGCCTACATTACATCTGAGCTGAATGTTGTCACATATAGTAAGCTACCAATCATTGACCTGTATTGCCTCTAGTATGTAGACTTTGAATCATCATATTTGCTCAACTTGCAACTGGATTGCATAGGAGTGGTAACTGGTTTGCAATATTCCATTCCAAACCTCTTTAGCATTTCTCTTATATACTTAGTTTGAGAAATAAAAATTCCTTGGTTTCTTTGACATATATGAAGACCCAAAAAGAAGGATAGTCCTCCAAGTAATGACATTTCAAATTCATTCTGCATATCCTTTTCAAATTTATTTCTTGACCTGTCATTAGTACTTCCAAAACAATATCATCAACATAAATTTAAATTAATAAAATATTACCTTGAGTTAACTTGATGTAGAGGTTGTTGTCTACGCTTCTTTTCCATAGTTCGTAGGGAGTTTTGTCATTGTTGTTTCTGAGCATTAATCTGTTTTGAATGTGAACTGATGTATGCACTACTAAGTGTTCTTAGGAATCCATCTTTGTTCATATTGTCCAAGACTCTACTTTCACAATTGTCCATAATGTTGACCCATTTATCACTATACTATCATGAAGTCTTGATTAATTTATCAAATTGTACTTCTGCTAACTGATTTCTCTGAATCTATCTTCTCAAACTCTGCAAGCTGCTTGAAGGATGGTTCTTTGGTTTGTCACAACTATCACATAGACTCCCCCTGTCTAATATTCATATTACTTGGGAGTTTCTAAGCCGGATGGCTCAGAATAATTATTGTTATGATGTGTATTCATCATCATCTTCATTAGTAGATTCATCATCATCTTCATTAGTAGATTTATTATCTCTCTGAGCTCTGACTTCTTTCTTTCTATCTGTGGATTCATCTTTCACTACAATGCTTGAAAGTACAATCTCTTGAACCTGTCCCTTATTTACCTGTCCTTCCTTTCTTTCAGTTATTTTCCAAACCTTTTTGTATCTGACATCTTTCCTTTTCTTTGTAGAATTTTCTTCATCTCGTTTTATTGTCAATATTGTGATCTCTGGTACATGGTATTTGTTGACCTGTTCTTCCTGTTTTATTATCCATACTTTCTTATATCTGATATCAATATTCTCTTTCATGGAAGTATCGATCATGCTTCTACAATCACTAGCTATGTGTCCATAGTTATGACATTTGTAACACCCAATGTTACGTGCGACCACAAAGGCACGATCTGCTTGAACATTTATTTTATAATCCATGCAATCTGCAACCTTATGTCCAAAGTTAGTACAATAAAAACAATAACCATAAAATAAATTTCCATACCTGGGAGTGAATAATGTTATGTGTGGCGTAGTCCTTCTGAATTTTTTCCTTGACTGATCATGATCATGATTGAAGCTTCTTTGTGGATTAAACATGGATGGTATTCTTGAAGATGTATCTTCAATAGTTTTCTTAGATTCTGGTTGACCATGATTCCTTCCTTTGAGTACTTCTGCATAACTCTTTCTATTTTCTCCATTCTTCTTTTCTAGCAATGTAGAATGCTTCTCTTCATTCTCTACTACTGATGTGGGTGTTTCTGTCTCTTCAACTTCTTGTTGAGCTTGAAGATTTTGACTCTTACTGTGACAACTACTTCTTCAAAATTCTCAACTTCTTCTTCTTTCTTCATTATCTGAGACTTCATGATCTCTTATGTTCTCTTTGCTTCTTCAAGTTGGATTTTCAATGTAATTATTTCTTCTTCCAGTCTTCTCTCTTCTTGACCAAACTCTTCCTCAAGTTGATTTAAGTCATTGGTTGTTTCCTTGATATGATCCATCAATATCTTTTCTCTCTTTTCTTCTTCTTCCTTTTGTTCTGCTATGTTGGGTTCTAAACATTTCTTTTGATATTATAGAGTTTCTTCAATTATTCTGGCCTCTTCTAGTTGAGATCTTAAATTCTTGATGACCTGCTGATTGTTTTCGGAACCTTGAACACTTTTCTTTTGCTTCATCAATTCTTTCTTGGATGACTTGTTTTCTTCTCTTTCTTTCCTTAGATATTTAATTGCACTGATCAATTTTTCTCTGTAATCAACTTCTGCTTCATCATACTCTTCCTCTTATGAATCTGTCTGACATGATAAGCATCTTTCTTCTTGTTCTGTATATGAATCTTCTTTGTCATTTTCTGAATCTGCGATGGGTGAAGAATATATGTCATGTAACTTATCCCAAAGTTCTTTTGTTGATGAACATTTACCAACCTTTTCTCTTACCGATTTAGGTAATCCTTCCCAGATGACATCGATTGTTATTTTGTTATTCTTCTTCAATTCCTTCTTGATTGCAGTCCTTTCCCTTTTTGAAATATCATATCCTGTAAAAATTGATAGCTAAATATAATATCCTTGTCCCTGTAAAAATACTTTCGTCCTTCTGCTCCACATCTCATACTTAAAACCATTCTGACCATTAAACATTGGTACTCCATTCTCAAAATAATCCATGATCTCCTTCCAGTGGTTAAAATGTTTCCTGAAGGAACCTCTCTCTGATACCAATTGTTGGATTACTAAGAGGGGGGGTGAATCAGTAATAGAGCAATTTAATCCCTTTTAACCATATAATCCAAGTGTTATATCAATGTAGAGTTATCATCCAATAACTGCAGAGTAAATAAGCAATGAACAAATGAACAATCATACACATACACAATACACCATTGTTTTACGTGGAAACCCAAAGAGGGAGAAAAACGCGGAATGATTTTTCTTATATGTCTTGAAGAATTACATTCATTTGAAGTACCAACTTCCTTTGTTTTCCAACTACAACTGGAAGGAGGCTCCAACCTTCTAGTTTCTCAGGCTACAACCTGAGGGAAGCTCCAACTCCCCAATTATCTGGCTACAACCAGAAGGAGGCTACAACCCCCTATGTTCTCCGGCTACAACTGGAAGGTGGATACAAGCACCTGTCCTTTCCCCAGCCAACCTCCCTGAAGTATAAGTAGAATGATGGAACCACTGTCACACTATCAATGTGAGATATACTGCTATAAACGTGTACCAAACAACATGTACCAATAACCTGAACCATGCATCAACCTGTACCTCAACCTGTAATCAACCTATACCATAAACAAGTGCATCAACCATGTACCAACCTGTACCAACCAACCTGTAATCAACCTGCACGATACAAAAGTGCATCAACCATACACCAACCTATACCTCAACCTGTACAATGAACAAGTGCATCAACCATGCACCAAACCTGTACAAATAACCTATCACAACAACTTGTCCAAACAACCTATCACAACAAACTGTCTCATCAGTTTTATAAACCAAATCATATCTACTCACCAATATCAATCACCAAGACAACTCTCAAATATTTGCATCAACCAAGTATAACACAACAACTCATAATCATCACCAAGATCAATATGTGCTTCTAATAATGCAAGTATGCTACATCATCCATAAACCATGTGTCAACAATACTACTAACAAGTGCCTCCAACCATGTACCAAGTATGTACCAATCATGTATCAACTGCTCATCAATTATGACTCATCATTATGTACCAACATCATCAACTATACACCTCATGTATGTGCCAACCCATCAACTACTTGTCTCAACCATGTACCCGACATGTACCTCAACCAAATTCCCTCATCAATTTCATCATCCAAATATTATTTGTAACTCTGTAATAGACCTGGTTTATATGAGCAAACCTTCCTTAACTTTAACAACAAAAGACTAGCATTTTCATCAAACGTTTCTTTAGTCTCACAAGACTAGTTTTGGATTAATCAATGACCCTAAATTGAAATAATCATAGCTTTGTACCTGTAATGAATAAATATTTTAAAATAATACACAATGTGCTTCAATGTGTTTTATGCAATTCTTCCAGGTTTCACTACTTGGAACCTCTTAGCAAAGGAGTTATAGCAAAAATGTCCCACCTTGCTGAATTCTAGATTATTCTAGAGATCGACCTTGTAGAGCATGTCCCGCAAGGAATATTTGTTCAATTGATCTGAAAATGTTACACAACATACTACAAATTGTACTCTAACCAAAAAATTTGGTCTTACTGAATTTGTATCTGTTATGAATAATTTATGACGTTTTTACCCGAAACACCTATTTTTGACTAGTTTCAGGACTAGCCACAAACCTTATTTTCCATGGAGTGTAACTCCAAAAATACAACGACCCAAAATCTGAATTGTTTACCACACATATTTTTCCTCAATTTCATAGCAATGTCATGGTCTGGATCATTCTAGAAAACAATTTATTGCGAAAATGGTGAGATGACCTAAAAAAAACATACCTTAGAAAGCATCATCAAACGAATTTATCCTTCCTTGAATTCTGACCTTCTTTTCTTCACTTTCCTCAGAATTTAGGCTTAGATATCCTTTGGTTACCTCAAACACCTATAGGTATTCAATATTCTCAAGTTTTTTTAAAATGAGAGAGCCTTGCCTCTTATTTATGCTCTCCAAATAGCTTCCTTAAAAACATCTTCTAGGTCACTTTACCCACTTTCTTTATTTTAGGGTTAACCCACTTCTAATTTTTCCATTAAATTTATTATTCAAATAATTTATTTTTTATTCACTTTGAATTATAGTACACTCATCACTTCACTTTATTATTTACCTTCTAAAATCTCTCAAACCACTTTGACTACTTTGACCTTTTGGGGCTTCTAGATGACATAAGAGGGTCCTCTAACTTTGTAAGGCCATAACTCTCAAATCGTGAGGAGTTATGTGACGTAACACATACCACCAGAAATGAAATTACATGTACCATCCATATAGAATATTATTACCTGCAAATATATCAAAAATCATATCATTATCCATCAAACAAACTTGGGTCCATTACCCAAACCTAGGTTCTCCAAATTCTCATGGCCATAACTCTCTAACCGTGAGGAGTTATGTGATGTTCCACATACCACTGGAAATGGCATGACAAGCACTATCCATCTAGGATAGTTTCGTTAACAAATTCAATGACCTTCATCTCATTATTCCACAAATAATCTTGGGTTCTCTAACCATACTTCTAGGATAACTCAATCCGCAAAGCGTCTTCCCGTGAGGGATTTCACCATAAAGGGACCACTTTGGAGTTCATCCATTTGTACTTATTATCAACCATGAAAAGACAATAATAAGTCATCTTTACATTAAACAAACTTGGGTACATTACCCAAACCTTTGTGCTACTGGAATTTTCTACCATACTTTCTCCAAGGGTTGACATCAATCACTAAGGGTTGACATCAATCTAAAATATCACTCTCCAATAGTTGACATCAATGAAAACCAACAATCCATACCAACTATCCATCAACCTAATCCAACTGTCTGACAATCTCCCACTTTAACATTGATGGAAACACTTAGTCATGATAACATTCATGCTTATACTCTCTATCAATGTTTCTATCTCTCTCTCTTTGACATCAATGGAAAAGGGTATCTCCCTTTGGGGATGCTCCCCCTGACTGAACTCTCCTTGGGGTTGATCCCCTATTCTACGTTCCTTTGATTTTTCTTTGTGTTTATAATCCTCTGATTACTCTCTTTCCCTTCATATGAATAATATCTCCCCCTTTGATAAAGGGTATCACTCTGAAGTCATATCGCTCATTCTTCCCTTGTGACAATCGCTCCCCTTGGAAACATGCTGCTATGCTCTCTCTTCAAGCATTTACCTTTTGCATCTGATAAATCTCTCCCCCTTTGTTCTATTTATGGTGCTTTGTCTTATACATCTAAGACATATAAGATAAGCATTCAAAAGTATTCATTTTGGAGTAGAAATTACTCCTAGTCTCTGGCGAAGATACTCAAGGGCTTCCCATGGAAGCGATTTTGTAAAGATGTATGCCACTTGTTCTTTTCTTCCCACATATTCAACTCTGATGTTATTCTCTGCAACCCATTCCTGTAGAAAGTGATACTTGATTAGAATGTGCTTTGTCTTGGAGTTCATCACCGGGTTTTTGAGATACTGATGGAGCTTGTATTATCATAGTAGATTGGAATGGGCTCATCATACTCAACCTGTATATCTGTCACAATTGGTTTCATCCAAAGAGCCTTTATACAACATGATGCTGATGCAATATACTCTACCTCGGTTGTAGATAAAGATACTAATGATTTTTTCTTGCTTAACCATGATACTAAACACTCACCCAAGTAGAACGTTGCTCCACTCGTGCTTTATCGATCATCAATACAACCTGCCCAATATGCATCTTTGTAGGAAATAAGTGATAGATCCTTTCCTTTTGAATACCATAATACAAACTCTTATGTTCCTTTGAGATATCTGAAAATCATGTTCACTGCTAATACATGTGATTCCTTTGGTGCTGCTTGAAATCGTGCCACCTGTACAACTACCTCTATTACATATGGTCTGAATGTTGTCACATATAGTAAGATACCAATCATTGACCTGTATTTCCTCTGGTCTGTAGACTTTGAATCATCATCTTTTCTCAACTTGCAACTGTGTTGCATAGGAGTGGTAACTAGTTTGCAATATTCCATTCCAAACCTCTTTAGCATTTCTCTTATATACTTAGTTTGAGAAATAAAAATTCCTTGGTTTCTTTGGCATATATGAAGACCCAAAAAGAAGGATAGTCCTCCAATTAATCACTTTTCAAATTCCTTCTACACATCCTTTGTAAATTTCTAGCTTAACCTATCATTAGTACTTCCAAAACAATATCATCAACATAAATTTCAATTAATAAAATATTACCTTGAGTTACCTTGATGTAGAGGTTGTTGTCTGCGCTTCCTTTCCATAGTTCATAGGGATTTTTGTCATTGTTGTTTCTGAGCATTACTCTGTTCTGAATGTGAACTGATGTATGCATTGCTAAGTGTTCTTAAGAATCCATCTCTGTCCATATTGTCCAAGACTCTACTTGCGCAATTGTCCATAATGCTGACCCATTTATCACTATACTATCATGAAGTCTTGATTAATCTATCAAACTGTACTTCTGTTAACTGATTTCTCTGAATTTGTCTTCTCAAACTCTGCAAGCTACTCGAAGGATGGTTCTTTGGTCTGTCACAACTATCGCATAGAATCCCCCTGTCTAATATTCACATTACTTGGGAGTCTCTAAGCCGGATGGCTCATAATAATTCTTTCTCTGATGTGTATTCATCATCATCTGCATTGGTATATTCATCATCATCTTCATTGGTAGATTCATTATCTCTCTGAGCTCTGACTTCTTTCTTTCTATCCATGGATTCATCTTTCACTACAATTCCTGAAAGTACAATCTCTTGAACCTATTCCTTATTCACCTGTCCTTCCTTTCTTTCAGTTATTTTCCAAACCTTTATGTATCTGACATCTTTCCTTTTATCTGTAGAATTTGTTTCATCTCATTTTACTATCAATCTTGTGATCTCTGGTACCTGGTCTTTGTTCACCTGCTCTTCCTGTTTTCCTATCCATACTTTCTTATATTTGATATCGGTATTCTCTTTCATGGAAGTATCAATCATGCTTCTAAAATCACTGGCTATGTGTCCATAGTTATGACATTTGTAACACTCAATGTTACGTGCGACCACATAGGCACATTCTGCTTGAACATTTCTTTTATAATCCTTGCAATCTGCAACCTTGTGTCCAAAGTTAGTACAATAAAAACAATGACCACAAAATAAATTTTCATAACTGGGAGTGAATGATCTTCTTTATGGCGTAGTCCTTCTAAATTTTTTCATTGACTGATCATGATCATGATTGAAGCTTCTTTGTGGCTTGAACATGGATGGTATTCTTAAAGATGTATCTTCAATAGTCTTCTTAGATTCTTGTTGACCATGATTCCTTCCTTTGAGTACTTTTGCATAACTCTTTCTATTTTCTTCATTCTTCTTTTCTAGCAACGTAGAGTGCTTCTCTTCATTCTCTGCAACTGATGTGGATGTTTCTGTCTCTTCAACATTCTTGTTGAGATCGACAATTTTGACTCTTAGTGTGACAACTTCTTCTTCAATATTCTCAACCTATTCTTCTTTCTTCATTATCTGAGACTTCATGACCTCTTATGTTCTCTTTGCTTCTTCAAGTTGGATTTTCAATGTAATTATTTCTTCTTCCAGTCTTCCCTCTTCTTGACCAAACTCTTCCTCAAGTTGGTTTAAGTCATTGGTTCTTTCCTTGAGATGATCCATCAATATATTTTCTCTCTTTTCCGCTTCTTCCTTTTGTGCTTCTATGTTGGATTATAAACATTTCTTTTGGTATTCTAGAGTTTCTTCAGTTATTCTGGCCTCTTCTAGTTGAGCTCTTAAATTCTTGATCACATGTTGATCTTTTTCGAAACCTTGAACACTTTGCTTTTGCTTCATCAATTATTTCTTGGATGACTTGTTTTGTTCTCTTTCTTTCCTTAGATATTTAATTGCACTGATCAAATTTTCTCTGTAATCAACTTCTGCTTCATCATACTCTTCCTCTTCTGAATCTGTCTGACATGATGAGCATATTTCTTCTTGTTCTATATATGCATCTTCTTTGGCATTTTCTGAATCTTCCATGGGTGAAGAATATATGTCATGTAACTTATCCCAAAGTTCTTTGGTTGATGAACATTTACCAACCTTTTCTCTTACCGGTTTAGGTAATCCTTCCCAGATGAAATCCATTTCTATTTTGTTATTCTTCTTCAATTCCTTCTTGGCTATAGACTTTGCCCTTTTTGAACTATCATATCCTGTAACAACTGATAGCCAAATATAATATATTGGTGCTTGTAAAAATACTTTCTTCCTTCTGCTCCACATCTCATACTTAAAACCATTCTGACCATTAAACATTTGTACTACATTCTCAGAATAATCCATGATCTCCTTCTAGTGGTTAAAATGTTTCCTGAAGGAACCTCTCTTTGATACCAATTGTTGGATTACTGAGAGGGGGGGATGAATCAATAATAGAGAAATTTAATCATTTTTAATCATATAATCCAAGTGTTATATCAATGTAGAATTATCATCCAATAACTGCAAAGTAAATAAGCAATGAAAAAATGAACAATCATACACATACACAGTACACCAGTGTTTTATGTGGAAACCCAAAGTGGATGAAAACCACAGAATTCTTTTTCTTATATCTCTTGAAGAATTACATTCATTGGAAGCACCAACTTCCTTTGTTTTCTAGTTACAACTGGAAGGAGGCTCCAACCTTCTAGTTTCTTAGGCCACAACTTGAGGGAAGCTCCAACTCCCCAATTATCTGGCTACAACCAGAAGGAGGCTACAACCCCCTATGTTCTCCGTCTATAACCAGAAGGTGGATACAGCCACCTATCCTTGCTCCGTCTAACCGCCCTAATGTATAAATAGAATGATGGACCCACTGTCACACTATCACTGTGAGATATACTACAATAAACCTGTACCAATCAACCTGTACCAAACAACCTTTAATAATAATCTAAACCATGCATCAACCATGGATCAACCTGTACCTCAACCTGTAATAAACCTATACCATAAACAAGTGCATCAACCATGCACCAACTTGTACCAACCAACCTGTAATCAACCTATACCATAAACAAGTGCATCAACCATGCATCAACCTGTACCTCAACCTGTACCATGAACAAGTGCATCAACCATGCACCAAACCTGTACAAATAACCTGTCACAACAACTTGTCCAACAACCTATCACAACAACTTGTCTCATCAATTTTATAAACCAAATCAGATCTACTCACAAAAATCAATCACCAAGACAACTCTCAAAGATGTGCATCAACCAAGTATAACACAACAACTCATAATCATCACCAAGATCAATATGTGCTTCTAATAATACAAGTATGCTACATCATCCATAAACCATGTGTCAAAAATACTACTAACAAGTGCCTCCAACCATGTACCAAGTATGTACCAATCATGTATTAACTACTCATCAACTATGACACATCAATATGTACCAACATCATCCACTATACACCTCATGTATGTGCCAACTCATCAACTACTTGTCTCAACCATGTACCCGACATGTACCTCAACCAAATTCCCTCATCAGTTTCATCATCCAAATATGATTTGTAAATCCGTAATAGACCTAGTGTATATGATCACATTTTTGCAAACCTTCCTTAACTTTAACAACAAGAAACTAGCATTTTCATCAAACATTTCTTTAGTCTCACAAGACTAGTTTTGGATTAGTCAACAACCCTAACTTGAAATAATCATAACTTTGTACCTGTAATGAATAAAGATTTTAAAATGATACACAATGTTCTTCAGTGTGTTTTATGCAATTCCTCCAGGTGTCACTACTTGGAACCTCTCAGAAAAGGAGTTATAGCAAAAATGGCACACCTTGCTGAATTCTGTCTTATTCTAGAGAGAGACCTTGTAGCGCGTGCCCCGCACGAAATATTTGTTTAATTGATCTGAAAATGTTACATGTCATACTACATATTGTACTCTAATCAACACATTTTTATTTACTGAATTTGGATCTTTTATAAAGAAGTTATGACATTTTTACCCGAAACACCTGTTTTTGACTAGTTTCAGGACTAGCCACAAACCCTATTTTCGACGGAGTGTAAGTCCAAAAATACAACGAACCAAAAGACAAATTTTTTACCAAATATAATTGGATATGTTTCCTCAATTTCATAGCAATTTCATGACCTGAATCATACTAGAAGAACATTTACTGCGAAAATGGTGATATGACATGAAACAAACATACCTTAGAAAGCATCATCAAAAGAATTTATCCTTCCTTGAATTCCGGCTTTCTTTTCTTCAATTTCCTCAGAAATTAGGCTTAAATATCCTTTGGTTACCTCAGAAACCTATAGTTATTCAATATTCTCAAGTTTGTTTAAAATGAGTGAGCCTTGCCTCTTATTTATACTCTCCAAGTAGCTTCCTTAAAAACATCTTCTAGGTCACTTTACCCACTTTGTTTATTTTAGAGTTAACCCACTTCTATTTTCTCCATTAAATTTATTATTCAAATAATTTATTTTGTATTCACTTTGAATTATAGTACACTCATTACTTCACTTTATTATTTACCTTCTAAAATCTCTTAAACCACTTTGACTACTTTGACCTTTTGGGGCTTCTAGATGACATAAGAGAGTCCTCTAACTTTGTAAGGTCATAACTCTCAAACCGTGAGGAGTAATGTGATGTTCCACATACAAAAAGAAATGGAATGGCATGTACCATCCATATAAAATAGTATTACCTTCAAATATATCAAAACTCATATCATTATCCATCAAACAAACTTGGGTCCATTACCCAAACCTGGGTTCTCCAACCTCTAATGGCCATAACTCTCTAACCATGAGGAGTTATGTGACGTTCCACATACCACCGAAAATGGCATGACAAGAACTATCCATCTAGGATAGTTTCAATGACAAATTCAATGACCTTCATCTCATTACTCCACAAGTAAGCATGGGTTCTCTAACCATACTTCTAGGATAACTCAATCCGCAAAACATCTTCCCATGAGGGATTTCACCATAAGGGGACCACTTTGGAGTTCACCCATTTGTACTTATTATAAACCATGACAAGAAAATAATGAGTCATATTTACATCAAACAAACTTGGGTCCATTACCCAAACCTTTGTGCTATTGGAATTTGCTACCATACTTTCTCCAAGGGTTGACATCAATTACTAAGGGTCGACATCAATCTACAATATCAATTTCAAATAGTTGACATCAAGGACAACCAACAATCCATACCAACTATCCATCAACCTAATCCAACTGTCTGAAAATCTCTCCCTTTGGCATTGATGGAAACACCAACATTGATGGAAATACTTAGTCATGATAACATTCATGTTTATACTCTCTATCAATGTTTCTATCTCTCCCCCTTTGACATCAATGGCAAAGGGTATCTCCCTTTGGGGATGCTCCCCCTGATTGAACTCTCCTTGGGATTTCTCCCCCTTTCTACATGCCTTTGATTTTTCTTTGTGTTTATAATCCTATGATTACTCTCTTTCCCTTCATATGAATAATATCTCCCCCTTTGATAAAGGGTATCACTCTGAAATCATATCGCTCATTCTTCCCTTGTAACAATCGCTCCCCTTGGAAACATGCCTCTATTCTCTCTCTCCAAGCATTTACCTTTTGCATCTGATAAATTTCTCCCCCTTTGTCCTATTTATGGTGCTTCCTCGTGTACATCTAAGACATATAAGATAAGCACTCAAAAGTATTCATTTTGGAGTAGAAATTACTCCTAGTCTCTGGCGAAGATACTAAAGGGATTCCCATGGAAGTGGTTTTGTAAAGATGTATGCCACTTGTTATTTTGTTCCCACATATTCAACTCTGATGTTCTTCTCTGCAACCTGTTCCCGTAGAAAGTGATACTTGATTGGAATGTGCTTCGTCTTGGAGTTCATCACCAGGTTTTTGAGATACTGATGGCGCTTGTATTATCAAAGTAGATTGGAATGGGCTCATCATACTCAACCTTTATATCTGTCAGAGTTTGTTTCATCCAAAGAGCATGTGTACAACATGATGTTGATGCAATATACTCTGCCTCGACTGTAGATAAAGATATTAATGATTGTTTCTTTCTTATCCATGATACTAAACACTCACCCAAGTAGAACGTTGCTCCACTGGTGCTTCGTCGGTCATCAATACAACCTACCCAATCTGCATCTGTGTAGGAAATAAGTGATAGATCCTTTCCTTTTGGATACCATAATCCAAACTCTTATGTTCCTTTGAGATATCTGAAAATCCTCTTCACTGCTAATACATGTGATTCCTTTGGTGTTGCTTGAAATCGGGCCACCTGTCCAACTGCCTGCATTACATATGGTCTGAATGTTGTCACATATAGTAAGCTACCAATCATTGACATGTATTGCCTCTGGTCCATAGACTTTGAATCATCATCTTTTCTCAACTTGCAACTGGATTGTCTAGGAGTGGTAACTAGTTTGCAATATTCCATTCCGAACCTCTTTAGCATTTATCTGATATACTTAGTTTGAGAAATAAAAAATCCTTGGTTTCTTTTACATATATGAAGACCCAAAAATAAGGATATTCCTCCAATTAATAACATTTCAAATTCATTTTGCATATCCTTTGCAAATTTATGGCTTAACCTGTCATTAGTACTTCCAAAACAATATCGTCAACATAAATTTCACTTAATAAAATATTACCTTGAGTTACCTTGATGTAGAGGTTGTTGTCTACTCTTCCTTTCCATAGTTCATAGGGAGTTTTGTCATTGTTGTTTCTGAGCATTACTATGTTTTGAATGTGAATTGATGTATGCATTGCTAAGTGTTCTTAGGAATCCATCTCTTTCCATATTGTCCAAGACTCTACTTGTGCAATTGTCCATAATGTTGACCCATTTATCACTATACTATCAAGAAATATTGACTGTATTTCTGCTAACTGATTGCTCTGAATCTATGCTCTCAAACTCTGCAAGATGCTCGAATGATGGTTCTTTGGTCTATCACAATTATCGCATAGAATCTCGCTATCTAGTATTCATATTACTTGGGAGTCTCTAAGTTGAATGGCTCAGAATAAATCTTGCTCTGATGTGTATTCATCATCATCTTCATTGGTAGACTCATCATCATCTTCATTGGTAGATTCATCATCATATTCATTGGTAGATTCATTATCTCTCTGAGCTCTAACTTATTTATTTCTATCCATGGATTCATCTTTCACTACAATGCCTGAAAGTACAATCTCTTGAACATGTTCCTTATTTACCTGTACTTCCTTTCTTTCAGTTATTTTCCAAACCTTTCTGTATCTGACATCTTTCCTTTTCTCTATAGAATTTTCTTCATCTCGTTTTATTGCCAATCTTGTGATCTCTGGTACCTTGTCTTTGTTCACATGTTCTTCCTATTTTCTTATCCATACTTTCTTATATCTGATATCAGTATTCTCTTTCATGGAAGTATCGATCATGCTTATACAATCACTGGCTATGTGTCCATAGTTATGACATTTGTAACACTCAATGTTACGTGAGACCACATAGGCACGGTCTGCTTGAACATTTCTTTTATAATCCCTGCAATATGCAACCTTATGTACAAAGTTAGTACAATAAAAACAATGACCATAAAATAATTTTTCATACCTAGGAGTGAATGATCTTCTTTGTGGCGTAGTCCTTCTGAATTTTTTCCTTGACTGATCATGATCATGATTGAAGCTTCTTTGTGGATTGAACATGGATGGTATTCTTGAAGATGTATCTTCAATAATTTTCTTAGATTCTGGTTGACCATGATTCCTTCCTTTGAGTACTTCTGCATAACTCTTTCTATTTTCTTCATTCTTCTTTTCTAGCAACATAGAGTGCTTCTCTTCATTCTCTACAACTAATGTGGATGTTTTCGTCTCTTCAACGTTCTTGTTGAGCTTGACTATTTTGACTCTTAGTGTGACAACTTCTTCTTCAAGATTCTCAACCTCTTCTTATTTCTTCATTATCTGAGACTTCACGACCTCTTCTGTTCTCTTTGCTTCTTCAAGTTGGATTTTCAATGTAATTATTTCTTCTTCCAATCTTCTCTCTTCTTGACCAAAGTCTTCCTCAAGTTGGTTTAAGTCATTAGTTCTTTCCTTGAGATGATCCATCAGTATCTTTTCTCTCTTTTTTGCTTCTTCCTTTTGTGATGCTATGTTGGCTTCTAAACATTTCTTTTTATATTCTAGAGTTTCTTCAATTATTCTGGCCTCTTCCAGTTGAGCTATTAAATTCTTGATGACCTGCTGATCTTTTTCGGAACCTTGAACACTTTTATTTTGTTTCATCAATTCTTTCTTGGATGACTTGTTTTCTTCTCTTTCTTTCCTTAGATATTTAATTGCACATATCAATTTTTCTCTGTAATCAATGTCTTCTTCATCACACTCTTCCTCTTCTAAATCTGTTTGACATGATGAAAATCTTTCTTCTTGTTCTGTATCTGCATCTTCTTTGGCATTTTTTGAATCTACGATGGGTGAAGAATATATGTCATGTAATTTATCCAAAAGTTCTTTGGCTAATGAACATTTACCGACCTTTTCTCTTATCGATTTAGGTAATCCTTCCCAAATGAAATCCATTTCTATTTTGTTATTCTTCTTCAATTCCTTCTTGGCTGCAGTCTTTGCCCTTTTTGAACTATCATATCTTGTATCAACTGATAGCCAAATATAATATCCCTGTGCCTGTAAAAATACTTTTGTCCTTCTGCTCCACATCTCATACTTAAAACCATTTTGACTATTAAACATTGGTACTCCATTCTTAGAATAATCCATGATCTCCTTCCAGTGGTTAAATTGTTTCTTGAAGGAACCTCGCTTTGATACCAATTGTTGGATTACTGAGAGGGGGCGTGAATCAGTAATAGAGAAATTTAATCCTTTTTAACCATATAATCCAAGTGTTATATCAATGTAGAATTATCATCCAATAACTGCAGAGTAAATAAGAAATGAACAAATGAACAATCATACACATACATAGTACACCAGTGTTTTACGTAGAAACCCAAAGCGGGAGAAAACCACATAATGATTTTTCTTATATGTCTTGAAGAATTACATTCATTGGAAGCAACAACTTCCTTTGTTTTCCAACTGCAACTGGAAGGAGGCTCCAACCTTCTAGTTTCTCAGGCTACAACCTGAGGAAAGCTCCAACTCCCCAATTATCTGGCTACAACCAAAAGGAGGCTACAACCCCCTATGTTCTCCAGCTACAACCAGAAGGTGGATACAACCACCTATCCAACCACCCTATCCAACCACCCTAACGTATAAGTAGAATGATGAAACCATTGTCACACTATCACTATGAGATATACTGTTGTAAACCTGTACCAAACAACTTGTACCAATAACCTGAACCATGCATCAACCTGTACCTCAACCTGTACCATAAACAAGTGCATCAACCATGCACCAACCTGTACCATAAACAAGTGCATCAACCATGCACCAACCTATACCTCAAACTGTACCATGAACAAGTGCATCAACCATGCACCAAACCTGTACAAATAACCTGTCACAACAACCTATCTCATCAATTTTATAAACCAAATTAGATCTACTAACCAAGATTAATCACCAAAACAACTCTCAAAGATGTGCATCAACCAAGTATAACACAACAACTCATAATCATCACCAAGATCAATATGTGCTTCTAATAATACAAGTATGCTACATCATCCATAAACCATGTGTCAACAATACTACTAACAAGTGCCTCCAACCATGTACCAAGTATGTACCAATCATGTATCAACTACTCATCAACTATGACTCATCAATATGTACCAACATCATCAACTATACACCTCATGTATGTGCCAACTCATCAACTACTTGTCTCGACCATGTACCGGACATGTACCTCAACCAAATGCCCTCATCAATTTTATCATCCAAATCTGATTTGTAACTCTGTAATAGACCTGATGTATATGATCACATTCCTTCAAACCTTCCTTAACTTTAACAACGAGAGACTAGTAGTTTTATCAAACATTTCTTTAGTCTCACAAGACTAGTTTTGGATTAGTCAACAACCCTAACTTGAAATAATCATAACTTTGTACCTGTAATGAATAAATATTTTAAAATGATACAAAATGTTCTTCAATGTGTTTTATGCAATTCCTCCAGGTGTCACTACATGGAACCTCTCAGAAAAGGAGTTATAGCAAAAATGGCACACCTTGCTGAATTCTATCTTACTCTAAGGAGCGACCTTGTAGAGTGTGCCCTGCACGGAATATTTGTTGAATTAATCTGAAAATGTTACGCAACATACCAAATATTGTGCTCTAACCAACACATGTTTTCTTACTGAATTTGGATATGTTATGAAGAAGTTATGACTTCTTTACCCGAAACACCTGTTTTTGACTAGTTTCAAGACTAGCCACAAACCTTATTTTCCACGGAGTGTAAATCCAAAAATACAACAACCCAAAAGATGAATTTTTTACCACAGATACTTGGATATGCTTCCTCAATGTCATAGCAATTTCACGGTCTGGATCATTCTAGACAAAAAGTTATTGCGAAAATGATGAGATGACTTGAAACAAGCATACCTTAGAAAGCATCATCAAAATAATTTATACTTTCTTGAATTTCGGCCTTCTTTTCTTCACTTTCCTTAGAAATTCGGCTTAGATATCCTTTGGTTACCTCAGACACCTATAGGTATTCAATATTCTCAAGTGTGTTTAAAATGAGAGAGCCTTGCCTCTTATTTATACTCTCCAAGTAGCTTCCTTAAAAACATCTTCTAGGTCACTTTACCCACTTTCCTTATTTTAGGGTTAACCCATTTCTATTTTTTCCATTAAATTTATTATTCAAATAATTTATTTTGTATTCAATTTGAATTATAGTACACTCATCACTTCACTTTATTATTTACCTTTTAAAATCTGTTAAACCACTTTGACTACTTTGACCTTTTGGGGCTTCTAGATGACATAAGAGGGTCCTCTAACTTTGTAAGGCCATAAATCTCAAACCGTGAGGAGTTATGTGACATTCCACATACCAATAGAAATGGAATGACATGTACCATCCATATAGAATAGTATTATCTGCAAATATATGAAAACTCATACCATTATCCATCAGACAAACTTGGGTCCATTACCCAAACCTGGGTTTGTCCAAATTCTCATGGCCATAACTCTCAAACTGTGAGGAGTTATGTGACGTTCCACATACCACTGGAAATGGAATGAAAATCACTATCCATTTAGGATATTTTCACTGACAAATTAAATGACCTTCATCTCATTATTCCACAAATAAACATGGGTTCTCTAACCATACTTCTAGGATAACTCAATCCGCAAAGTGTCTTCCCGTGAGGGATTTCACCATAAGGGGACCACTTTGGAGTTCATCTATTTGTACTTATTATCAACCATGACAAAACAATAATGAGTCATATTTGCGTCAAACAAACTTGGCTCCATTACCCAAATGTTTTTGCTACTGGAATTTGCTACCATACTTTCTCCAAGGGTTGACATCAATCACTAAGGGTTGACATCAATCTACAATATCACTCTCCAATAGTTGACATCAATGACAACCAAAAATCCATACCAACTATCCATCAACCTAATCCAATTGTCTGACAAGAGAGAGGGGGGGGGAGTGAGGGAGGAAGAGAGAGAGAATTAGAGAGTGGGAGAGGGAGGAATGTGGAGAGAAGATGAAGATAGTGAGTGGGGTAGAGAGAGATCATGGGGGGAACAATAGGGGAGAAACAGGGGGGAAGAGGGACACAAGGGGAGAGGGGAAGAGGGGGAAGAGAGAGAAGGATATGGAGAGAGAGAGGGGGGGGAAGAGTGAGCAAGGGATAGGGAGAGTGAAGTTGGAGAGAAAGAGAGGAAGATAGAGGGAGGGAAGGAGGGAGAGGGGGGAACAGGGGGCGGGGGAGAGAGTGAGAGAATTGATTTGTGTTAACATGAACGCATGTGCATTCATGTTGATAATAATGCACACACATTTTAAGAACACATATGCGTTATTCGAATTTCAATTTTTTTCGAGTAGGAGTGATAACTCTAGCATATGTGTTTTTCGAGTTGGTTGCCTTAGATTTAGGTTCGAGATGAAAAACCTAGTGGTTCGGTCTGCAAATACATAAAAACCTCCATTTTTATGAACTCCTCTCCATATCTATGTTTTTGACGTTATTTTTCTATAGGCTACACAATTTAGTTATTGACGAAACTACAGACATAAACAGGGTTGGTTGTGTAGATTCCAAATATACATTTTTTTTTAAATTAATAATGTTTACTATTTTTAATCTAATTTTGTCTTGACATATATCATAATCCTAGAATACATACCTCTATTATTTCTTCTATAACTTTTTGTTGGCTTAACCATTTATTGAATGAGTTATATGTGGCACTAGAGGAGACCAATATCTATGATATGGAAAAAAAAATTGTTTTGATCATGTTAAGACCTTCTTATCATGCACGAACAAAAGACATTGTAATTTCAGGGATATGTTGAATTTGATAATTTAAAAAAAAAAAATTAATTAATATCATAAATTTCCAAAAATTACACGGCAGAAGAAAAATGGGTTTTCTACAAGTATACAAGTTTTTGGAATGAAATTCCATCGTTAAGGTACTTAACACTTGCACAAATGAAATTATATACCTTATATTTTGTTCGAAAAATAAGATACCATTGTTAGAAAAAATCAAATTTGGCATAGTTATTCACAATTTCTATGAATAAAAGTTGTATATTTGGAAAGCTAATTCAGTTTCCTACATTTTGTCTTCTTACACCATATTCAAATTCATTGTAAAAGTACCTTGAATAATCCCTCCAAGTTAACAATTGTTGTTTTCTCAGGTTTGCATTGCCACTAATGCGTCATGAGAGAGAGAGAGAGAGAGAGAGAGAGAGAGAGATTAACTTCACACAATGCATAAAACAAGTCATTTAATTGATTGAAAAAGGAGGCACTAAATCAATGTAGAATCTATGTATATTAAATAAGAATCCAAACTATATCCACATAGCATTAAACATCAAAAGTTATATATGAAGAGATTAATGTAGAGTTTTACATTAAAAAACAAATTTTAAAATGATGTATGTACATTAAATAAAAATTCAAATTACACTAACAATGTAGTTACATAAATGGTGATGATGATGATTAATGTCTACTAAAATCAAATTTGGTTTGTTGAACTTTATGAAATGTGAAAAAATTAGTTGGGTTTCTTTATAATTTTATTTCTATGTTTAAAAGCTTTAAAAGAAGCATTCCTAAATCACCATAATTTTGATGAGTAAAATGGTTAGGAAAGTTTGTATTGTAAGAAATATTTTAAAATTGTGATTTAATGTGGGTGCATGTAGGACATTTTAAGAGAAAGTGTTTTTCATCTTCAACCCTCTTATTGTCACAAGGATACAAATTCTTTCGACCCACAACTTTCTAGGAATTTCCAATGCTCATTTCAATATGGAGATTGTGAGAGTTTGTCCATATTTTAGTCAAAATAGAGAGAGACTTTTGATCTTCTAGACTAAGGTTGATCACCTTCTTATAGTATCTTAATTTTATTTTATCCTCTAATTCTTAATTCTTTATCTCACCACAATTTAAATGCAATAATATGTTTAATATTATAGTTATTTTGGAGAGTGACTCCTTCCTTTATACCTTAATGATTTAACCAAGACTTGGGAGCATTATATCAACCCAACTTGATTTGTAGGTGGTTTTGCCTTGAGTTTGAAGGAATTTTAATAAACCTCTTGTCTTCCATATAGGTCATTTTGTTCTTATACACCAAATACCTAATCATAATCATGATGTCAATGGAGGAAATATTCATTTTTATAAAAATGATAGAATAGGG
>ML781795.1:770427-800942 GCA_009831015.1 Picea engelmannii
GGTGACGGTAAGGCCGAAACCACACTGTAAAAGAACCAGGTGAAGGAAGTTCCAGTTTATACAATCGAAGGCCTTTTTAAGATCCAGCTTGAGCAGAGCAGCCTGTTGTTTTCTCGACTTTAAACTATGGATACATTCATGAGAAACCCCCACAGCATCGAGGATTTGCCTGCCTTTTAGGAATCCTAGCTGTTCATCGGACAAGGCCAAAGACAAAAAAGGACGAATTCTCCTCGCTATGACCTTGGAAATAAGTTTGTAACACAAGTTACAAAGGGATATAGGGCGAAAATATTGAAAGTGTTTGGTCTGATTTGACTTTGGAATCAGAACCATGAAGGTTCTATTGATCTGTGGGTTCACTACACCTCTAACTCTGGAATCCTCAACCACGTCCAAAAGATCCTGTGCCAAAAGATCAAAAAAATGCAGAAAAAATTCAACAGACCAGCCGTCTGGTCCGGGGCTTTTTTCTTTATCAAATCCCTGGAGCACCTCCAACAACTCCTCCTTTGTGCAAGGTGCCTCCAAGGCTATGACTTCCTCGGCAGAAATCATATTGGGAAACTGGCTTGCTAGATCAAATTGTGCAGCAAGATCCGGAGCCTGGGAAACCTTGAAAAAAGATTTAAAATGGTTGAAGGCCGCTGACTTTATACCTTCCTGTGTACTGTGTAAGCACCCATCCTCATACTCGATGTCCCAAAGATGTTTTTTGGTGCGCCTGGCACTTGCAAAACGGTGGAAAAAGCGAGTGTTTTTGTCACCAGATTCAAGCCAAGTCATGCGACTTTTCAACCGCCATCTTTCTTCATCAGCACGCAAGTGGGCATTACGCTGTTCCTCAAGGCCTCAGATTTTTAAATCAGTATCAAGAGTGTTAAAAGCCTGTAGATTGTGGCGAAGAAGAAGGTCCAGTTCCTGCTCAATCCTGTGTAAGTCGGCTTGTTCAGCCAGTTTTTTCTCTTTTAGCCAAAGAATGGAACGGGATTTTAACCTGGATAGTTTGACCGAGAGGTTGCCTTGAGGGTCATCCTGCGGCAAAGAGGAGGAATCGGTCCAAACCGATTTGACCAGACTGTTGAAAGAGGCTTCTCTCAGCCATTGAGGGTTGAATTTGAAGGGCAGTCTCGCACCAAACCGTCCTGTACCCAGCTGTAAACAAATGGAGGCATGGTCAGAGATAAAAGGGAGATTTACCCAGGATCGATAGCAACAAGAAGGTGTAAGCAGGTCCTCAGCAATAAGAAAACGATCTAATCGTTTGGAAATACTTGCTATGTCGTGTCTCCCATTTCGCCAGGTGGGAATTAGCTCCACTGGTTTCAAATCTACTAAGGCATTTTTGTAAAATAAGCGATTAAAAAAGATGTGGAGAGGGTCAATCTGTGCCCTATCTCCCCAAATTTACTCTGAGCTAGTGGTGAGATTGAGATCACCAGCCAGGATGAGGTTTTTTGTAGCCAAAATCCCCAGGTCGTCCAAGCGTTGCCAGAATAATTTGCGGTCAGCACAAGGACCGTATACATTCAACAGGTTGATGTTTGCCTTTAGATCAAAACAGTGACCGGAGAGAAGAATTCCACCTGGACTGAGCATTGGAAGGAAATCAAAGAAAGAGGGATCCCACGAGGCCAGGAGGGCCCCCGAGTTCCCAACCGAGCTAGCTGCGCAAGTCAACCAAGAGGGTCTCAGAAGGTGTATGAAATCCCTTGCAGTTGAGGCATCCACGAGAGTTTCTTGTAGAAAAATGACTGTCGGCTTATAGAGATCCAGTAGTCTACGCAGGGAGGCACGTTTCAGGGGCCCTCCAACCCCTCTAATGTTGACAGAAAGGAGGATCATGACTTACCTCGAGCGAGGGATTTTAAATCTCTAAGGGCCCCAGTAGTTGAAGAAGATGTAGATGTATCCAATGCCACCTGACCAGCTTGTGTTTTTTTCTGTGCACTGTGGGTTTTAAGCGGCGAGAGCTCCAGTCCAATACCTCTCGACCAAGCAGGATCCGGTCCAGGTAAAGGTTTTGTGGTAGAAGAGGAAGGTCGGTCAGATGACGATAGTGTGGGATGGCAGAGAGCTTTCCCAAGGTAGGTATTGATGGGAAGTGACTCGTAGGGGAGAGGAGAGGTCGGGGTAGGGATCGGAAACATGGAGTCAAGTTGCAGGACAGATTGGGTCGGTTCGGAATATCTAGGGAGAGAGCACGGATCAGGCAACTCCTCAGTAATAGAAGGTTCAGGAACAGAGCACGGTTCAGGAAATGATTGTTTTCTCAAAGAATTTGCTGGAATTGATCCAGTTGGAGTAAGTGTCGAAGGGGGTAAGTGGTCAACAGGGACATGTATAGTGGGTGATGGAAAAGAAGTGGGAAAAAGAGATGGGGGGTCGAGCTTGTCTGAAGGGGAGTCCGGGGCAGCAGCAAACGAGGAAAAGTCTACCTGTTCAGATATGTAAAGTCTGTCCCAAGAGGTAAAAGTGTTATAGAGAGAAGGGCAAAAGTGATGGATTATACCTAAGACAGAATCATCAGTCGGAAGTGTATCCCTCTCGGCAAAAGCAGCTTCCTCCATATGTTGGTTGGGTGAAGAGATATATCCATCAAAAGATGGATCCTCAGCCGGATCCAGATCAAGTGCTGGAGGTGGGTACTTGTGGCAGTCTTTCCTCAGGTGGCCAGTGCGACGAGAGAAGGAACAATGAAATGGTATGCCTAAATAGTCAATTCGTTGAGAAAATCGCTGGTTGCGCCAATCAATCTCCAGGATTTCAGGTAATCCTGCTTGAATGTCCATTTCCAGATATATCCTTGCCATTTTCCTGTCCGGAGCCGAGAGGGAGGATGGATCCAGTCTTAGAAAATGCCCTATGGAGGAGCCAATCAGTTCAAGCGCTTGCTGGTTCCAGAGCTGTAAAGGGAGGCCTGGAAGAAGAACCCATAAGTGACGAAGGCTGAAGAACTCCGAGGCTGGATTGAAACCTAGTCTCCATCTCTTTAGCATAAGGCTGCCTTCGTCATAGGCCCAGAATCTTTCCAGGATGAGCACTGTGTCTTCTGGTTTTTGGAAAATAAAGCCCATCCAGCCTTGTTGGAGTAAGAGGATCTTTGGTGAGTATCCCAGTAGTGGATTCCAGTGTTCAGCGATCCAGTAGTCCAAACTCTGTTTGCATTTTTCCTTATAAGCTAGTCTCCCTACTAGAGCGCAGAGAGCCAGCTTGCAAGCATCGGGAAGTCCTACATCCATACCAAGTGTAAGTTTGGGATGTCTGATCTTGGGCTTCCAAACTTTCTGTCTGCGTTTGTGTAAGCTCGACTTCAGAGGAGTTTGTCCTGTGAGAGACCGATAACCAAACTGGTTGTCATCCTGTAAAGCAGATAAATCATCACGTTGTTTTCTTTTGTCCTGTAAGCGGGCTCCACTGAATGTGACCTGTTTAGATGATCCAGAAAGGTTTTGTGTAATAGGCCTGGTAAACGGTTTTGTATGAGCAGGTGTGTTTGCGGTACCGGGAGTCGGGATAGATGGATGAACGGGCCAGTTAGAGGTTTGAAAGTGTGCTGTGCACAGGTCATCAATCTTAGCTAGGATAGCTGGGTGGTCCCATGGATCCCCTGAGCCTCCTACCGCGGGTTCCATGTCTTAGACTCGCCACAGAAGCTTGCAGAGCAACAGGACAGTTAATCAGTGGGGTGTTGTGAAAGGGGCTTCAAGTAAGTCAGAGAGGAGAAGGAGAGGCGCAAGGGTCACCAAGACTTGGTAACTGGACAGGTACTGACAACTGTGGAAAGCAAGTGTCTGGGGAAGAGAGGGGGGCGATCTCAAGATCTGGGAGATCGGATAAAGCAAAAGACAAAATAAAAGGTCAGATAGGCAAAAACATACAACAGGAAGGGTACCAGATCCCGAACGAAACCAGCTGGGTTCGGTGTTTGCAGCGCTAATACCAGAAGATCACGGACTATCTGTCTCCGAGCCTCCAGGGAGATGGAATCAGGAACAAAACCACTGTATACTGTAGTCCCGGTCAAAGGTAAGAAAAGGAGACCCGCCAAAGATCGGGTGTTGGGTCGGGTCCGGTGTCGATAGTAGCCTGTGGGGTGCCCTGAGTTCAGAGTTTGCAGTGCTAAGACCGGAAGATAACGGACTTTTCGTTACCGAGCCCCACGGAGACGGAATCAGGAGAAAAAATCACTGTAAACTGTAGTCCCAGTCAAAGGTAAGTGAAGGAAACTCGCCAAAGATCGGATGCTGGGTTCGGGTCCGGTGTCGTTAGTAGCCTGTAGAAAAAAGAAAAGACACGAAATCAATATAAAATTTTACAATAAGGTTTCGTATAAAGAGAAAATAATGAATAAATATTATAACAACGATAATTACATTAACTTTACACAATATGTACAACTCATTTAATTGATTAGGAAAAAGAAAAGACACGAAATCAATATAAAATTTTACAATAAGATTTCGTATAAAGAGAAAATAATGAATAAATTAATTGCCTTTTTTTTCAATTTAAAGGTTGAAAATTTAATCAAAACAATGTGAAACATTTTCTCTTCAAAATCATATATTAAAAAAAAACATTCTACTAAAATTTTACTACCTTTAAGTCCGTGAAGCGAACCCGCAATTCGTTTGAATAGATTTTAAACAAAAAGGTGCGTTTGAAAATGATTTCCTGATATAAGCTCAAGACGGGGACATTAATTTTTCCCCAATATCGTCAGAAAAAGTCTCACCTCGCTCTCACCACTTTATCCAAAAAAAATTCCCACCATGCTCATCTCATTCATTCCCTAATACTTCATAAAATTTCCACCATGCTCATCTCATTCATTCCCCAATACTTCATAACCTGTTAAGAAAAAATGGTTAGAAAATATATATCATGCATATCAAATTTACCCAAGTTCAAACTATATAAATGCATTCCATCTCCTCATTGCTACTTAATTTAAAAAAATTAACCTGGGTAATGAAAGCCATAGTAATTATTTGGTGGGTAATATAACCAATTTTCCACCACAACAATATAAATGCATTGCATCTCATCATTGCTGCTTGATTTTAAAAAATTAGCTTGGATAATGGAAACCATAGTAATTATTTGGTGAATAATATAATTAATTTTCCACCATAATTTCTTGCTCCAACTTATTACCATTTGAAGTAGTAAAATCTCCTAGTGATGTTACAGATGAAGTGGCATAAGATGGACTCTCCTCTGGCCAAAATGCTTAAATACAGAAAAAAAGAGATTACTTTAACAAAAGCATAAATATATGATAGTAGAATTACTTTAACAGTACCAATTCCAAGTTCAGGTCTATGGATAAAGGTTCATTCCTAGGCCAAACCAAAACCAATCAATCATTATCCAGTAAGTAGATATGATGTTAATGGAATTGCTTTCTTCATGTAAGAATTAGTATAGTAACTTCCTTTCTTGACCTAAGGTTGAGCTTTTCGAGGGAGTTGTTCTCTATCTATTTCATTATCTAGGGAGTAAAACCAAATAATTATTATTCTGTGGAAGAAAACTCAAATAAATTCATCCATTAATAAAGCAATAATTATTTCTTGGAAACATCTGAATCATAAGCACCACCCAAGTTTAAACCAATCAAATAAGCAAATAAGTGTGGTTGGGGCCACTCATTGGTTGTTATAGATTTGTTGATCCAAGAGAATAAAGTAGGAAACACCAAAATGAATTCTACTAGTACTTGCTCAATGATCCTGCCAAATAAGAATGCATTTTAGATGGATGGTTCATCAAAAAGAAAAATACCATATTTTGGAAACTCCCTAGCCCTATTCCGTGAAGTAAATCCACCGCCCAAACAAAGGTCATAGGTCTGTGTAAAGATTCAAAAAGGAGTCGTTGCCTTGCCTTCTTTTATTTTTGGATTTAGGTAGTCCTTCCTTGGACTAAAAATCATTAGTTCCAAGGAGTGGGAGTAGTTTATCTATCCAAGGGTACTAAGCTAAGGAGCATTCAAAGAAAAGGGGAATTCCAAAAGGGACGAAAGAAACGGCCATCATAAATCACAACGCACCCTTTTTGTTTCAAGATTAGTCCATGTTTAAAGTATTAAAAACTATTACAATGATGAAAAATGATTATTAACAAATTAAGGGAAAAAAAATAAGCATAAGAAATTTCCTAAAGGTTTTTTTTAATATAATTCACTTTCACATATGAGAAATGTATATTCTCATTATGTTTAAGTACATCTTATTAAACATAAAAAATCAATATTGAAGTTGGAATTTTTTCATAATTCTTCATATTTCCCCACCCTCGTTAATTTTTATCCCTTTGGATTTGTCACTTATAAAATATAATACTTAAACTCTATCAACCCTCATTCTCAAGACTCAACACATTATCCTTGGTATCTAACCCTTAAAACTTTTCCTTTAAGCGCCACACTTATCATTCCACTCTTAATTGCTTAACCATTAACAATTTACTCTCCATGACCCAATTTTAATGCTTTATCATTGTCGGGTAAATTGTATGCAATAATTTTCGTTACATTTAATGTCAATGTAGGGGTTCATAAACTTAGAGGTGAAAGCACATGAAATGAAGGACTAAAGCTCTAATATATCATATGTCAACGACAATCCAAATAAACCAAGCAAGTCGAAGCAAAACAAGTTGCAGGAAATTAATGTTAAGAATGTATTACTGGGATGTGAGACAATAAGTTCTATGAGGGCTCAGGGTTACAATATTTCATATAAATATGTTCATGTAACTTCTCATGTATAGCTTTACTAACATGTCTCAATACTTCAGTGATTTTTCCTATAATGAATAATGAAGCTGAAGTTAAAACTATTCTACCATCTTAGAGGACAAACAATCCATACTGAAATCCAATCAATTCATCAAAAACTTATTCTATCTTCTCAAGAGACAAACAACCCATGCGACAAACCAAACACTAATGAAAATGTTATGAAGACAATCTTAACTCTATCCACAGATTGAATAACAAACATGAGTAGAAATAAAATAACCTACATGTCATGCATAGATCTCTGATCTATGCATGATCATGTTCTCTAATCTGTTCTCCTTCTGATCTTTCAATTTGCAGATGTTAAGGGTTCTCACACCAAACAATTAAAAACACTGATAGAAAATTAGAAAACAAAGACTAGTAATGAATTATTTTCGTCAAATTTCCTTTTAATATCCAAGCTATAGTCTTCCACTTTCAAAGACTAAGTACTCATGATCTATGAATATGTTAAATCTGACAATAAGAGTTTTATTTACTTTTCAAAAACTTATTCAACGAAATGAGGAATTATGTTCATAAGTTTACTCTAACTATGTTTTATCAGTCAACTAAAAGGATCTTGAATCTCCAGTTGGTGCTACTGATTAGATGTTAAACTTCTTAGTTTAGAGTGAAAGCTTATGTATAGGAAATATAATCCCACAGTCAATACTTTTAATGCAAAGAACATGTGGTGGCACTATACTTATACAAACAACTTGTTCACATAGAGGTGACTCAGCTTGTTATGCATTTTTCAGTATTAATTGGGTGATGCAAAATTGAAAAACAAGCAACAATATTTAGACTCGATCTTCACAAAGAAGTTCAGGGCATTTCCAGAATTGGATGCTTTGTCATAAGTGATTGGATCGACTTCTATCATATTGTATAATTTAATTGCAAATACTCTGCAAAATTTACATCAATCGAAAATCATCGGAAAAAGAATAATAAACCATTCGAAAAGAAAATCGTTGTCTCCTGAAAAGTAAGAAAATGACTTTATAAGCTAACTCTAGAGGTCACACCTTGATATATCGCACCATTCACTAATAAACAAACTTAAGGTTATCGTTGGGTAAAACCTTTCACACTCAACTCTGCAAATTATGGTATTGTGCTACAGAAACAAGATGGAAATAAAACAATAACGAAAACTATTGAAGTAAGGTTGTAATATACTTTAGTCATGTAGCATCTATTTGTCAAGCTTCTTATCTTTTTACTGGCATGGTTTTCATCAAAGTTTCGAATGTGTTCATGGATCTCAGCAAAGATTATAATAGTTGTTATGTTTTCAAATGTATCTCTGCAACACAGTCTCAAACTTTTTTGTTTGTATATAAACCATTGGCTATTCTTTTGATTAGTTAAACAATCTACCATAGCCCATAACTATTCACTTTTATCACAAGAAACTTAACAACATGTATCATCCAAACAACTCACATATTCAAATTCATTCTCTCGAAAAAAAAAAAAAAAAAAACATAATAATGTTGACAATGAGTCGAACCCTAGATACGATCTGAAATATTTTGTGTAATTTTGAATGAAGGGGGTTTCTTTCTCAAGAAAAAATTTAAATTTTATGAATTACCACTTATTCACACAAAGGAAGATATTATAAACACACACACAACCTGTAAATTAATCTTCAAACATTTGCAACACAAAATCAAAGCAATATAAGAAACTAAACTAAGTTACAAAAATAACTTAGCTCGTTGTACCTAGGACTGGTGGGACCTTGCCAACTCTAGTAGCGAGCTATGAAGATTCACTCACTCACGAACATAACAACACCTTAAACCATAACTACAAGTTTTATTAAAACAGAGAGTTGGCAAAGTTATTGCATGTATATTACTCCATACACATATGGATTCAACCCCTATCCTGGTTAATTCATTAAGCAGTCTCCCTCATGATCTATGAGGCCCTACTTATACATGAAAACCATTGAGAAGAGGATACGATCAAATCCCAAAACTCAGAAAACAAATTTTACATTTTTTGAAAAAAAAATCATAAAGTTTGGTTTTTACTGTAATTT
The DNA here is from genome assembly GCA_009831015.1 of Picea engelmannii. Taxonomy (NCBI): domain Eukaryota; kingdom Viridiplantae; phylum Streptophyta; class Pinopsida; order Pinales; family Pinaceae; genus Picea; species Picea engelmannii. Next base: position 779,283 of record ML781795.1, read on the forward strand.
GGGAAAATTCGGATTAGAGATCCATCCTTATCTCTTAAACCATTCCTAATTTTGGAAAACCGTCGCTTTGCTACTCCATTTTCCACATTCTGGACAAAACCCATATTCTAGAATTTTTAGATTCGACCTTATACGCACGAAAATCGAGGTGGAAGTTGGGAGTTTGAAAATTGTCTACTAATTTTGGTTGTAAAACTAATCTCGTGATGGAGGTCCACACATGTGACCTAGGCATGTTCTGACCCATATGTGAGCATGTCGATGACGATGCGAAGAAAACCCATGTTCTTTATTTTTTCTCGAAGATGCACCAATAAGCTAAGCTACAATATCGAGTATGGGAACTACAGGTACGGGAATGCTAAACATGCTCATTAAGCCTAGAAAAAGGTGTTTGGAAGCTCAACGAGGACCACTACAAATGTAAGAACACTTTTAATGTCGAATAAAATTGGAGAATACGTTTGATCTGCATGATCCATCATCCGCAAAACTACGATAAAATCATCTTTAATCACTAAAAACATAGAAAAATGATGTATACACATTATGTATAATGGTGAATGATGATGGTGAATGAGGGTTTATGGAATAGATGTACATGGATTATTAGCGAAATATTGACTCTATTGGGTAGAGAATTATGAAAAAAATGGATCCCAACATTCCCCCAAACCCAAGGATTTGCATGTCCTCATGCAAACAAGAACTTGTAAATCTTTATTCAATGTTCATTGTATACTCTATTTAATTATATCGTATGGATAGATATCAATGAAATTATTTATTTATGTAGGTGTTGGTTCTTGTGGAGAAACACTTTGAAGACTGAAGGTGTTGGTTCTTGCGGAGAAACACTCTTTGCAACCAATTTATTAGATAGTCACAAAAAACATATGTCAACTTGATTTCCTTTAGAACAAAGCAACAAAAATTGTCATGAAAATGGAGGACAAGCAAGAGATGGTCATTATGAGAGATGGTGGATGGTATGAGTGTGGAGAATGGTTTGTGGAATGATGAATATGGTGGCAGTATGAACTTGGGCACTTTTATGAGGGACAGTGAATGAGTGTGGAGAATGGTTCATGAAGATAGTGGTAGTATGAATATGAACTTGGGAACTTTTATACTTTGTGGATTTTCATCTTAAGACCAAACTTTTACTTGTGGTTCTTTTCTTACAATGACTTCATCCTCTTAGAACATTTAGAGGATGACCTTAGGAATGTTTTATGATCTATAAAGAGAAGACACTATGAATGTTGCTTGTTGTATTTGTACTTGTATACCACATATTTTCTTTTTATTGCTTGGTCTTGTGATCAGAGTATTTATTATCATTTTGAAACCAATGTGTACTTGTGGTTCTTTGCTTAAATAGGAAATAATGACTTCATCCTATTATGCAGAAAATTTAGTTAATATCTTAGGAATTTTTTATGATGTACAAGGAGAAGACATTATACGTGTTCCTTTGTGTTTGTATACCACACTAGTTTTTCTTTCATTATTTCCATGGTCTTGTCATCAAAATATAGAGTTTATTGTAGATGGTGGATTGATGGTTGGTGATGGGTACTTTTTAGGTGGTGATGATGTGTAGTGGAGTGTGGAGTGGTTATGCATCATATTTTCTAAATTCTTAGTAAATTAAATAGATTTATACATGTTTTACCTCAAGTTACCTTTTCTTTGAATCCTAACGTGTTGTTGGTTGGAATGAAGGATATGATGCATGATGACTGAATTCTAAAGATAAGAGAGAGAGAAAGGTGGATAACTACTAAGAATATGAGATATGTTGGTGAGAGAATTGAAGCTGATGAGAGATGAAGAGGCTGAATTGAATCCTGTCGAAGGAAAAAATAATTGGTGGAAGATGTTGGAGATGCTAAAAAGAATCTGAAGATATGGAAGGGACATGAAGATCTCCCCCAAACCCAAGGTTTTTCATGTCCTCATGCAAACTGCTTAAGACTGAGTGGAAATATTTTATTGGAACAAGATGCTACGAGAAAAAAAAACTACTGCAATCTTTTGTTGATACCATGAAAGAATATAGTCCTTGTACTTTATCTGCACGCATGTACAAGTTATTCCATGTGAATGAATTTTCTTGAAGTCGAACATGGAAAAACTTCATTGGATTACCAGTCAATAATGGAAACTATTAACCAACAAGAGACCACTCACCAGTGACGTCAATGAGTGTCAAGGTACTAGGGTAAAACCAAGAAGATACAAATAGATGTGTTGATGTTGAGTCCCTTACAGGTTCTAAAAATCAAGAGACATTGATGTATCACCTTGTCTTCAGTGAGGAAGTATACCATTGAGGCATGTAAACACCAAGGTACTACAAATGAATCTAACCTTGTTCATAGATGATGTGCTAATGTCAATGGGACAAGATTCATTGGAAGAGGAACTTAAGGAATTCCACATCATCCAATGTGAGCACAAAAATAAATGATTTGAATAATACAATACAAGATTTGAACCAACATAAACTTATATAATCTATTGTGAATATTTCCTGCCAGGAGCCCTGGTTTTCGAGCAAGATTCATGTCTAGCTGCGCCAGTTACATGGTTTTCACAACTAGACTTATTTTTCTATATAATATTCTATTTATCTATTTATTACAATTTCCTACTCTACTTGAAAAAAGGAAACCCTTTTCTCAAGTGTAGGAGTACTTCCAGTGGAGCCATGTGCGTAACAAGAATACCAACACACTCATACTCAAGTTTGAAAAATATTCTTTAACGTATACTAGAGCATGATATACCAGTTGCTTCAAATGATAGGATGTCAAGAATTGTTGAAGAAGAAAGTGGTGCTTCGACCTAATAGTCGTTTGGAACCAACATTCAATAAAGTCATGATGTTCTTGGTTCACTTGTTCATTTGGACCACGAAGGATTCACCTTGTTGACGAATATATTATCATGTATTGGGAGGGGGTTCAACAAAAGGATTTTGGGAGATATTTATCAATATCTAGTGAAAATAGAGGTATTCTTTAATATCCCACGAACGCACGTGCTATGTCCCAGGATCACTAAGTGGAGACCCCGTGATTTGGACCACTTTGTACATCCTCCTCTACCGTGCCATGCAAATATTTGACTCTCAAATGGTTGGTCTCTTGGATGCATACATGATCTAATGATAGGTGCATCAAGAACTCCTTGATCTCAGGATCTAATGGCTTCTCTCCATCGAATGCGGTCCACAATACCTTGGTTTCCTCGACAATTTGGCAAGGATGATAAAATAAAGATTCTATATCTTCTTGTGGATGTGGCTCATGTGGATTTTTTTCTTTTATCATTTCTAGAGAGGTAGGTTTGTTCTTGATTGCGGTCAGGATTTTTTCTTCTTGAGAGGCATAGACACTGACTTCTGCTAGAATTTGAGAAAGCTTTCGGAGTAACATTTCCTCCTCATTTCAACAGACTCTTGAGAATCCTTCTTTTTCTAGTTGGTAGGTCTTGTCTTGCACAAGGTTTAGTGTATGGGGGATCTTATATCTCCAAAAAAATTAAAAGTCTTAAAGAAATGAAAAGGAAACAAACTTAAAGAAAATACAAGAACACTAATCATGTACTCAAAGCACCATTGTGCTACTAAGATCATGTTGTCACCAAGTTATCTATTAACACAAGTCAGGTTTCTCTTTTTTTCATGAATCAAAATAAAACAAAACACAGTTGCATTAAAGAATGTAATGAGGCTTTGGAGAAAATCACCAAAGTAAATGCGTTGGGATAGAACCCCTTCAAAAATTCTAAAGCAAGGGCACCTTTGCATCTTATAGATTCTCCTCCCCCAAATTGCAATTGTAGATAAATTACACACAAAACAGAGAATTTGTAAAAATAACCTACCTATGCTCTAATCCCTTTAGCACCTCCCTGACAATGACACCAAAAATTTCAGGTAAATTATATGCAATAATTTTTGTTACATTTAATGTCAACTTGGAGGTTCATAAACTTAGAGGTGCAAGCAAAAAAATGTAGGACTAAAGCTCTAATCTATCCTACGCCAACAAAATCCCAAATAAACCAAGAAAGTCGAAGAATTTTTTTTTGTAGGAAATTAATGTTAAGAATATATCACTGGGATGTGAGACAATAAGTGTTATGATGGCTCAGGGTTACAATATTTTATATAAATATTTTCATGTAACTTCTCATGTACAACTTACAAGCATGTATTGATCCTTCAATGATTTCTCCTATAGTGAATAACGAGGATGAAGTTAAAACTATTCTACCGTCTCAAAGGAAAAACAATTTGTTCTGAAATCCAATCAATTCATCAAAAACTTATTCTATCTTCTCAAGAGACAAACAAGACATGCAACAAACCAATCACTGATGAAAATGTTATCAAGCCAATATTAACTCTATCCACAGATTGAATACCAAACATGAGTAGAAATAAAATAAATTAAATGTCATGCATAGATCTCTGATATATTCATGATCATGTTCTCTAACATTTTCTCCTTTCGATCTTTGAATTTGTATATGTTAAAGGTCCACACATCAAACAATTAAAAGCACTAACATAAAATTAGAAAACAGAGACTAGTAATGAATTATTTTTGTTAAATTTCCTTTTACGATCCAAGCTATAGTCTTCCAATTTCAGAGACTAAGCACTCTTTATCTATGAATAGGGTTAAATATGACAATAAGAGTTATATTTACTTTTCAAAAACGTATTCAACAAAATGAGTAATTATGGTCATAAGTTTACTCTAAGTATGTTTTTATCAGACAACTAAAAGGATGTTGAATCTCCACTTGGTGCTATTGATCAGATGTTCAACTTCTTAGTTTAGAGTGAAAGATTATTAACATGAAATCTAATCCCACGGTCAATACTTTTAACACAAAGAACGTGTGGTGGCACTATACTTATAAAAACAACTTGTTCATATAGAGGTGACTCAACTTGTTATGCATTTTTCAGTATTAATTGGGTGATGAAAAATTGAAAAACAAGAAACTATATTTTAGGATCGATCTTCACAAAGCAGTTCACAACATTTCCAGAATTGTATGCTTTGTCAGAAGTGATTGGATTGACTTCTATCATATTGTATAATTTAATTGCAAATACTCTGCAAAATTTACATCAATCGAAAAGCATCAGTAAAAGAGTAACAAACCATTTAAAAAGAAAAGATTTGTCTCCTGAAAAGTATGCAAATGACTTTATAAGCTAATTCCAGAGGTCACACCTTGATAGATCATACCATTCACTAATAAACAAACTTAAGGTTGTCGTTGGGTAAAACCCTTCACACTCAACTATGCAAATTATGGTATTATGCTACAGAAACAAAATGGAAATAAAAGAATAGCCATAACTGTTTAAGTAAGGTTGTAATAGACTTTAATGATGTAGCATCAATTTTTCAAGATTCTTATCTTTTTACTGTCATGGGTTTCATCAAAGTTTCGAATGTGATCATGGATCTCAACAAAGATTATAATAGTTGTTATCTTTTCAAATGTATCTCTGCAACACAATTTCAAACTTTCACGTTTTTATATAAACAATTGGATATTCTTTTAATTAGTTAAAAAATCTACCATAGACCATAGCTATTCACTTTTATCATAAGAAACTTAACAACATGTATCATCCAAACAACTCACAGATTCAAATTCATTCTCTGAAAAAAAAAAAAAACATAATAATGTTGACAATGAGTCGAACCCTAGATATGATCTGAAATCTATTGTGTAATTTTGAATGAAGGTGGTTTCTTTACCAATACAAAATTTAAAATTTATGAATTAACACTCATTCACACAAAGGAAGATATTATAAACACACACGCAACCTTTAAATTAATTTTCAAACATTTACAACACAAAATCGAGTCAATATAAGAAACTAAACTAAGTTACAAAAATAACTTAGCTCGATGTACCTAGGATTGGTGGGCCCTTTCGAACCCTAGTAGCGAGCTATGGTGATTCACTCACTCATGAATATAACAAAACCATGAACCAAAACAACAAGTTTTATTAAAACAATGTGTTGGCAGAATTACAACATGTACATCAGTCCATACACATATGGATTCAACCCCTATCATAGATAATTCATTAAGAACTATCCCTCATGATCTATGAGGCCCTACTTATACACGAAAACCATTGAGAAGAGGATAGGATCAAATCCCCAAACTCAGAAAACAAATTTTACATTTTTGAAAAACAAATTTATAAAATTTGGTTTTTACTGTAATTTGGGAAACTTTGGATTAGAGATTGATCCTAATATCTTAAACCATTCCGAATTTTGGAAATATTCCCATGATTTACTTAGTTTTCCACAATTGGGACAAAACCCATATTCTAGAATTTCTAGATTCAACCTTATATGCACAAAAATCGAGGTGGAAGTTGGCAGTTTGAAAATTGTCTACTAATTGTGTTTGTAGCATTAATATTTTGTTGGAGGTACACACATGTGACCTAGGAATTTTCGAACACACATGACTGCATGTCGAGGTCTCTGCAGAGAAAACCCATGTTCTTTATTTTTTCCTGAAGATGCACCAATAAGCTAAGCTACAATATCGGGTATAAGAACTGCATGTACGGGAATGTTGAACATGCTCCTTAAGCTCAGAAAAATGTGTTTGGAAGCTCAACCAGGACCACTGAAAATGTAAGAACAATTTGAATTTCGAATGTCAATTAGAGAAGATGCTTGATGTGCATGGACTATCATCAATGAAACTATGATAAAATCTTCTTTAATCACTAACAACATAGAAAAACGACGTATTAACCAAACGAGATGTATAATAGTGAATGATGATGGTTAATGAGGGTTTTTGGCATTGATGGACACGAATTATGAACAAAATATTGACTTTATTAGGCGGAGAAGCATGACAAAAACGGAGCCCAACAATCATTAACTTCTAAAACTTAACAATTTATTGACAATCCCTAACACTTAACATCTTTCAAAATTTTTAACACTTTATAATTTACCCCAACAATAATTAGAGCTTGATTCCCAATGCCATTTAGTGATATACTCTTGACCCTAACAATTTTTATACCCCTAACACTTAAAACTTTGCCTTTGATTTTCAATTCTAATTAAAATATAACCATTAAGCCTAATGCTAATTAGTGTTCCCCCAAACATTAATTATAACTTCACCCCCAATTATCAATGCTTTATTCTTGACTTCCAATCCTTTATGTTTTACTCTTAACCATGAACTTTTTGACAAGGAAAAATGCCCCTTTTGCCAATAGTAGGGATTCTCCCTAGTGAACCTATCTAGATTTTGGCCCAACAACCTTGACTGGTTTAGGTTTTACTAATTGTGGCCCAATTCACCTTCTAATCTCTAATCCAATATACATAATGCAAAAAATTATTTTATATGAAGAATGTAGTTTTATTGTAAATGCCTAGCTATGAGTTAACAATTGAGAGTTTTGAACATAGAACCAATTGCTCTTATACAATTACATTCAATAAACAACGCAATTTATATGAAGAATGCAATTTTCTTGTAAATGCCTAGCTATGAGCTAACAATTGAGAGTTTTGAACACAGAACCAATTGTTGTTCTACAATTACATTCAATAAATAGTTACTAAGTAAATAATCTAGAGACACAAGTAAAAAGTTATCAATCAAGAGCAGTATGCAATTGAATAATGGATATAGTTGCATATCCAAAGGCTATAGTCAAACAATTCAAAGATAAATAGGAATGAGATTGCATCATAAATTAGAAAAAAATCCACACATTAACAAACATTGTCATAACTATTTCAATAAAAACAAGCAAAAAAAAAAAATATTCATATGCATTACAATATTAGAATCATAGTTCTCACTCAAAAACTTGGTAAAGAATGGACTCTCCTCATTAATTCTCTAAAAAGGTTTACAAAATTGTAAAAGAAAAAACGCATTATTCCTCTCAGTGAGTACATTTATAGATAATACAAAAGTGACTACCACTTCAGTATCCCCTCTTGACCTTCCAGCTTCTCCTAGACAATTATTCTTTGAAAGATTCATTTTCTTTTATTGTCTTTTTTAAGTACATGATTTTCTTTAAATAAATTCACATTCTCTCCTCATATTTATCTTTAAAGTATGCATTCCAAATCTCATAGATCAATATTATATTAACAACACATGGGAAAACCAATTGCTCCAAAACCACTTTGTACATGACCAATTCTCTTGACATTGGTTCCATACCTTTTTATAAGGAATTTATAAATGAATTGATCAAGATAATGCATTTTGATGGAGTAGAAATTTACTCTTTTAATGTATCTCTCATTATGTTTTTTATTTTCTTTATCATCACTCCCTCCAACTTTGTATTGTTTACAATGTTGAATTAAAATGATAAAGTACCAAGGACAAGTGTTTCTCATCACCTAGGCACCTAGGGGTGAGAAAGTCTCCAATGTGGTCCCTAGTAATTATTTTCATGTGATTTGAAATTAAAAGTGATTTTATGAAACTTAATTGAAGTGGATGAATTAAGAGTCATTTGATCTCAACCATCCATCTAGTCTAATATCCACCATTGGATTAGATGACCCTTCACATTCCCTCATGAGGTCGAATTAGGGAAAGAGGCATCCTCATTCTTGGCATTCTTTATGAGTTTTGAGAGTGCAAGAGAAGAGAGAGTCGAGTTGAGAAAGAAGAGGACATTTGAAAACTAGAGCACGCATTCCAAGGTTGTTTCTGGCATGCAAATCGAGGAGCGGAAGTACATCAAGTACATAGGTGATACTGTATAGATTTTGGACAGACTGTACAACTGATATTTGGCACCAAAAAGAGAAAGAGGATTGTATGATTTTCTGAGCAAGTTTGGCATGAAAATCGAGGCAGATTAGAGTCATAAATTTATGGATATTTCTCCCAGCAAGAAGGAATGAAATTCGAGGCATATTGTACAACATTTATTGTTGTGACAACCATACTATGTACGGATTTATGAGAACAGAAATAGAGGAGTTGGTGGCATGGTTTTCTATGTTTTGTTTTGGACAGAAAAATCGAGATAAGTCTGTGTATTAATTGTCGAAGAAGACTGTTGTAAGAAATTATTTCTCAGAGCTCTGAAAATAATGAAAAGCCCCTCTCTCATTGGTTTTCCCCTTGTGGGTTTTTCCAGGGTGTAAGTTTGACCAAAAAAATCTCTGTGTGAAATTTATGTGTTTGTTTTATTTCTGAGTTATATTTTTGTAGCAGAATTCATGTGTTTTTGTTCATGATCATTTAATTTTATGCTTACTAATTTGAAACCTAAATTTGAAATGTGGGTTGGGCATTAAACTATGTTTCTCAGTGACACTTGAAACCAGGTTGGGGTCTGAAATTTCTACATGGTATTAGAGCTTGAAGTGTGAAAAGTGTAGAAATATATTAGCCACAAAGTGCAAGGATTTTGCTGAGAAGAGGAGGTACTTCACCAAGCAGAAAATTTTGGAGTTGTGTTTTAGTTGAGAGGGTCAATGGCCACTAGTTTGAGGGTTGAGGACAAGTTGTATGGAGCTTCTAAGTTCATCTCATGGAAGGAGAGGATTGTGTTTCTTCTGTAGGAGTGTGAGTTATGAGATATTATGGAGAACTCGCAAACGAATCCTGTGACAGTGCCTACGGATGCTACTATTTTCGCAGCCTATACAAAAAAGAGCATAAAGGCCAAAAGAATGTTCCTTGATTCCATTAAGGACCATGTGATTCCACATGTGACTAGGAATTCCAATGCCTATGAGATGTGGGAATCCTTAACCAAACTATACCAAAGTTCCAATGAAAATCGGAAAAAGGTATTGATGGAGAAACTAAAGAGCATTAAAATGACTAAAACTGAAAGTTTTTCCACATATCTTACCAAGCTTACTCATATGGGGGATGAACTTGGTGTTGTTAGGGAGGTTGTCACTGACAATGAACTTGTGAGGACTGCTTTGAATGGGGTAACCAAACAATGGGATGTCTTTGTTGAGGGCATTGTGGCAAGGGAAAATATTCCCAAGTGGGACCGTCTTATTGGGATGACTTCATTCAAGAGGAAACTTAGAGAGGCTATGTGCATGGGATTTCATCTACAGGGAATGAAGAGGACAATGTGACACTTGTAGCTAAAGGAAAGAACAAGTCCAAGAAGGGTTACAAGGGAGGGAACAAGCAAAAAGGTGAAGGGAGAAAGACATGAGAAAATTAAAGTTCTTTTCTCTTCACAAGTTTGGGTACTATGTTGGACAGTTTCCTAACAAGAAGAAGAAGCAGGTTGCAACTTCAACTAATGTGGAGGAGATTACCCAAAGGTTTGAGAAGGAGTATTCATTGTTGGTGTGTCTTTGGTACATTGATAACGGTGCCTCCCGCCATATGACAGGTGTTCGTGACTACTTCACTGATATTACAGAGATTGGATATCTTGAGGTGGTGCTTGGAGATGGTTCAATGGTCAAGGTAGTTGGTAGTGGGATAGTATAATTTCAGAGGGAGTCTCTACCTCCCATGTTGTTGAGGGATGTCCTATATGTTTTGGGCTTGAAGAAGAACTTGGTGTCAGTTTCCACTATTGAGGATAGGGGATATGAGGTAATGTTTTGCGATGGGCATGTGCTCTTGTATCCTAAGGGATACAGTATCACTTCGGCCAAAGTGATTTGGATTCAACATGAGAAGTTGTACAAGCTCATGTTTCAACTTGCTAGAGCATTGATGCCTAGTACCAACAACAATGACCTTTGTGATTTATGGAAAAGGAGGATGGCCCATTTTCACCATGGGGCTCTGAGGATCTTGAGAGAGATTGTGACTAGAGTGTCAGAGTTCAATATAGAGCACCAAGAGGTGTGCAAGGGGTGTTCTCTTGGGAAGTATACGAAGACTTATTTTCCAAGTTGTGACAACAGAGTAGCAGGTATTCTTGATCTGATACATACTGATGTATGTGATCTTATATCTTCTAGGGGGTCTTATCCTTGACAGATCTATGGGGAGATCTATTTTGGATGTAGGTTTCACAATTAAGTGATTCATCCCATCATCTCTGTGGAAGTGACTTTGCATGTAGAATGCAAGATGCCATTTCTTTTAGAGATCTATTTTTTCACTCAACAACTTCGTTTTGTTGCTGAGTATAAGGAATCGTGTGTTGCAACTGAATCCTAGCCTCATGAAAAATATTATGTATCTCATGGTTAACATACTCTCCTTCATTATTTGTTCGAAGGACTTTGATTTTCTTTCCTGACCGTGTCTCAACAAGGGCTTTGAAATCTTTGAGGTGTTGAAAGGCCTCTGATTTTTGCCTGAGAAAGAAAATCCATGTGAAGCGTGAGAAATCATAAAAAAAAATGAGCATGTACCTTGATTCACTGATTAATGGATGAAAAAAAGGGCCCATGAGGTCACTATGTATCAGATCTAAAGGAAAGGAAGCCTTCTTAGTACTTCCTTTGTCAAATTTCTCTTGAGGGTGTTTTCCAAGAACACATTCCTCACAAATTCCTTTGGAGAAGTGGATGTCAGGTAGACCATCAACCATTCCCTGCTTGCTAAGTTGTTGCATATATATGAAATTTAAATGCCCGAACCTTTCATGCCATATCCTACTACTTTCATCAGGATGGCTAAGCAGTAATGTAGAATATGGTTCAATAAATTCAAAAAATGTGTAGAGTCTAGATTGATGATTTACCTCACTGGTAGAAACCATGGAATTGGTTTACATGTCATAGATATCCGCTGCATCAGGTGTGAATATGACTCTCTTTCTGGTGTCGGAGTTAGTCATATGATACATGGAGAGAAGATTGATGGAGATTTTGGGAACATGCAGCACATTCTTGAAGCTTTCATTTGTTAGTTCAATTCTTCCTTTGCCAGTGACCCCGACTGGAGAGTTTTCCCCCATTAGAATAGGAGGACCTTTGCATGCGTCCAATGAAGAGTAGACTTATTTTGTGGCTACCATTTGGTGTGATGCCCCTGAATATATGATCCAAGAATCGGGAGAGGATTTGATGGAAATCAAAGCATGGATAGAATTGTCTTTCTTGGGATTCTAATATTTTGGCTTCTTCTTCTTGGCACCCTCGGGGATGCGATCTCCAAGGTTGTTTTGTTGAAGTATTTGGTCCATTTGATCTATTTTTTTTTGCATACATGCAGATTATGGGTGGAATCCTTTATAGCAGTAAGTGCACTTATCCCCTTTTCTTCCCTTTACACCTTTGGATCCGGAGGCATCGATGAAGGGTTTTGAGTACCCTTCCTTCTTTGGATTTGAATGTGATTTCCTTTTGTCTTTGTCTTTAAATTTTTGATATTGATGACCACTACCATATTGTACAGTAAGTGCATGTGCCTTTGGGCCTTTGATTTTTCCCATATTTATGAGCTTGTTCTACTCTTATGTCAGAGACTCGATAAAGGCCTCAAGGGAGGGAATTGTCCAGGTGACTCCAGAGGCTAGCCTAACTGACTAAAATGTAGATACAAACATTGAGTATTCCAGACCAAGTATGGAGAGAATGGTAAGAACCATATGTTTCTCCTCCTTGGATTTATCAACCTCGTTGATCCAGGTGGATATTGGTGGCCACTCGCCTATTCCACTTGGACCCCCACTATTGTTTCTTCTAGTTTTTCAGTTTTCTTAATTGTAGCACAATTTACTATTTTTGGAAGTTTTTCAGGTCCTGAACTTCCAGAGTTGTTTTGAGGCCCTAAACGATGTTTTTTGGGCATCAAACATCTGGAGAAGATAAATTTATTTTGGAATCGATATTTGCTATCAACAGTTGTATTCGTCAGATAGATCTTTCTAATGATGTATCATGTGAGTCAAATGGAGATAGTATGCCAAAGTTATGACCCCAGGAAATTGATGTACCAATTTACCTCGATGGGGCCCATATTATGGCGTTTCAAATCCTAGGGTTAGGGTTTTGGATGTTTAGGGTTTCCATTGTTTCTCAATAATATATAGGCCTTCAAGCCTCATTGTAACACAGATTTCAGAGGCTTATAGCCACCACATCTCTTCTCAGAGATAAGCTACCAACGCCCTAGCTAGTTTATTTCCATTCTGTCTGTAAACAAATTTCCAGTTCTTTGATATTAATGAAATGAAGTGTTATTTCTGTTGCATCTTTGTATTCATGGTTATTTGTGTATTTTGTTGCATTCCTGCATAAATTCGGATCAGTGGTATCAGAGCGGTCTTCTCTTTCTCGATCCTTCTTTGCATGTCCCCAATGAGGTCGGGGTATAAGGACTTAGGGCTCAATCTAGTTGAACCTTTGAAATATCAGCCTCACAAACCCCGAGGACTGCCCATGGGGGACGAAAAGAAAGACGAGGGAGAAAGATATCCTATCAAAATATTTCTCGAGGAGGCCCTTGAAAAACAAAGGAACGCGATGATGGGTAACTTCGCTCAGATCCTTCAACGATTTCCCACTCATTTTTAGCAGTGTACTTGGATGACATCATGATCTTCAACTAGACTTGGGACGAGCGCCTCCACCACATCCGACAGGTCCTCCGAACATTGTGGAAACACAAGTTGTGTGCCAATTTGGAGAAGTGCACTTTTTGCATGACCCTGGTTCAATATCTGGGATACATTATTGATGAGCGTGGGGTGCATGTGGATCCAACCAAGATCCAAGTCATTCGTGATTGGCTAGCCCTAACCACTCTAATAGAGCTTTGCAGCTTTTTCGGTATTGCTAATTTCTACCACAGGTTTGTGATGGGATTCTCTCATATCACTTGGCCCTTGAGTCAAGTCACCAAGGGTGGAGAAAAAGAAAAATTCTTTTGGTCGGACTCTCAACAGAAGGCGTTCGTAGAATTGAAACATTGCTTCTGATGTGCCCCAGTGCTCACATTACCAGACTTGCAACAACCATTTGAGATCGAGACAGATGCCTCTGACTATGATATTGGGGAAGTTCTTACTCAACAGAGGCATCCAGTGGCATATCACAGTGCGACATTGTCTGAAATAGTCCGAAAGTATCCCACTTATGACAAAGAAATGTATTCCATTGTGTAGGTTTGTCGAGAATGGAAGCATTACATTTTGGGGAAGGAAACGATCATCCACACAAACCACCAACTCCTGCAGTTCATACAAACACAAGGGAAGTTGTAGAAAAATCGCCATTAGAAGTGGTCCACATATCTGCAACAGTTTCACTTGAACATCAAGTACAAGAAGGGGAGCACCAATAATGTTGCATACTACCTCAGCCGACCACTAATCATGGAGATAACCACCATTCTCAACTCTTGTGGGAATGATACTTCTGATTGGCCTCTTCTCTAGAAGAGAGATCCAAAATTCGGCCACACATACAAGACGCTCTTGGAGGGTAACCGAGTTCCAAATTTTCACCTCCAGGATGCACTACTATGTCACCTGGGACACCTTTGTGTTCCTTCAAGAGAGCGTGCCATGATGATTTGGGAAGCGCACTAAAGTTAGGTCGCTGGGCATTTTGGGGTTGAGAAAATAGTGGCAGTACTGCAAAAGTATTTCTATTGGCCAAACCTTCAACAGGATGTCGGGAAGTACATCAGATCCTGCACTACCTGCGCCATTGCCAAACCGACCATCAAGAAGCAAGGCCTCTATACTCTGTTGCCTACCCCTAGTTGACCTTGGGAATCCATCTCCATGGATTACATGTCAGGCATTCCTTCTACTAATCATGGCAATGACTGTGTTTTCATGGTCGTCGACAAATTCTTGAAGATTACCATTATGGTGGACTGCAAGAAGAATATCATAGCATAAGCCACTGCTAAACTCTTCTTTGAATGAGTGTAGGTACACTTTGGGATCCCACAGTATATCATATCAGATCAGGACAACAGGTTACTCAATACATTTTGGTCTAGCCTCTAGTCAATGCTGGACACCAAGCTCACCAAGTCCACAACTTTCAATCCCCAAACTGATGGCGAGACAAAGGTCGTCAACATGATGATCGTATACATTTTGTGCATGTACAACTCAAAGAATCCACACACATGGGATGAGATCCTCCAATATGTACTACATAACTATAACTGGGTCCTCCACAACTCAACTGACCACAACCCCTTTTAGGTGGGCTTGGGATTCCAGCCACTATGTCCCATTGACGTAGCCATGCCCTTTGCAACTACTCAGGTTGATTTGGCTCATGTCTAGTATGAAGCTGCCAAGGCGAACAACTTCATTGAGTGCATTCAGCACATTCACCAACAGGTTCATGACATATTGGACAGAGCCAATTCTAAGTACAAGCAGTGGCATGATCAACATCGGGTGCAACACAACTTCCATATGGGCGACAAAGTGTGGGTACATTTGCAAAAGGAGCGCCTCACTGGACCCCACCCAAGCTTCGCCCGCTCCGATATCGGCCATACACCATCACCAAGGATTTAGGGGACAATGCCTTCAAGCTCAGTATTCCACCATTCCTTGGTATGCACCCAGTGTTCAATGTGGATCATCTTCGGCCCTACTTTCCACCTCTATTAGACACATCCAACATGGCAGAACAACTCACACCAACATAGTTAAATCTAGACTGCATGGAACAAGCCACAACTGATCGGATTGTGGACACACAGATCAAGAACACCTTCCAACAGAGGATCCAGACATATCGGGTTGTCAAAGAAGGCCACTCTTTCACTAGGGCAACTGGCTCACCAGGGACCAAGTTCAGCAAAAGTTTCCTCATCTCATGGAGGAACTCAATGCAATGGGGACTAATTCTTCTTAAGGGGGGAGGAATGATCCAGGTGAATATTGGTGGCCACCTGCCTATTCCACTTGGACCCCCACCATTGTTTCTTTCAGTTTTTCAGTTTCCTTAATTGTAACACAATTTACTATTTTTGGCAGTTTTTCGAGTCCTGAACTTCCAGATCCGTTTTGAGGCCCTAAACGACGTTTTTTGGGCATCAAACGTCCAACGAATATTAGTATTTTATAAACAAGATATTCGCTATCAACAGTTGTAGTCCTCAGATAGATATTTCTAACGATGTATCATGTGCGTCAAAATGGAGATAGTATGCCAAAGTTTCGACCCCAAGAAATTGATGTACCAATTTACCCCAACGGGGCCCATATTCTGGTGTTTCATATCCTAGGGTTAGGTTTTTGGATGTTTAGGGTTTCCATTGTTTCTCAATAATATATATGCCTTCGAGCCTCATTGTAACACGTATTTTAGAGGCCTGTAGCCGCCACATCTCTTCTTAGAGATAAGCTACCAGTGCCCTAGCTAGTTTATTTCCATTATGTCTGTAAACAAATTTCCAATTCTTTGATATTAATGAAATGGAGTGTTATTTATGTTGCATCTTTGTATTCATGGTTATTTGTGTATTTTGTTGCGTTCCTACATAAATTTGGATAAGTGGTATCATAGCGGTCTTTTCTTTCTCGATCCTTCTTTGCATGTCCCCGATGAGGTCGGGGTATAAGGACTTAGGGCTCGATCTGGTTGAACCTTTGCAATATTATCCTCGCAAACCCTGACGGTCACCCATGGGGGAAAAAAAGAAAGACGAGGGATCAGGATATCCTATAAAAATATTTCTTGAGGAGGCCCTTGAAAAAAAAAGGAACGCGATGATAGATAACTTCACCTAGATCCTTCAACGATTGCCCATTGGCGGCACATCTTCATCCAGCAACCACTCTGGATGCACAACCCCTTTTAATGTACAAGTAAACTTTGACATTCCCATATTTGATGGCCAAATAGATGCAGATGCCATAGATAGATGGTTGAATCTATTAGAAGGATATTTCTCAGTTCATGACTTTTCCGACCAGGAGAAGATTATTTTTTCATTGCTCAAAGTCGCCCCCCATGTCAAGGACTGGTGGGAAACCTACTATGATAAAAAGGATAAGGAGGAACCCTCTCTATTCTCAGTCCTACCCACTTGGAATTCTTTCTGAGACGCCATCAAGGAAAAATATTATCCCATGGGGAGCTATGAGGACAAGTACATACAATGGACTACACTGCAGCAACAAAGGGATCAAGATGTGCATGAGCTAACGAATCTATTCCATACCCTGCGCAAAAAGTTGGGTATCAAATATTCGGAGAAACATTTGGATTTGAAGTACCACAATTTTTTTCACAGATACATTTAGGAGGAATAGAATTCCTCGACATCTTCTTGCTTGGTATGACATACCAGTATGCTTCCAAGATTGAGAAGAAATTCAAACAAAAGAAGCGATACTTGGGATCTGCGAATCAAAATCAAGTGAAAGGTGCCCCGAATCTGCAAAACAAAGGACAAATCCAAGGCATGACGGCTCAAGACAACCTTCCAAAGACACAAGCAAAGAACAACACCACGAAGCCGAAGAAGGACACGAGAAAGTGGTGTGAGTTCCATAAGAGCTCCACTCACAACACAAGTGAGTGTCAGGCCAAATAGTCACTGGTGGCGGAGATGAGGGCTTCTGAATCAGATGCATGCTCCGACATTGAATCAGAACGCGAGAAGGGGAATGACAGAGGGAAGCAGATTATCGATGCGGATCCCAACACCACCGTTGCCACCACGAAGATCCAAAAGGAAGAAATGGAAGATCCATAGGAGGAGGAGCATCTCTTCCACCCCCAGATGTGGGTAAAGGGTTCCCCGCTACAGTTCATTGTCGATAGTGGGAGACAAAAGAACCTCATTTCAGAAGAGGTCATGAAGCGGTTGGGCTTGCCGACCAGAGCATAGCCACAGTCGTACACCATCGGGTGGCTTCACCAAGGACGAGATCTTTGCGTCAGCCAATAGTGTCACCTTCCCTACAGCATCAATCCTGTCACCGATGAGGTATTATGTGGCATTGCTCCTCTTGATGTTTGCGATGTATTATTAGGACAACCATACTTATGGAAGTGACATGCTGTGTATGAGTCCCAACCTCACTTTGTTATTGTTACCTTGGGAAATAAGTTGTATAGGATACCAGAGGTACCACCGCCTGCCGCTATCTCTTTGGTTACTGCAAAACAATTCAGTAAGCTCATTTCCAAAACCGGGAAATTTGTTTTCCTGATGATCTGCCCTCAGGGAAAGAAGAAGACTATGGCCACAACCTCCAGACAGGGATCCTCCACACGAAAAAAAAAATGGACAAGGTCGTGGAGGAGTACCATGACATCTTCACCTCACCCGCAGGGGTGCCTTTGCACTGTCAGGTCAAACACCCCATCGATCTGACCCCAGGTGTACCACTGCCCAATGGACCACTCTATTAGCGCTCTATTCCGAAGAATGATGAAATCAAGAGGCAGATCCAGGAGCTACTGTAGAAAGGTCACATCTGACCAAGTTCATCGCCCTATGGGATCCCGATCATGTTGGTGAAGAAGAAGGATGGGACTTGGAGACTCTGTATTGACTATCGGGCGTTGAACAAGATCACTTTCTGGAATAGGTACCCGATCCCACAGAGTTATGATCTTCTGGACCAACTCAAAAGGGAAAAATATTTCAGCAAGATCGACTTGAAGTCCGGGTATCAGTAGGTACCAATTGAACCGTCCGATGTGTGGAAGACTGCCTTCAAAGCCAAGGAGGGCCTTTTCGAATGGTTGGTCATGCCTTTCAGGTTGATGATTTCTCTCGAAACCTTCATGAGGCTGATGGAATACATCTTGCAACCATTCACCAACTCATTTTTAGCAGTGTACTAGGATGACATCTTGATCTTCAACTAGACTTGGGACGAGCACCTCCACCACATCCGACAGGTCCTCCAAACACTGCGGAAACACAAGTTGTGTGCCAATTTAGAGAACTGCACTTTTGGCATGACCCAGGTTCAGTATCTAGGATACATTATTGATGAGCATGGGGTGCATGGGGATCCAACCAAGATCCAATTCATTCAGGAATGGCCAGCCTCGACCACTCTAACAGAGCTTCACATCTTTCTGGGTCTTGCTAATTTCTATCGCATGTTTGTGTTGGGATTCTCTCATATCACTTGGCCCTTAAGTCAAGTCACCAAGGGAGGAGCGAAAGAAAAATTCTTTTGGTTGGAATCTCAATAGAAGGTGTTCGTAGAATTGAAACATCGCCTCTGTTCTGCCCCAGTGCTCACATTACTAGACTTGCAACAACCATTTGAGATCGAGACAGATGCCTCTGACTATGCTATTGGGGAAATTCTTACTCAATAGAGGCATCTAGTGGCATATCATAGTGTGACACTATCTGAAACAGTCTGAAAGTATCCCACTTATGACAAAGAAATGTATTCCATTGTGCAGGCTTGTTGACAATCGAAGCATTACATTTTGGGGAAGGAAACGATCATCCACACAGACCACGGACCCCTACAGTTCATACAAACACAAGGGAAGTTGTAGAATGATCGCCATCAAAAGTGGTCCAAATATCTGCAACAGTTTCATTTGAACATCAAGTACAATAAGGGCAGCACCAATAATGTTGCAGACTACCTTAGTCGACCACCGATTGTGGCGTTAACCACCATGCTCAACTCTTGTGGGAACGAGACTTCTGATTGGTCGCTTCTCTACAAAAACAATCCAGAATTCAGCCACAAATACAAGATGCTCTTAGAGAGTAACCGAGTTCTTAGACATTATGGAGGCATGCAAGAAGAATATCACAACAGAAGCCATTACTAATATCTCCTTTGAACGAGTGTGGGTACACTTTGGGATCCCACAACCTATCATATCATATTGGGACAACAGGTTCCTTAGTACATTTTGGTCCAGCCTCTGGTCAATGTTGGACACCAAGCTCACCAAGTCCACAGCTTTCCATCCTCAAACTGATGGCCAGATAGAGATCGTCAACAGGACGATCGCACACATTTTGTGCATGTACAATTCAAAGAATCGATGCACATGGGATGAGCGCCTCCCCTATGTACAACATAGTTATAACCTGGCCCTCCATAGCTCAACCGACCACAACCCCTTTCAGATGGGCTTGGGATTCTAGCCACTATGTCCCATTGACGTAGCCATGTCCTTTGCAGCTACTCAGGCTGGTTCGGCTCATGTCTAGTCTGAAGTTGCCAAGGAGAACAACTTCAATGAGCACATTCAGCACATTCGCCAACAGGTTCATGACATATTGGACAGATCCAATGCTAAGTACAAGCAGCGGCATGATCAACATTGGGTGCAACACAACTTTCAGGTGGGCGACAAAGTGTGGCTACATTTGCAGAAGGAGTGCCTCGTTGAACCCCATCGCAAGCTTAGCCTGCTCCGATATGGGCCATACACCATAACCATGGTTGTACCATTGCTTCCTAAGGGGGGAGGAATGATCCAGGTGGATATTGGTGGCCACCTTCCTATTCCACTTGGACCCCCACCATTGTTTCTTTCAGTTTTTTAGTTTCCTTAATTGTAGCACAATTTACTATTTTTGGCAGTTTTTCGGGTCCTGAACTTTCAGATCCATTTTGAGGCTCTAAACGACGTTTTTTGGGCATCAGAAATGTGGCTAATATGAGCCTGTTTCAAACTTGATATTCATTTTCAACAGTTGTAGTCCTCGAATAGATCTTTCTAATGATGTTTCATGTGCGTCAAACGGAGATAGTATGCCAAAGTTACGACCCCGAGAAATTGATGTACCAATTTACCTCGACGGGGCCCATATTCTGGCGTTTCATCTCCTAGGGTTAGGTTTTTGGATGTTTAGGGTTTCCATTGTTTCTCAATAATATATAGGCCTTTGAGCCTCATTTTAACACAGAGTTCAGAGGCCTGTAGCTGCCACATCTCTTCTCAGAGATAAGCTACCAGCGCCCTAGCTAGTTTATTTCCATTTTGTTTGTAAACAAATTTCAGTGCTTTGATATTAATGAAATGAAGTGTTATTTATGTTGCATCTTTGTATTCATGGTTATTTGTGTATTCAATTGTGTTCCTGCATAAATTTGAATCACCCGCAAGCCTTGATTTGCGACAACAAATCCTTATATTTGGTAATGAAATCTTGGAGATTGTCGAAGGTTTTTGGATCCAAAGTGAGCAATTCCACCTCGAGCATGTGTCCCCTCATCTCATCCTGTTTTCCAAAAATCCCTTCCATGGTGGTCCAAGATTCATTGGGGGTTTTACCAGAGGATATGTTAAAGAAGAGTTCAGGAGAAATGAGACTGTAAATAGTTCCAAACACTTCATCCATTTGATTTAAATACTTGGATTTTTCTATGGATGATGCGGGTTCAATCTCTGTGTTCATGGTTTGTTGGAAATATGGCTACAGCAAAGATGACGCAGATGATCAAGGTTGTCATTGATGGAAATCGATTGTTTATGAAGAACAGATGCTGCAACACAAATGCGAACTGCTGCAACACAAATGAAAACACAGACGCTGAAACACAGTGATGAACACAGAAGCTAACGCAGAAGGTTAAGGTAGAACATAGAAGCTGAAACACAATCGCAGATGCTGGAACACAGTTGCTGAAACACAGACACAAATGCTGCAACTCAGGAGATGACGAAGACGGTCAAGGATTGTCATTGATGGCAATCGGTTATGAAGC
>ML781795.1:809995-822834 GCA_009831015.1 Picea engelmannii
CAGTTATTTCATACCTGTAACATGGTTAACCCATATAATCCTCTGCCTCGAAGATGCATTATCATTTTCTCCTTCCATGCAATGAAATGGTACAGTGTAAGAATGAATTCTTTTGGAAATTTCATTTTTCCACAGTCTTCATTCTTTGGTACCTGCAAAAATAATCTGGTGTGTCTTTTCCCTGGTAGTCCGTTGGCTCTGATACCATGTAAATGTGTTGAACCTGCAAAGAATATATCTAGCTAGCAAATGACATACACAATTTGTAGAGAAAATATGAGAAAAGAGAAGCAATAGAGAAAGAATGGAAGAATTCTCATTAACCAAATGAATGAATGATAATTTACACATGATATATTATGTATAACTCAACTAATGTGCACTGGAGGAGAAGCCAATGCACCATAGTGGTGGTCTAGAGTGATATGGACACACACCAACAATTACAAGAGTAAATTTCCACCTAGTCTAGTCTCTCAGGCAGTTATGGGAGTGAACTTACACCTAGTATGAGTTAACTAGTCTCTCAGTGATCCAAAATGGATCTAGGAAGGCCTAAAAATCAAAGTTCTCAAAATTGGACAAAACCAACGCCATTGCATTCGTCTCATCGCGATGATTCCGATTATATATTGTTTTCCTCAAACAGACACTGTATGTGAAAGTTATCGCGTTCTGACCAAATTCTCAAACATGCAATAAGTCAACCGGTCAAAGTCAATGTTGATGTCAGTAGTACGACAGGTGACGTTGGCATGGCATCATCATGATGACGTGGTGTCACTAGGAAGTGACACATGTCACTCAAATTCATCATTTTCTAGTTGAGTTGGCGCCTTTACGGATTTGACACGTGGCACTGTACGGATGACACGTGGTAGTCCGTACATGACGTGGCCCAATGATAGGCTGACACGTGGTAGTACGGACGATAGATGGGTTGTACGGATGATGACATGTCATAGTGATTTTGAAGTACATATGTGACATGGCACGACATGTGGTTGTACGATAGGTGATGTGGTAGGTGACTGGGTTGTATGAAAGTTGACGTGGCAGCTGACTAGGTTGTACGATGATGATGTGGTTCACTGACTGTACCCTAAATGTGTTGGTACAAACCAATCATAGGGTGACACATGGCCCAATCAGAGGGAGCCACCTGACATCCTGGATTTTTCCAATTTCAGCTAAAAAAATTGTTATAACCTCCTCGGGGATTCGAACCCGTGACCTCCGTGGGCGCTAACGTCTTCGTGGAAGCGAGTGGACCAGTAAGGCTACATGTTGGGGCTTAACCATATTTGGAAAAAGGTTTATTTGAGTTTGTTTTGGCATATTTGGGGGGATAATCCCTGATCGACGGGGGCTAGCCCAACTGACTAGGGGGCTAGGAACTAGGAACTTCAATGGATATGGGTGCGTGGAAGTATAGGGCATGGCCATATGGGCCAACGCCACAAGACCAGGATCCTAAATCAGAGGGGCCAGAGTGCGTCAGCCCAACCCTCAACCACATGGAATATCCCACATTACCAAGAGCCTGCGAATAGGTGGATGTGCTCTACATTTTTCTAAATTTGGGTTTTTAACCGTATTATATAATTTTTATGTTGATTTTAGCCTGTTTGTAATGGATTTTGGCCATTTTTGAGAGATCTAGAGCTCGATTTGAGGCCAGATCTTGGGAGGAAGTTGGGAGGTTGATGCCCACTTCAAATCTATATAAGTAAGGGGTTCTTGGCAGCCTTAGAGAGGTTCAAAAGAGGATAAATGTTGTACAATTGTGAAGCCAAAGCCATTTTTATGCAGGGAATCCATTGAAGAGGGGAACTTTGCGGGCCAATTTCGGGAGCTTCGCTCAATTGTTTTCATTGTTGTCAGTTGTGTTGGGTTCTTGAGGTCGAGGAGAACACATCCAGAACAGCTTGTAATCCAATTGACACTTTTTTGATGTACTTTTTAAGCATTGAATATAAATAAGAAAGCCTCACCCACCAAGACAAAGGCCCAGAGATGTAGGCAATCTAAATTTCTTTGTTGATTCTTTGTGCTTACTTTTAGATCTAAATTTCTTATTATGGATGCCATGATATATTATTAATTTCTTCCTCTTTCTTCAATTCCTAAATGGTTAATGAACTCATGCTTTAAAACTTAACCATAGTCTTAAAAGATCATTTCGGATCACTCAGTCTTCAATTAACTGACTGAAACAAAGTGAAGTGAGGAGGAGATAAGGGAATCATGAGTAATGTGCTAGTCTGGTGATGATCCCAAGGAGAATGCGCATTAGTTGGTGATGATCCCAATTCTACATGGTGATGATCCCAATGTGGCATCTAGATTCTACTCAATTGGTCAAACTGAAGTGTGAACTGAAGAGAATATTCTCCTAGAGGAATATTCTCCCTAAACTATAGGAGACTGAATAATGACTAATAAACACAGGGAAAACCTTAGGAAAAAAAATCCTAGGTGTGTGTGAAGTATCTCCAACATATTTTTGCGGGAACTAAGCTTTCAATTGAGCAGTTTTGATCTAGATTATTTTCGGGACGAAATGAAAGAAGAGATACTCCAATGAAATACTCATGAAAATTGCCAGAAACAGAGTAATACAACAATACTTGATTTCTATCAATGAATGAATTGTAAAGAGACTGTAAAAATACAAAGTGCAAGACTCACTAGAATGGTGGCATATTTATCTCTGAGAAGAGATGTGACGGCTACGCTCATTTTCAAGAAGATGATTACAATGAGGCTCTTAAGGCCTTTTTATGATAAACATGAATGCCAAAACCCTAGACATCCAAAAACCTAACCCTAGTAGATGAAACTCCAAAAGTCATGTGGGCCCCATTTGGCTAAGTTAGTACATTAACTTCCCAGGGTCGTAACTTTTGCATATGATCTCTATTTTAGGTGCGTGATAGATCATTGGAAAGGCCTTTTCGAGAAATATGCATTATGCTGTCAAAAACTGACTTCGTCTATTATTTGATTGTGGCACGCCAAAAAAACACTGTTTAGGGCCCCAAAATTCCCCTGGAAGTACAAAAATATGTGTTGACATGAAAACTTCCAAAATAAGCTAGTTGTATTAGGTGGGCTGCCACCAGTCTCCACCTGGAAGATGTGAAGGGCTTCAAACAACCCCAAAAGTGTAGAACGCACAATTACAAAGAAGTACAAAAGAACGTGCTGAACTAAGAATTGACAAGAGGAGCTAGTTGGAATAGGTGGGTGGCCACCAATATCCACCTAGATCAGTCCTCCCCCCTTAGGAAGCAATGGTCTCCATTGGGTTGAGTTCCCAGGGAAGAGGGGAAAGCATTTTCTGAATATGAATCTTGGTGAGTTGTGTGCCTTGTTGGAGAAGTTGTGTTGCTTCGTCTTTGGAAGACTGTCACAAACCTATTGCTAGTGGGGTTGAATCTGTTCCACCAACCTATTGTCTCTAGGTTTGATGGGGCCTGGTGTAGGCACCATTGTAGGTGAAGAAACAATATCTTCTTTCTCTTCGACAATCCATTTTTTTTCTAGATAGAAGGTGTTGAGGCTACAATGGTTGTAGTGGTCTTATGTGCATCCTTTGAACAGACTGTGAAGAGGATGAATTTTGCAGTATGAGAAATTACCTTGAGGCACTATTTTGGTGGAACAATAGTTGGAACTACCTCTGGTATCCTATAGAGATGACCTTCCGGAGTAATAATGACACTATGGGGTCTAGAATCATAAACATCATGACATTTCAACATATATGGTTGGCCCAAAACAACATCACAGACATCAAGAGGGGAAAAATCACACACTACCTCATCCTTGAAGGGATGGATGCCATAGGACAAAAGGCATTGTTGGCTGACACAGAGATCTCATCCCTGGTGAAGCCACCTGATATTGTATGGTTGCGGGTGTGGTGTTGTTGACAACCCCAACTATTTGACGACCTTAGCTAAGATGAGGTTTTTTTGGATGTCGTTATCAACAATGAAATGTAATGGGGTCCCCTTCACCCACATCTATGAATGGAAGAGGCGTGCCCCCTCTTCAAGATCTATTGGTTCTTCTAGTTGAATTGTTGCAGTCACGACAATAGCAATGGGGTCTGCGTCGATGATCTATCTTTTTTCAATATTTTCTAGATCAGATTCTGAATCAGGGTTCGGCTCCGTGTCTTTAATGTCGACCACCAATGACTATTTCGAGCGACATTCATCGGTGTTGTGCCAGGGGATTTTGTGGAAGTCACACCACTTCCCAGTGTCATTCTTCGTGTTTCCTTTACCCTTCTTGTCATGTGTCTTGGAATGGTTGTCTAGAGGTTGTTGGTTAGGGTCGTCTTTACCATGCTTTGGTTGTTCCAAATTTGCAGACCTGAATTCCCATTTGTTCTGGTGCCTAAATTTCTACTTGATTTTGATAGCATATTGATAGGCAGCTCCTAATGATGAGATGTTTAGGAAATCCATTTCGGTTTGGATGTACCTATGCAGAGCCCCATGGTATTTCAGAACCAGATGTCGCTCAGATTCTTTGATACTCAACTTGGTGCACAAGGTATGGAAAGTATTTGTGAACTCTGACATTGTTTAACTCTTCTCTACTACAATGTGGTCCATCTCATGTACTGGTCTTCATAGTTATCAATAGGGTAGCACTATTCCTTGACTGCATCCACAAAAAAGTACCAAGTGGGCTCGACCCCATATATTTCAGATCCCTCTGTGGAACTTCGCTCCCAGTAAGTTTCCCACCAATGTTTGACATGGGGGAGATCATTGAGGAGTGCGAAGGTGATATTTTCCCTGTTGAAAAAAATGTGAACAAAGAAATAACCTTCTAATAGATTTAACCATTTTTCTAGGGAATCTGCATCTATCTGACCTTCAAATATGAGAATATCAAAATTAACTTGTACCTTGAAGGGAAAGGTTCCTCCAAAATGGTCGCTTGATGAAGATGTGTCTGTTGCTATCAGAAGGCATTGAATGATCTATGAAAAATTCTCCATCATTTTGTCCCTCTATCCCATGAGAGCTTGCTCAAGCAACAGGTTAATAGAATCTTCTTCTCCGCCATTTTTTTTTTTCCTCCATCAAGGGTTTCTTGGGTGTGTGAGAGTGATTTTCCTCAAGAGAGACAATCTCAAGACCCAACTGGATATACTCGGACCTCGTGAGGGACATGCATTGAAAAACGATCAAGAACAACTTGCTATGATACCATTGATCTGAATTATGTTTGGAATGAAATGAAAGTAGAGATATTCCAATGAAATACTCATGAAAATTTCCAGAAACAGAGTAATACAACAATTCTTGATTTCTACTAATGAAATAATTGTAAAGAGATTGTAAACATACAAAGTGCAAGACTCACTAGAATGGTGGGAGATTTATCTCTGAGAAGAGATGTGACTGCTATGCTCATTTGCAAGAAGACGATTACAATGAGGCTCTGAAGGCCTTTTTATGATAAACATGAATGCCAAAACCCTAGACATCCAAAAACCTAACCCTAGGAGATGAAACACCAAAAGTCATGTGGGCCTTGTTTGGATAAGTTAGTACATTAACTCCCTGGGGTAACTTTTGCATACGATCTTCGTTTTAGGCGCGCAACAGCCCGTTGGAAAGGTATTTTCGAGAACTACACAATATGCCATCAAACTCTAACACTGTCTACAATTTGACTGTGGCATGCCAAAAAAACATTGTTTAGGGCCCCAAAATGGCCCTGGAAGTACATAAAGATGTGCTAATATGAAAACTTCCAAAATAATCCAGTTGGATTAGGTGGGCGGCCACCAGTATCCACCTAGAAGATGTGTAGGGCTTCAGACAACCCTAGAAGTGTAGAACCCACAATTACAATGAAGTACAGAAGAACATGTTGAACTAAGAATTGACAAGAGGAGCCAGTTGGAATAGGTGGGTGGCCACCAATATCCACCTGGATCAAGTTCCCTGCAACACCTACAAAGATGGAGGATGTGGATTATGTTCCTTATACTAGTGTAGTTGGTAGTTTAATGTATGTTATGGTATGTACTAGACCCAACATTTCGCAAGTAGTGGAAGTATTGAGCTAATTCATGGCTAATCCTAGATGTGAACATTGGATTGTAGTGAAGAGAGTCTTCATGTATTTGTGAGGTGCTTCTAAATATTCCATTTTCTATCATATTGATGTTTCAAGGGACCCACACTCAATGGATATATATGGTTATGTGGATTCTGAATGGGAAATGGATTTAGATAGAATAAGATCTAGGAGTGGATACATGTTTCAATTTTTTGGTGGAACAATAAGTTGGATGAGAAGGTGACAAGCTATGGTCACTTTGTCCATTCTAGAGGTAGAGTATATGGCTTCTACTCATACCTGTAAGGAGGCCATTTGGCTTATGAAGCTATGTTAAAAACTAGGACTAATTCAGAGAGTTATTACAATTTAATGCGATAGTAATTGTTCCATCTGTCTAGCTAAGAACCCAACCTTTCATGTAAAGAAAAAACATATGAATATTCAATACGATTTCCTTAGGGAGACCTTGTAGAAAGTTGTAGATGCATTGATGAAACCTGTGAGCAAAGGTAAATTCAAGTGTTGTTGTGAGTCTATGGCTACTACTCATACCCATAAGGAGGCCATTTGGCTTATGAAGCTATGTTCAAAAGTAGAACTAATTCAGAGAGTTATTACAATTTAATGTGATAGTAATTGTTCCATTTGTCTGGCTAAGAACCCAACCTTTCATGAAAAGACAAAACATATGAATATTCAATACCATTTCGTTAGGAACCCCTTGTAGAAAGTTGTAGATGCATTGATGAAAACTGTGAGCAAAGGTAAACTCAAGTGGTGTTGTCAGTCTATGAGCCTTATGGGCCCTTGCAATTAGTTCATTTCATGCATTCTCCCTTGTACCCTTGCAAGGTGTATTACAAGTGGGAGAATGTTGCAACAGGTGTGTCATACACCTTGTAGTGTTATAGTGGAGTAGGGAATAAATGCATAGCTATAGCAAGGAATAAATGCATAGCAATGATAGAGAATAAATGTAGAGCAGTGGTAGGGAATAATTGTTGAGTAGTGGTAGAGAATAAATGTAGAGTAGTGGCAGGGAATAACTATTGAGTAGTGGCAGGAAATAAATGTAGAGCAATGGTAGGGAGTAACTTTTGGTGGTTTCCATTCTTTAGAAATGGAAAACCATAAATGGTTTATTGTTTTATTATGTCTATTTATTTAGTGCTAGGGCTAGAGGAAAGCAGTGCGCACAATTTTTTATCTTAATGTTATGCAGGAAAAATTCCTCCAGAATTGTAATGTTGTTGAACACTCTTGTTTAGAGCATAGAGACTCTGTATTGTAACCATATTTAGTTGTTGAATAATACATTGAGTGTTCTTTAAAGCGTGCATTTTTTCTCCCGGAAGGGTTTTCTCAGGAAATCATGTTGTTAATGGTTTGTTGTTTATTTCATTTGTTTGCAACTATTTGGTTATATACTTTTTATGTACATTCTTCTCTTATGGATTAGTGTAGGAAGTGTATTCCACACCTCTACTTTTTTTCAGTGACCATAGAGTAGAAGCTTGGGGAAGATTGTGAGACAAGTCATGTTGAAGCTAAATGTTGCATTCATTTACAAATGGAATAAGATTACATATTTATAAAAGTGAGAGGTATGATGATCATTATATTAAAGCGTGTTTGGTGATTCCTAATGAATAATGTTAGGCATTTTGTTTAAGGCCAATCATTTTCTTATTCCATAAAATCAAGTATGATATTTTAAGTACTAATGGGCTTTAAGTTGATCATTGGTGACATCACAATTTTGTATATGATTTTGTCAAATTTGGTCAATTTTTTTTTATTGATTATGATATCTGTGTGGGGCCATTAGGAAATGTGTTGGCATTAATTAGGTAGTTCAGCCGTTGTTATAGTTGTGCAAGAATGTTGACATTTGCATGAGTAAGTTAATCTTATAGCAAAGGTTCCTTAGTTTTTAGTGATTTTTCTTTATCATTTCGAAGGATTTTTTATGGATTGTTGGAATTATAAGTTTTAATCACTGAAATTTCAACATGGAGTTGTTTTGATGAGAATTGGGGTCTACAAATCCATTTGCACTACCATAATTTATGGAATTGTAGAATTTCATTGTCAAAATTGTGATTTTCCATTGCTAGATATCATCAAATAACCTATTGGAAAGGGAAGTTTGCTCCAAAATTAGATGGCTCTGTCTTTGCATAGGTGCTAGGCTTGGTGTGGGATATTTGTTAGTTGCACAAAGAATGTTTAGTGCAAGTGATGGATTAGCTTAGACGAGAATTATATAATCTAAGGTGGTGGCATAGACTTCACATAACTACATTAATGCATTCTTTTGAAGTTATGCACAAACAAGTAACATCACCTGACAAGCAATGGTGTCCATTGTGTGGTAGGGCTCTTCTAAGCTAAGTGAGCGAACTTTGGATGTATTTGTCTAAGTGTAAGATACATGGCACATGATAATCATGTCTACATGATTGTCTATTGCTATGTTGGGAAGAGCTTCTGGAACTTTGCAGTGTGTGATCCCCTACAGTGAGGATGACATTATGTGGACAAGATTGAAAAATGTGAGGTCTTTCCTATATTAATGACTCATCTATCAAAATCACATCATGGATGTTTAATGATGCTACATCACAGAGTAACTCCTCCTTTGGTTTATTAAGTACTAAAGTCTATATTGGTATTTTGTTTAGTTGTTTTCCTTCAAGTAAAGATCTAATATTTTAGATGGTGGTAGATAGTACTATATTAATCTTTTAGTTAGTTGTTTTCTTTGGAACAAAGATCCAATATTATATAATCCTATATGGTATAATGATCAAATTGAAGTATTTGATTGTATTATTACAGGTTCAAATTTAAAGGAAAGTAAGATATATACACATCAGTAAAATCTAACGATCAAACTGTTGTGCCCTAGATCCTTTACCCCACAAACAAAAGACTTTCATACACTAATTTGATGTATAATTAAATTGTAACTTTAAAATATAGATTATTAAATAATACACCAATAAATCCACCACCCACTTTGACTTTGAATATCTAAGGGATTGCCTCTGGCACTTTCATCTCAATAGTGCCATCTCAATCATATAGTTCATTGGAAGCCTAAGCTTGTTGGAGTCCATGCAATAAGTGATTTATAAAAAGGCTAGAGGAGACTTAGTGTGAGAAAAACATAACATGCATGGACAGAATAATAAAGCAAAGAGCAGACACAACAATTTGACTTTGAATATCTAAGGGATTGCCTCTGGCACTTTCATCTCAATAGTGCCATCTCAATCATATAGTTCATTGGAAACCTAAGCTTGTTGGAGTCCATGCAATAAGTGATTTATTAAAAGGCTAGAGCAGACTTGGTGTGAGCAAAACATAACATGCATGGACAGAATAATAAAGCAAAGACACAACAATACAGGGCAACCATAATATCAGTATCATGGAGAGTGATTTAGCAGTATTTGTGAGACTTGAACCCAGCATTTCGGAGTATGACATGTTGGCGAAGTCATAAGGGGGAATATATTGGTCTAATGGAAGTCTATCCATTTTATTCGAGAGCAAAACATGAGACGTGTAATTACACGTCTCTTCTCTTCTCTTTACAAAAGAAATGAGAGCTGTGGGATTGGAACCCACGCCCATTCGGACGAGAGCCCAAATCTGGCACCTTAAACCACTCGGCCAAACTGTTACATACTAAACTGATTTTCGTCATAATTTACTTGTTCTATAATAAATTAGTCTAATTATTATGTATTTAGATAAAGCAACAGTTGATCAGTGTAATTCATTTATTGATGTCAATCTTCCATCTCTATGTAACGAGATTCCTTTTCGACTGCTCTTGTAAATTTGAATTTTTCGTTTTACATAATTTATGAAACTTTTTAGATTTAATCAAATTTAATATTTTATAATTTCTATGTTATTAACCATAATATTAGATTTATGGTAGAATATTCCATGTTAAAGCTTTCCGACTTTGAATTTGAATTTTTCGTTTTACATAATTTATGAAACTTTTTACATTTAATTAAATTTAATATTTTATAATTTCTCTGTTATTAACCAAAATATTAGATTTATGGTAGAATATTCCATGTTAAAGCTTTCGGACTTCATATTATTTAAAGAAATAATTATGAATTTTACTTGAATATAGTTGTGTTTTTGTTATTTATTAAAAATCTT
The DNA here is from genome assembly GCA_009831015.1 of Picea engelmannii. Taxonomy (NCBI): domain Eukaryota; kingdom Viridiplantae; phylum Streptophyta; class Pinopsida; order Pinales; family Pinaceae; genus Picea; species Picea engelmannii. Next base: position 820,286 of record ML781795.1, read on the forward strand.
ACTCATCCATGTTGTATGATAGATTATTTTTATAATTTTATATTTTAAATTTCGATCCCATCAACAATTTTATTAGAGAAAGTTTAGTTTTTAAGGCCATATTAATAAAATTAATCTAACTTACTCTTTAATGTTTTTTTGTTATTTATTAAAAATTTATTTATTACTTACTCATCCATACATGTTGTATTATGATAGATTATTTTTCTAATTTTATATTTTAAATTTACATTCCATCAACAATAGAGAAAGTTGTTGGAAACATGTTAACGGATTTCCTTATGTGCTCATATGCACATGCATATTAGTTATATTTAGAATGTACATACATACACTTATTGTAAACATATTGTGTAAACTATGTAATCTATTTATGAATTGTTCGTGTAACTATGTGATCTATTCATGATCAGTTTGTTAGATGTTATATATACGAGCATACCCATAGAGGTGAGAGTGCAATGTGTGTAGAGAGCAGAGTGTGTGTGAGGAGATGATGGTTGTAGCTTGAGATTGGCTATTGTAATTCTCCCTTGAATAATAAGAATACAGAATACTGTGTTAATTGTGTGATTGTTATTCTTGGTTTTATGCGTGTTTAATCTTGCTTGTAGATGCTTTGGTTTTTTTATACTGTGTTTTGCTTCCACTACCTAACAAGTGGTATCAGATCAAGTTGAGCAAGTACAACAAGTAAGCCAACGAATTGTGTACAGATTTCCAGATATTTTCTAAAAACATAGAGTGTGATTGAGTGGGTTTCAGATCATCTACACTCCCAAAATCAATATACATGATTTGTGCACCACAAGGCGCTAGCAAATCAACGCTCCCCATCCACACTCAAGTAGCACTACCTCCAAACTCAACGCCACCCCGGAGGCTTAAGAGAGTGCCTATAAAAAAAAATTGTGGCGACTTAAAGCTTGTGCGATGGTATGAAGTTTTTTGTCTTATTGTACTGCCTCCGAATAGCTTCGTTTAGACTTTCATATTACTTTTTGTTTGACTTAAAATTTTTTACTCAAATTTTATGTTGAACATACACTAGCACAGTCGCTAACTGGCGGCTGGTGAATGCCGAAAGAGTTACAGTCGATAAAAAAAATTCTCATTTTGAAATAAAACCCAACGAGATAATGAAACTTTAACTGAGCCAGATAATTAAACTCTGAAGAATTCCAAAAGTTAATTATTTAAACGTGGCAATCATATGATGTTACAGTAATTTCTTAATATGATTAGGTAAATGTTAAAAAGTAAACAGGGTAATGGATGCATTTATAAATGCAAAGAAGTTATCAACAATAAATCTGATCCATTGATTTTGGAGGACGACTAAGAATATACCAGCATCTTCAATGCATAATCATCAGATTAGAATTTAAGATTAAAAAATCATTAATTGTGCCCATCTCCAATAGGTATACGCCTTTCGGCGTAAAAATAAGAAAAATTATTTTTTTATAATAAAAAATTATTTAGAATCTTATAAGAAGCTTCACTTTGTTCGAGGCTTAAAATTAATTGCCAGATACTCCGCACAAATTCATAGGAGTCCCACTAACAGCAAGTCGAGGGCGAGTTGTCCGACCACGTTATATTCAATGTCACTGTCTAGAACGCGTGGAGGAAGAAATAAGTTAGACAGCTGGAGGCTTCAGAATACTTGGCGGGAAATTGTACGTACTTATTCGTTCGTCCCGCCATTTTTTTAGTGCGAATTAAATATATTGGCCGACTCTCACTGCATATCACATGGCGTTGTCCCTTTTGCTATGCATAACAAACGGCCCCAACGTTATCCCTTTCGAACTATGGACGTACTATGCATGGCCATGCATAACTAACGACCGCATGCATGCATGGGAAATTGATATATTAGGTGAATTAAAACACAAATATTTGTCTCACATGTGATAGATATAAATAACTATTATTTGGACTCATTCTAATTTTATTGACACAACCCATCTAAGTAAAACATTTGATTATATTCGGTTTTAAATCAAAGACCAGCTACAATTCTAATGGTCATCGGTCTAAAGGTCATCGGGATTAAAATTTCTTAGGAAATCACATAATTTGTTTTCTCTTTTTTAAAAATAGGGGTAACGATTTTGGTTAACTTTTAATTAGTTTAACATTGACTTAACAAATTTTGGGCGAACCTTAATGTTGGGCTTAGGAAATGAAAACATTTATTTTTAAACATAATAAAAAAACTAAATTTTCAATATTTCATTGGGTAATAAGTTTCATCTATTATTGTGGTCTTCACATACTTCGAAGTTAGTAATAAATGATAAAATTAATGCTTGCTCAGTGTGCCACTGTATGATGATTCATCACCATACTCCGCACAAATTCTTAGGAGGCAGTATGAGTAGCCTTGTTGCCCTTGTTCTAAGACATGGTCAAACCTTTGTCTCATTATGCATAAAACGTGGTGGAGAATATTTTATATATAAATAAAGTGGAGAATGGTTTTGGGGTGGAGTGGTAAATAAGGTGAGGTGGATGATAAAATATTTTTAAAAAGTGGGTCG
>ML781795.1:827942-852856 GCA_009831015.1 Picea engelmannii
AGATTTGATTAATGATAGCATTAATATAAATATAAATATAAACAATTAATTTTAATATATTTTTGTACTTATAAAATAATATAATGATGTGTTCATATTACTAACTTCAGTGGATAGTTAGAGTATGCACATCGATATTTCTATAAGTTGTCAATGTATGAATAGTATTTAAAAGTTGAAAGTATTCAAATTATTTAAAAAAATTAATAATATATATGTAATTTGATCTAATTTGTGCAATTTAATTGACATAAATTTGTACAATCTTATTTGGAAAAATTGTACATTTGAGAGGTTAACATCAAGAGGGGTGTTACATCAACTTACATTTATGGGCATTTATTGGTTTCCTTTACTAAATCTATATTATGCTGATTTTATACACTTTGTTCTTCTTCATCATCCAATAGTTGTTGCCAAAATGATTTCCATCCTTTGGGTTTTGGTTTATGTCCTTTTTTCCTTTTAGGATAAGTCATGCTTGAGGACATGTACACTGCAAATGCCATGCTTGTTGATAAATTTGACATCAGGATGTTGAATTTTCATAATCCAATTCCTACATCCATATGGAGCCTTTTCCTTTGAAGTATAAGCTTATCTAGTAATCCATTACTAATCTTGATATCCAGAAATATATGAGCATATGTAAAAAGATAAAGATTAATTTAATCTATATCGGTTTTTAAATATCTACCCAAGGTATTCCTAATGTCTTAAAAAACTGCTATCTCCCATAAGTGTATTGGAAAATTTGGGAAGCATACCCAAACATGCATTTTGGTTATAAGCATAGTGAATGGGTTAAATTATGGGAACTGTGGGGTAACATAAATACTCACCCTTCCCCATAACCAGGCACCCTCCTCGAAAATTTCCTTATAATCAACAATATTATGAAATTAAATAATAAAAAAAACTTTGGAAATAATATATACCTCACAATCCTTTGTCTCCTTTGTCTAGTTTGAAGAAATCCAGTAGTACAAATATATCTTTGATTTGCAGTATGAAAGGAGGTTGGAAACTATCTCCTTAATTACCTTTGATACTGTAACCTTCTCTAATTTATCCAATATATATACATTGGGTGGATGAGTTGGCATAGTTTTAGAGGGTTTTTTTATTGACTGCATGCTTAAAAGAGAGTTCCTTGGATGAGGAGGGTACGCCAATTCCCATCACTCCACCACACAGGCACATAACTAATGTGAGAGATGAGTCTTTGCAAATGTTTTAGTCAATAAGTGAATGAAATGCTTAAATAAATCAAGAAATGAATTTTAATGACATTGTAATAAATTTATGTACAAAATGTTAAATAAATTAATACGTGAAGTATAGTTTGAATGTCACATTGCAAAAAAATGAATGAACTCAATTTTGACTAGGAACATGTTATGTTTGTGAAATGCATTCTGCACACAACCTAATGGATAGTCCAATGGACTTTTAATTAATGTTGTGGATGGCCAAATATAGAATCATTAGCATTATGGATCAGATTTGAAGGAAAAATTCATATTTCGATTCAAAATATTATTATCAGTTTAACCCTTCTAGGTTGACAAGCTAAAGTTAATCATCATTTTCAATTGAAAATAAAAAATGTTTTCCACAAGAAACATTATATGACAATGATAATAATGATTATCTTTATCTATAATTAGCTACTAAGGTGTCCCTTTTAAAGACTTTATGAATTTCCATTGTTATGCAAAATTTCACAAGCTTTAACACATCCAAATGTGAGGATTTTTCCAAGTTTTATCAATTTGTAAAAGGACATACTATGTAAAAACTTAAAACTTGTTGGATATATTACACACTCACCTAGAGGTATTTATTATCCTAAGGTTGATAGTCCAATGTTGAGGGTGCTTCCATAGATGAGAATATTCTCTCATGATATTATTCCCCTACAAATTAGGGCGCCTTCTACAAAATAGGGCACCTTCCATCTTCAGTCCAGAGTCAGTTACACCTTAGTTAGATTAGTGGAGGACACTTATGCATGGTAACCTAGGTTTTAAAACTTGCAATTGCATGTTCACCTTGGTTTACTCACCAAGAGGGAAAATATCATATTCATGTACCTAGAAGGGCACATATCATGTCCATGCATTAATTTCTCTCACCTCCACACATGTGTCTCAATTAACTGATGATTGCATGGACCAATTAACTAAGACTAGGTGGCATATTAATTCGGTTTTTTTCAATGAGTGTATAGATCTCTCTAGATCAATACTATGGCACATTCACTTAGCGATGTAGAGTATATCATGTGTATTATTCATTTTACTCATTTAGTTAATATAATTCATTCTTTCTCTCAAGCTTGTCTCTCTTTCTCTTCTCTCTCTCGCAAGCTTTGTGTGATTTTTCTACTATCTAGTTTCTCTGTGCAAGTTTCATCAAAACTTCACATGGTATCAAAGATTTTTTGCTAGGATAAAACACATAGGAACTTTATTTGTCGGTTCAGGAGGAAGATGCATTCAGAAAGAATGGATTTTATGTCAACAATTATTCTCAAGCCACATAACTATTTTGAGTTAAAGCTAAAAATTCCACATCAGCTCAGATGCAGAGGATTATACTAAATAACAATGGATACATAGGTTGAGCCAACATCATCTATCGAGAAAAACATATATCTCAACCAAATGGATGAGGCTTATGGCCATATTTTCACGTCAATGTCCCTAGAGCCATTGTTTTACATTGAAGCTTGTACTACTCCAACTAAGGTTTGGAAAAAAATGGAAGATCTCTTTGGAAAACATGATGAGATGAGAGGTCACATGATCGAGGTATTTTTAAATTCCATGGATCTGAGAAGATTTGATAACATCTAGGAATTCTTTATGAAGTCCAAGTCCCTTCTTCTTTATCTAAAGGGATGTGGTATTAAAAAATAAACTCAACACAAACAATTGATCCTATCTATTTTTTCAAAACTTGGTCTAGAGTATGCTTTGTTTGTCTCAACATTTGATGCAGTGAGATTCACTTCAAGAGAAACATTGAAAATTCCTACATTGGATCATTTTATTGAGTCCCTAACACATGAGCAAGACAAGCTCATCAAAATGGGGACAATCAATGATTCCAATGTGCGTGCACTTTCTATGCATGAGAGAAACAACACATTCAATATGAAATCCAATCATAATGGAAAGGGAAATGCACATTTTGAATATAAGAAGGAAGAAAATTCCAAATTCTTTGATGATTCCTCCAACTCCAAAGGTGGAAAGGGAAAGAAAGGGAAGTCTAAATGCGGTTACTAAAACTATGGCTACCATCCTGAATCATCATGCATGAAGAAGACAATAGATCTCATGGAGAAGGCACTTCAACAGAACAATATCAGGGACTGCATTCCCTAGAATTCCAAGAGGAAGCCGAGAGACCAACAAATGGACAAAAGAGGTAATTCTCATGATTTAATTTCTACTCATTTTTCTCCCGATACATGGATCCTATATTCAGGCACATCCCATCATATGGTAGCCACAATTTTTATTTATCTTCTATTACTACATGCACATGTCCTCCCATCCTCATGGTTGATGATACTCGAGTAGAGGTTATTGGACAAGGGAGGGTAGAACTCCAACATGGAAGTTTTGATAACATATTTCATGTTCCAAAACTTTCCATGAATATATTGTTTGCTTATCATATAACACATTTTGGAATAACAAAAAGGGTGGAATTTACACATGATTCAATAACCATTTATGACATGCATGATAACTCCAAGATTGTTATTGGTGAGGTAAATCATCGGTCTCGTTTGTATACATTCAATAAGTTTATTACTAAATCTGATTCTTCTTTACTATTGACTCATGTTGATAATGATAGTCAACTATGGTATGATAGATTTGGTCATCTAAACGTCAAATACATGCAACAACTCAACAAATAGGGAATGGTCACAGGCTTTCCCGACATACACTTTTCCAAAGGAGTTTGTCAAGGATGCATTCTTGGAAAACATTCTAAAGAGAAGTTTGAGAAAGGGAAGGCTTGAAGCTTATCTACATTGATCTAATGGGACCTTTTCCTCATCCATCCATCAACGAAGCGAGGTACATGAATGCATTTATTCATGATTTATCATGACACATTTGGGTGTATTTTCTCAGGAAGAAGTCCAAAGTTTTTGAGCATATCAAATACTTCAAAGCTCATGTAGAGACTTAGACTGGGAGGAATATCAAGATCCTTCACACAGACAATGGGGGGGAATATGTGAACCAATAGGTCAAGCATCTTTGTTCAAAGGAAGCTATACAATGGAAACATACAATACCATGCACTTCACCACAAAATGAGGTAGCTAAGAGGAAGAACAAATCCCTCAAAGAGATGGCCACTTGCATGTTGCATGCAAGGTCTCTTCCTTCCAAGCTTTGGACTAAGGCACTTAATTTTGCTAACTAGATTCATAACATATCTCCTCACAAATATATCAAGGAAAAGACTCACTTTGAGGCATGGAGCAGAAACAAATTGGAAGTCACCCACTCCATAGTATTTGGATAACACGTGTGGTTCCACGCACCCTTTGAAAAAAAGAAAGCATTAGATCCTTAAAGCACCACATGCATCTTTGTGGGATATCTCGATGGTATTAAGGGTTACAAGATGATTGATCCCTCAAAAGTCACGTTCATTATTGAGTGAAGTGTCCAGTTTGAGCAAAGTACCTAACATGCACCATTGGAGCCACATGCAAAGACCTCGGTACTTCCACTTGCACTAGACATTGGAGATGACGAGTCCACTCATTCAAATCAATGTTCAGATTTTATTTCCAAATATAATTTAGAATATGATGAGGATGTTGATGATGATCATGCATATGATGAGCCACAACAGATTCCCAAGTGGGCATAAACCACCCTACAGGTAGTAGGTGACCTTATGGGGGATCCAACGAATCAAAGGAGGATGAGGCCCCAGTTTGATGATCCTCCTCATGCACTCACAATTATTGAATCAATGATGTCCATGCATTGATACATGGTTTTAGATTTAGAGCCACAAATCTATGCAAAGATTGCAGGGAATCCCTTTTGGGAAGCTACTATGCTGGAAGAGTACAAATCTCTCCTTGAGAATCAGACTTGGGATTTGGTTTCACTTCCTTCAAATAGGAAGCCTGTCAAATTCATATGGGTCTACAAGACTAAGAAGAAAGAAGAAGGATAGGTGAGAAGGTACAAGGAAAGACTAGTTTCCAAAGGTTTTCAAAAGATCCATGGGATAAACTATGGTGAGACTTTTTCTCCAGTAGAAAAGATGGACTACATTTGATTGTCCCTTGCCATTGCAGTAGCCAAGGGTGGGAATTTCACCAGATGGATGTGAAGAATCACTTTCTTCACAGGGATGTCATATAGTATATTTACATGGAGAAACATCAGGGGTTCATACATAACTCATGATTAGTATCTCAACTGAAAAGGTCATTCTATGGCCTCAAGAAAGCACCTAGAACATGGTACGCGAATATGGTTTCTTATTTTCTTTCTCAGCATTTTGTTAGATTTAAATCAGATCCAAACATCTACATGTTGAGAACTTTTGAATCCTTGTTGATATTAGTTATATATGTTGATGACCTCCTAATCATAGGAAGTTTGACCTTAAAAATTGGTACGATCAAAGACATTTTGCATGACAGGTTTTCTATGATGGAAATGGATCCACTGCACTTTTTCCTTTGTCTCAAGATCATTCAGGATGATTCAATCATCAAGCTATTTTAGACTAAGTATGTTAGGGATCTCTTGGTTAGATTCCACATGACTGACTACAAGTCAAAAATCACACTCTTTTTGTCGAGGGTACATCTTTAAAAGGATGGTAGGGATACACCATTGGTGGATAGCACCTTGTATTGATAGCTTATGGGAATCCTTATGTATCTTATCCACACTCGATCAGATCTCTCGTATGCATTAGGGGTAGTTTCCAGGTAGTTTGAAGGAGCCGCATGAACTACACTAGAAGGCTGTGAAGTACATCGACACATATGTTCATGGCACCATCAGTTATGGGATCCACTATGACGCAAGTTTTGCATTGGATCTCATGGGATTCACAAATTATTATTCGACTGGCGATAACACAGATTGCAAGTCCACTTCTGATTACATGCTTATTTTGGGTTCTGATGTCATATGTTGGTTAAGCAAAAAGAAGTTAGCAATTTCTTTATCGTCAACTGAGGTTGAGTACAGAGGAGCGATCAACATCACTATTCAGACATGTTGGCTTCAGAAATTCCTCACTGATCTCAACATTCAGTTCCATGATCCAACTATCATTTGGTGTGACAATCAGAGTACTCTCAAGTTTTGTAGAGACCCAGTGAAACGACAGTAGACAAAACACATCAAGATCCATATGCATTAAATGATCAAAGATCTTGTACATGATAGGATCATCAATTTGCAGTATTGTCCATCCACCAAACAAACTGCATACATCTTCACCAAGACATTTAATGAGAAGAAATTCCACTTCCTATGTGATCATCTTGGAGCGAAGGACACAGTTTCTTAGCAACTACCTTTCTTCGTTCTTCATTCTTGATGCATTATATTTTGAGGGGGGGTGGGGGGGAGAGTTCCCATGAGGTTCTCCCTCTTTCCTCTATTTAATTTTTCATTCTTAGATGCATTGTAAAATGGGTACCTAAAATGGACTTGGTTGTTGGAACCCATTCATCATTTACACCCTAGTAGTGTTCAGGGGGAGTGTTGGAGATATTACACACTCACCTAGGTAATTATTTTCCTAAGGTTGATAGTCCAATATTGAGGGTTCTTCCATAGATGAGAATATTCTCTTCTAAGAATAATCCCCTACAAATTAGGGAACCTCCTACAAAATAGGGTTCCTTCTCTCTTTTGTTAAGAATCAGCTACACCTCAGTTAGAGTGGTGGAGAACACTTATGCATGGAAACCTTAGTTTTAACACCTATAGTTGCATGTTTACCTCATTTTACTTACCGGGAGGGCACACATCACATGCATGCATCCAATAGGGTGTAAATCATGAGAATGCATTAGTTTCTCACACCTCCACACATGTGACTCAGTTAATTGATGATTGCATGGACCAATTAACTAAGACTGGGTGGAATATTACTTTGGTTTCTGTTAGTGAGTGTATAGATATCTCTAGATCACTATTATGGTGCATTAACTTAGCCATGCAGAGTATATCACGTGCACTATTCATTTTACTCATTCAATTAATACAATTCATTCTTTCTCTCAAATTTGTCTCTCTTTCTCTTCTCTCTCTAGCAAGCTTAATGTGATTTTTATACTAGCTAGGTTCTCTGTGCAAGTTTCACCGAAACTTCACAAACCCTTTAAACATATTATATTGAAAAAAGGTGCACCGCATAAACTTAAAATACATTTATAGAAACAAGTTGAATGTATTTTAAAGAAGTTTTGATAAAAGGAGTGGTGTAGGGATGAATACAAAAGAAGAAAATTATTCTAACAAATGACTTCCAGATAAATCCAAAACACAACAAGTATTTCCTTCTTGAACCTTTCAAACAAAAATATAATGCTCGAAATTTTATTATTCTTGAATAAAACAAACTCTAGTATAATATAATGAACAATAATTATAGACATCAATAAATACCATAGAACACTATTAACACTCAAACTTCAATAAGTTTACTTGAACATCTTTAGAAACCTCTTTGTTGTGTAAACATCTAGTAATATTAGTAATCATGTACTACTAGAAATCTATTCTAAAATATTTCACAATTGGAGCCTTAACTAGAGATCCATTTCATGTATTTTTATTTAATGCATGGAAGATATTCTAAATTTTTCTCATTAGGAGAGACCATGACAACCAAAGGGGAGATTAATCAATTATTAATCTCTATTTTTTTTTTATATATAGTGAGTAATATCTTGTTGTTGGAAGACATGAAAAGTTGATTTTAGAAGGGGTGTCATTTTTCTACTTATAACTATGAAATTTAATTACCACAATAGAAATGTTGATCCACTTTTGTTGATCAACGTTATTGTATATTGGTCCATCCATGGTCATTTTTCTTATTCCTTGTATATCCTATACTTAGCCATTTTTCTTAAATAATTCGAGTTGCAGAGTGGGCTACCACCAAGTCTGCAAGTCCACAAGTCCACGAGTATATACTTGGTTTATTTTCTACCCCTCCAAAATCCTAACACTTAGTTGTGTTATTTTTTGTGGGATGCTAATCCATCCATCACCCTACAAATACCCACGTCCCGCAACCTGCAAACCTACAACACTAAAACAAACCCTTCCCATCTCTACACCACTCATAACACACCTTTTGACTTTCTGAAACTTAATCGATTTCCTGAATGTGGATGTGGGGTCCTCTCTTCGTTTCTATTTTACCTTTCCCTAACATTGCATCTCGCGTTTCCACATAGTGCAAAATTATTCACATATTTCTGCAACTCGCAAAATCAACCTTTTGGTACTTATTATATTTCTTGAATGCAAATGCAGGAGACCCCTCAAATATCCTCTTTTGTTCTCCATATCCAAAAATCTCACATCCTGCATTTCTGCAATCACCATCATGCACCTTTCATCCCTCACTTTACACCTCCATACTTAACCATTTTTCATATGCCCCAATACGATATCACCATTCCCGATGACATTTATTTCCCATCGCCACATCAACCGCCACTCGTATGAATTGAATACCATTATTAAGTGGCGTGATTTTCATAAAGTCTCTTCCATAAATATAAAATCATACTGTGAAATTAGCAACTTCGAACTAAGATATACACCATTTTATAATCAAGGAAATACGTGGTAAAATTAAATAAGAAATTAAAAGCCCCACTATAAAAAGATTGTATTAACAAAAGCACCACCTATTCATAGAAAACATTATTTGTAAGACATGTCAAGTAAAAGAAAATAATTATATTGTGGTGACATTGTCAACAACTTGGGACAAGAAGATCACCAATTTCAATGGTCACAGACCTACAAGTGGTACTCAACTCTCTCCTCCGAAGAGAAGAAATTGAACAAGGTTTGGACCTTGGGTATTGCACTAGATGGATGTATGCCACAAGTAGCTGATTTCAAAGAGTTGGTCATATGGTGTGCTGAAAAATTCGATATTGAGAGAAGAATTATCTAGATACAAGGAAAACCATTGATCTTGTTGTCCCCTTGACTGTCCAGAAGGATGTTGAGACTTCTTGACCCTACTTTGACATTGAAAAATGTTGAATCTGATGACTTCATTAAAGCTCACATTGGAGGAATGGATTTCCTTGAAAGTTTCCTTACAAGTCGAACTAGTGACGCTAATGCTACAGAAGTTGAGGTATGCTATTTAAAATAATAGTATAAATAATTCTCCTAGCTATTTTCTAGAATAATTGGACAAGATTCTGCGACATCAGTGCCCAAATATATTGCATATATTCTCTATCATTCAATTCATGAAAATGCCATAATTGACTAGGCCCACATTATTTCAAATGAGATTTCATTTTAGTTGGGAAGCCTTAGGAAGACCAAGAAATTGTACATGACTTTCTATCTAGTTTATGTTATAGTTTATTGTCTTATATTTGAGGACTTTCCCAGAGATAAGAATGTAGACTTCAAGAAGGATCCAGTTTCATTGTGGTGTCCAATGTTATGGAGGCACAAATCCCCATACAATTTCTATCAAGCACAATTTTGTTTTCCTCTTTTAAGAAGATGATACACAGTCCCACCATGTCCATACTATCATTAGAAGATACATAATTTCTATCATAGAAAGGATTTTTTGAAGCCATGGATCAGGAGTTCAATTTTATTAGACTTTATGGATTTCAGGGGAAACCCTCTCTGCTGCCATTTTATGGTTTTGATAGACTTTTCATCATTGAAGTATGAAAACAATACAAATATTGGGTGCATTTCTTCAACGAGAAAAGAAAAAATCAATTTATCCCATTGCCATGGAAAGTTGGAGAAATGTTTGTGAATAACATTTATCATTTAGATGAATATACAACTCAATTTGACTAGTTTAGTTTAAAACAAGTACATGAAATTAAGGGTTTTGACCCTAAGGATTTGTTTTCGGCACAAATTTTTTTAATTGGATATGGCTCATCTTTTAGTAAGTTTGTGCAATTATAAGAAGAAGGAGGAGATAACCAAAATCCTCTTGAATCATCTCTTGAAATCACCCTGGATGATATTAAGGAATTGACCAACACAAATGAATACTAGAAGAAACGGGGTTGAGAAGTGACAAGGCAAAACCCAGGCTCACCTAATGTGTCATAGAAGAGTACCTCGATAAAAACAAAAACCCCAAAATAGTGGTCAAGAACAAAGAAGGTATTTCACTGGAAATTCAGATGATGGTGGAGATAAAGACTCTATCGGAAAGAAAATTGAAAAATCACACATTGTTCATATCTCTATTAAAAGAAAAAGAGAAGTCCAAAAACAAGGACAACAAGTACCTGAAGCTGAAGCGAGTTTGAAAGACATGGAGGTTGATGATATGATAGAAGAGCTTATCTAGGATAAACATAGGATGATTGAAAGCATGGTTATAGATAAATAATTGGCTTCCCAAGAGCCAAAGATATTTCAAGTGGAATCTGACACTTTGAACCATGCGGCCTACCATAATAATTCGAAAAAGTTGTTAATTGAAAAGGTAAATTTGAAGAATAAAAAGATTTCAGAAAAATGGAAATCAAAGATCGATTTTCAAGGGGTAAAACCATAAAAAATCATACAGTTTTATGAAGCGACTGGAGAACCCTTAAAAGAGTCCACTGGCGATATAGAGAAGGAAAATTTTATATTAAAGGGAAAAGAAAGGAATTGAAAAAATATTTCCTTCCAAGACCTTTGTTCATCAAACCCATCACTACTATACAATGATTGTGCAGTCTTGAGGATGCACCAGAAACCAGGTCCACGTTGAAAGGTTCATCAAGTTTATTAATGTTTGTAAGATAATATATTGGAGATAACATTAAAAAATGGATATCTTTGATCCTTGATATATGGAAGTTAGAAAAAAATTCAACTACTTTCTCAACAAGGGTCTTTCATTTCAAAGAATATCTCCAAAAGGATTTGGAAAATGATGAAGGTTTTTACAAGGAAGCAATGGGTACATTTTTGGAAAAGGTTTTAAGTTTAAGTGATATACATAGGAGAGATCAAAATATTCCTTCAAAGACTCATATGAAACAAATCAATGCTTGTTGGTTGAAAACAATTAAATGCTTAAGGGAAATGATGTATGAATGTGATGCCATTAATACTAAAACAAGTGATTTGTTCTTAAAACTTGTAGCTTTGACTAAGGAACTTGAGGTTCCACATTTAATTATGGACTCAATGCTCTTATCAAAAGAGAAATTACAAGAAAAGTTGGATGCTTTGAAAGTTTCTTGGGCCAACGAATTTAATGACTGGACAATTGAATATTATGAAGAAGAAGTGGAAAGATGGTTAGTCTAGTACGTGAACACAAATGACAATATTGAGGACACACTTCATAAATTGAGCCTTGATATTAACGCACTGGAAAATGAGTTATTTGAAACCAAGAATAAACATGAGATAACGGTTGCTCCTATGAGAGAGTATATTGAACAATGGTTAAGAAAATCCTTGTTTAAAATAACAGAAACAGATCAACAAGAAGTCGATAATACACTTATGCGACCTCTAGCACAGTAGCATCCTATTATATACATATTGACAATCAGATAATAGTTTCTATATTCCAGCATAGTAAGTCAAGTAGTCACTTTCTTTTTCTCTTACCTCTTTTTCTTTCTCAGTTAATAGTAGTTTTTCCTTTCGTTTTCCGTAATTTGTGAAAACCAAAGGCCGACCCCTGACTATCTCCCTTTTGTCTTCTAGGTCTCTCTTTAATTTCATGGTCCATGGGAGACCAATCCCAGTCCTCTTTGAAGGGAAAATGCAATTTACTTTTTATGAACTTTACATACATTATTATTTTTAACAAATACATCTATTATCTTTTGAGGTTCCCAGAGAACTATTTGGGACATTACATTAATTATTTCTCATAATTTTAATTTTAAGCATGAGATTTCAAATGTGTGTCTATCAAAATATTTTTTTGGATGTTAATAGAATGATTATTTAAAGTTATTTTCCATATGCGGTCCCTATTTTCTGTACTTGTGTTAAATAATGTGTCTTACTTTGTTGAATATTATGATGGAAATGTTGTTCTATGAGATTATTTACTCCCTTGCTTTATAATCTTGTATTATAGTGTGAATATTTACTTTCTATAATATGTCTGGTCCTATCTCAGGTACTCTTTCCATGTGAATATTTGTTTCAATAATAAGCATGGTTATATCTCAGGCATTTTTTATATTGTATATTATTTAAATATAGAGGAGTACCACCTCTTTAAAAACGGAAGGGGATTTATCCTAGTTATGTTATCTTAAATATCATAAAACAATGTTTTAGATCAATCCTTGAGACAAAGAAGACAACACTAAATCCTTAAAATTTGGAATCATACTAAGGTCCATTGACAAGAAGTAAAAGCAAGAAACTTGAGGTTCATCAAGAAACCCTAGATTCAACATCTAAAGATATGAGCATATAAATCATGGGTGATCGAGAAGAACAAATAAATGAAGTTACTAATGATGAAATAGAAAGAAATGATAGAAAAAGAAATCCAAGAATGAGAGCTAGATCTAGTCCACTCAATTTATAGGGAGAGAAACATCAATTGCCAATTCTTCCTCCATATTTTTTACCTATTGTTTCAGGTGATGGGATTATGGATCCTAAAAATCATATAGATCAGTTCCTTAGAATCTGCAACATTCATTTGATTAAACATGATGATGTAATGGTCATATTTTTTCTTCAAAATTTGATAGGTCCAACTTATGACTGGTATCTTTCTCTCATAACTCATTCAATTGGATCATTTAATGATATAGAAGACATGTTCATGACCATATATGAACAACCTCTTTCATATCATACTTTACCCACTCATTTCACCCAAATCCATCTTCAAAAGGGTGAAATAATCAGGGAATTTAATTTACGACTTTTCAAGACACTGAATCAAATCCCAGACAAACAGTGTCAGAATGCCCCTGTATAATTTGAATGTTATAAGAATGTTATGCCATCAAACATGAACTATGCAATAAGAGTTGCACAAATAAATGCATTGAATGAAGCAATTCAAAAGGCAACATAAATGGAAGAATACATGTTAGAGACTAATGTTGATCCAAATATTATCCTTGGAAAAGTACAAAGACAAATGACAAGTCTAGCATTGTCACCTAAGGGACCATTTACCTCTAGAAGTACTAAGGAAAAAGCAGTTGGGGGAGGGATTTTTCAAGGTCAATATCCTAATGTGAGGAATAATCTCAAATCTTCTCAAGACACTCGACAAAAAATAAAAATTTCTCAGATGAGCATAACTATTCAAAAAATGCAAAATAAGATAACTCGAATCAAGAGAAATGAAAATAACATTCCACCACATCAAGATATGAGAGTTCCACTACCTAATCAAAGAGAGAGAAACGACAGAAAACAAAGGAAAGAAGAGAATAGACCAATATCACCCAGAGTCCCAAATACAAATGTTGTTGTGCTAGAAGAAGTTACAGAAGAACAAAATTTTGTTTAAGACAATGGGCCTTTCAATCAAGAGTTAATCAATGATCAAGACCAAATCTTAGGATCAATCCAAATGAAAGAAAGTTCATCATATTTTCAGATTCTTTATGAACATGAAGATTATTAATATACATAATGAGATAATGTTGTTCAGAACATAACTCAAGAAAATAAATTCAAGACAAGGGAACATCTAGAAAAAGGAAAGGAAAAATCCAATGTTCTAGAGCTAGAAAAAAAATAACCAGTTATTAATCAGACAATGACACCATTGCAAATGAACTATAATGTGGTTGATGAGTTGACTAAGCTTCAAATTACTTTTCCATTCATGGAGGTAATTAAAATGCCCCAACAAAGAGAGAATATTTTGAATATTTTGGATGATATACATTTAAGAATAGAAGAATTTGTGATGAACACAAAGCAACAACAAAATATCATACCAGCAAGACCAAGAGGTAAGGTTCCACCATTTTCCATACTCTTAGAGAATCATGAATTTACATTGCACAATTTTTTGGTGGATAACGGAGACACTAACAATATCATGCCATTATCTGTAATGGAAGCTCTTGGAATTGAATGTACAAAGTACTATGCACCGGTTGAAAATATTTGTGCCATCGATTCTAGAAAAGTGCCAGCTCGTGGAGAAATTAAATATTTTTATGCATGGATATCTGAAGCACCCCATATCATAATAGTATTCACTATCATAGTAGTTGATATTCCCCCAACATATGTTGTTGTCCTTGGTATATATTGGTTCTCAATGATTGGAGGATACATAATGAATGATGGGGAATTGCATGATGCTCTCAAATAAAGATTTAACAATGACAAGAGTTCCTCAAGAATGTAGGAAAACAATATCACTCAAAAACAAAGAAACTTAAATGATGCATAACTATGTATATGTTGGAATTAGGAACTATGTTGTATTCAACATAGAGAAAATGAATTCTCCTAGGAAAAATGAAGAAAATTATTTTCAAGGTTATTGGAAAATTTCATTTGATGGTGCTCTCTTTAAGTCTGGAATTGGAGTTGGTATTGTTTTTTAAATCACTCAATCATGCATTTACCCACATGCAATCAGATTAGAGTTCCCCTATACCAATAATGAAGCAGATTATGAATCATTAATCGCAATATTAATTATAACCCTTCAAATGCAAGACATAAAAGATATAGTGGTAACTAGTGATTCAGATCTAGTTATCAATCATATCAAAAGATGATATAGAGTCAAGAAAGAGATTGAAGAATTATGAAAGGAGAGTTTGCAAAATAATAGACTCTTTTAATTCTTTCAATATTTATTTTGTTCTTCAAGAAAAGAACCAAAAAGTAGATTCATTATTAGTAGCAACATCCCTTTTCAATATAGACGATTCTCAAAATTAGAATACCTTTCATGTCAAAATAGTTTTTCGACCATCAATACATGATAATCAAGAGTATTGGAAAGTTTTTGAAAATGATGAGCACATTGAAATTATTTTGGTAGACCAAGAACCAACATCATCTGATATCTTAGAAGAGATCCAAACCAATCAAAAGGAGATTCATGATCAAATTATTGTTTTTATCCCTTAGAATTATGCTAGTCATGAATCCATTTGCACAAGGGATGACCAAACAAAGACCATGGACACAATGGATAAATACTCCATTAGAAAAGTTCAAGCAACTCTGAAAATCAACATCAGTAGACATGGTGCCCCAAAATACATAAATCTTGGTACAATTTGTACTACTGAAGATATTGAACAATACATTCTTCTTTTCAGGGAGTTTCAAGAAGTTTTTGATTGGAGTTATGATGATTTAAAGGAATATGAAAATCTATCTTCCAACATTGTAACATACCTAGTGTCCCCATTGGGGTCTTGTTACCATATTGTAATGTTCCCCTTTACCAACACTTATAACAAGCTTTGATATCAATCTGTAACATCCCCAACCTCCCAGGATGGCCATGTCACTACAAACATCAACTTTTTTCATTGTGATATTATTTGTAGTAGCCCAAGCTCACTACGGGACCCATGCTACTTCAAAATCCTAGTGTGGGGATATTACTTATAATGCTCCCTGTTACAAGTAGACCAAAATATATGTGCACATCCTTAAGGTATTGCACCTAGGCCCAAGTTGGGATTCTCTCCACGAGTATACTTCTTTTAATACCTTTATAGAAGTGGAATAAATTTCACAAATCTACTACGCTCTTAGCTTCCAAAACACATATATATTGTTGTGTGCAAAAATACACTCTGCACACATAATACTACTGTGCATGCAATCAATCTGTTACTGCACTTAGATTCAATCACATTTTTGCGCATGGACTGCTTCGATGTGCGTACAACAATTTATACCTTGCCTTGGTATCTTCAAGCCATACCACAGAGTTTAACTTAACACGAATACGTAATAATTTTCATACTTCACATGTGAAACAATATTATACATATTAACCATACATTTAGCTAACAGGAAACACTTATAATTGTCATTGCCACATATGTCGCAACATATAGGAAAATGAACACATATACATATATGTAGTAACATTACACAGAATTAAACACAATATTCAGATGCAATTTCATATAGGAAGATAGACCCATTAAAAATATGAACATTAGAGCACACAGTAATTAAACAAGCCTGTGAAGGACACATATATTTTATGAAAAGTCACCAACTACATGCAGGACTCAGACATTCCTCCTAGCCATAGACTCTCTCGCTCTTAATCTTTTAGCAACAAGTCACTTATGAGTTGGGGCTTAAACTCTACAGGAAAAAAGGTTCCTATTGCCAGGATATGGTATGATATTCAACAAAAACCTTGGTCAAAGGTGTCGACTATTGCAACTAGCCTACAATCCCTCATTCCTCACATGCATGTCCCACCCTAGAAAGTGTTCCCCTTCTCTACTCAACAGTCCTTTGACTGCCCCACTTCCCTTCTGGGGCTTCAACAACAGACCAGATAGGAAGTATCTGAGCCCTGTATCTAATTCCTAGTTCACTGGGGAGCAATTCCAACAAAATTATCACATGGAGATAATGCTCACGAGCTTCAAAACCCACATCTTCGACACAACAAATCTATCACCTAGAGAGAAATGCTCACGGGCTTGACAACCTGCTTCTTTGACACACGGGTCTAACAAATCACTTCTTCGACACACTTCTCTTCCTTATATGGATACCCCATTATATATAGGTGATGACAGTCTCAGGTATAGATCACTACAGGTCATAGACAAAGATGGTTAGTCGGTTCGAGATCATATGGTAGCCAAGATGGAGTAAAAAAAAATGTGTATTCCCCCAAAATACACTGAGGCTCAATAATATATTTGCATGGCCATAAATAGACACTTGTCACCTTCAGGAATATATTTTAGCCACTTGGTGACTTGTTCCCATCCTTTGGAAACTTAGGATAATACATATCCATAAATTAAGCTTTCATAAATATTAATAAAATGTTCCCTTGACTTAAGCTCCCCCTTATTCCTTTTCCGTGGAGTTTATCCCCTTGCCTCTTTTAATCTGAGTTGAGTCTGCATGCAGTAATGTGATTAAATTATAAATCTTGAGGGTGATTATATTTACAATACAGGTGCACTGTCTTTTTGCATCCATGCTCACCAACCTCAAAACACAAGCATATATACAAAGGCTCTCTAGCCTCAAACTTGCATGCTTAATCTAGTGTGCACAAAACTATGCGATGTGCACACTCTTCCTTTCTGCACGATATTTGCGCACTTACACAGGTGCATGCTACACTATGAAATGTGAGAGTTTTTCTTTGATGCACAATCTTCGCGCAAACACCAAACTATGGGATGTGCACACAAAACTGAATCCAAGACTTGATACCAACAACTCACCAATATATATGGAACATGATTTTAATGATTTAATTGGGAAGTTTATGGAAGATTATCAAGACGATTTAACAGTTCATTCAAAATCAAGAGAAATGAATTTTAAACATCTCATACAAGTTTTTGAACGATGCAAGATGTATGGCATATCTTTGAATCTAAATAAATGTTTGTTTTCCCTATATGAAGGAAATATCCTTGGCCATATTGTGTGTAATGAAAGAATATACATTGATCCAGAAAGTTTTGAGTAAATAAATGATTTAAATCCTCTTGCATATCATAAATGAGTACAATACTTCTGTTGAAATTACTAAGATAACTGAGAGGGGGGGTGAATCAGTTGTTACTGTGCTTAAACAATTTTAACAATTAAACCATTTTTAATCTTTCTCCAAGTGACCATCAATATTATACAACATATGAACAACTTAAATAATGAGCATAAGTCACACATAAGATATACACAGAGACATATTTTCACGAGGAAATCCATAAAGGGAGAAAACCTCTTCTTCTTCGAAATGATAGGCAGTCTTTTAAGTTCTGTACATCATCTATAGTTGAGCACCAACTCAATGTGAGGCTACTATCTCTGATTTACAAGCTCCAACTTGTTTGAGAGCACCAACTCTCTGGTTTCTCTAGAACCCACTAGAAGGAAGCACCAACTCCCTGAGTGTTCCAGCACTGACTGGATGGAAGCACCTACTTCCACTTATACAAGCACCAACTTGCATACAGAAAACTCTGTGTTTTCCCAAGCACCACCCTGCCACCCTATTTTCTAGCCATAACTAGATGGAAGCTACAACTCCCAATATTCAAGCATCAACTTGAATATCAGAGGACCACGGTCCTCCCTAGCACCACCCTACCTCCTTGATTATAAACAAATGACTGAATAACCAACAATACAGATATATCAATTCTTACCTCTTCTTCACCGTTCTGCAATTCCTTCTTCTCTGTTCTTACTTGGATTTACTTGATTTCTCTTTCTTTCTATTCTTTCTTTGTCCTTCTCATGCTTCTTTTATATGTGCACATTCTTCTCTCTTCACCTTTTCTGTTCTGTTCATCTTTTGTTCCTTATCTTTGAGCTTTCTTCACACTGCGCATACTATAATTTTACCTTTCTACAGTTCAATTCATTTTTCAGTCAGAACAACCAACCTTACATAGTCGTTGCATATCTCCTTTTATACACACCAGCCTCATTAGTTACACCTTGAATCTCCTTGGGCAAAGACAAAAACGTCTCAGCAACTGAATCGCCAATCGATCAAGAACCATGATTCAATTTTCTGCTAACTAATCATAACTAAACAGTTAATCGTAAATATCAACAGTAGCCCTTCGATCAGATTTTGAATTAACAAGCACCGTTGGATTAAATTTGCAAGGTCTTGCATTCATCCCATATGCCCACTGGTTGTGACCACGGGTTTGATCAAAATGCATTTCGCATTTCGCATTTCGGCAATCCTGTGTCGAAGGGTCTCGACACTCCAAGTTATGATCCCCAAAATGGAGCTTAGCTTCATGCTAGCTCCTCCCACTTATATGACCATCGATGGTGACCACAGCCTACACCAAAAGGCATTTCACAAATTCACATATCGATGTTCCTGTGATGAAAGGTCTCGACACTCCATGTTGCAAACTCCAAAATGGATCTAGGCTTCTTTAGCTCTACTCTCTATCTCTTGACGATGTGACCACAAGATAAGACCACTGCCTAGTCCTTTGAGTGCTTCTTTCTTCATATCAATGATCCAGAACTTTGATGATTCGATGGTCCAAATCTTTTTGTGATTTTGCATATCGCGAGTTTGAAGTGTAAGAGCACCTCCTTCCTTTGACTTTCCAGTCAATGAAAAGATGATTTGTCGTCATGTGTCTTCCGGATCCAATGACTGAGATTATATCACGATTTCGCAACTTCACAGGCCTTCGTCATTCCTGATCAATGGTCCATGATCTCCCTTTGATCAACGACTCAGATTAAACCGTGGTTTCACATTTCACGATTTCAAAGGATAGAGCACCTCCTTTCTTTGACTTTCCAGTCAGCAAAATGCTAATCGCTCGCCATGTGTCCTACTTGAATATGGACGGTCCTTCCGCTTTCAGGATTTTGTAGGCCCGCTTCATCTTGTACGTAAAGATCGTGCTCCTTCTTATGGATCCAACGACGATCGGTCTTCGAGCTCAGATCTAACGCCTGAGATCTATTCTCTTCTACTGCGCGTTACTCCTATCTAAATTCAGATCTGATGGTCATCGGGGATTCTGAATGAGATCCAACGACCACCGTTTCTCTTCATAGTTGATCTTGCCATTGCCATACTATCATTGCTTTGTTGATCATGTTGATCTTTGCCATCAATGACAAACACACATACTCTACCTCTGTCTGAGAACATGCCAACAATATCCCCCTTTGGCATTGGTGGCAACCCCTTGAAGGACATCAAACTTGACCATCCTTGTAATTACCACACCAACCCCTTGAAGAACATCCAACTTCTTTACCATCCTTTCTCCCCCTTTGACATCAATGTCAAAGAAGAAACAAGCCTGTTGCAGTACATGTCGAGGGTATCATATATTCAACCAACACAAACTCCCCCTGATAAGATGGACCCTCTTAGTTTGACAGTGAAATCACGCCCAACTTTTGGCGAAGATATCCAAAAGGTGTCGCTGCTAACGGTTTAGTAAAGATATCAACTATCTATTCTATGGAAGGTATATAATTCACCTGAACAATTCTTTTTGTAACTTGTTCTCTGAGAAAATGGTATTTTATTGGTATGTGCTTAGATTTTGAATGAAGTATAGGATTCTTAGAGAGACTGATGGCACTGGTGTTATCATAATGAAGTGAAATGGGATTAGTGTAAGTTACCTTCAAATCTGCAAGATTTTGTATCATCCATAAAATTTGTGTGCAACAAGTAGCCGCAACAATGTATTATGCCTCTGTAGTTGATAGTGAAATGGATCCTTGCTTTTTACTAAGCCATGCTACTAATGAGTCATCCAAGAAGAATGATCCTCCACTGGTGCTTTTTCTCTCATCAACACAGTTTTCCCAATCAACATCTGAATAAGCAGTTAATTGAAAGTTCTGATTTCTGGGATACCACAGACCATAATTCATTGTGCCCTTCAAGTACTTGAATATTCTTGTTACTGCTACTAGATGACTTTGTTTAGGAGAAGACTGATAGCGACCTACCATTCCAACAACTTGCATTATATCAGGACGAGAAGCTATGATGTACATAAGACTTCCTATCATTGATCGGTATGTCCTTTGATCAATATCAGGTGAAATATCATCTTTACTGAGCTTGCAACCAACCACCATAGGTGTACTAACAGAAGAAGAATCTTCCATCTGAAATTTCTTCAACATCTCTTTCAAATATTTTTCTTGTGAGATAAATATTCCTACAGAACTCTGTTTAACTTGTAAGCCAAGAAAGTATGATAGTTCTCCTATCATGGACATCTCAAACTCTGTTTGCATAGAGTTAGAAAACCACTGGACAGAGGGTTCATTAGTACAACCAAAAATAATATCATCTACATAAACCAAAATTACTAGTAAATTATCACCTTCAGACTTAATGTAGATATTGTTGTCAACAATATCTTTCTTGAATCCTTTGTCTTGTAAGAATTTGTCCAATCTATAATACCAAGCTCGTGGTGCTTGTTTCAGTCCATATAGATCCTTCTTCAACTTACATACATAGTTAGGATTATCTGTCAATGTGAATCCTTCAGGTTTCTCCATATATACTTCTTCCTCTAGATCTCCATTAAGAAATGTTGACTTAACATCCATCTGATACACTTTAAAGTTATTATGACATGAATATGCAAGAAACATTCTGATAGCTTCCAATCTTGCCACTGGTGCAAACATTTCATCAAAATCCCAACCTTCAACTTGTGCATACCCTTTATAGACCAATCTGGCTTTATTTCTAACAACTTGTCATTTTTCATTCATTTTATTTTTGAACACCCATTTGGAACCTATTACATTCTTGTCTTCAGGTCTAGGAACAAGCTCCCAAGTATTGTTCTTCTCAATCTGATCAAGATCTTCATTCATAGCTCTAATCCAATCATCATGCTGGCTGGATTCATCAAAAAAATTTGGTTTAGTCATAGATAAAAAGGCAACATGAGATTGTTTTGAGTCTTTAATCAATTTCCTTATTGTCTGAACTCCTTTATTTATATCTCCAATTATCTGATTTTCAGGATGATTCTTTCTAACAATTCTAAGAGGCGATTTTTCTTCTTTCTGTTGATTCGTGTCAGCTGGAGTATTAGTATCTTCATTTGATTCAGATTCTTCTCTTTCTGATCCTTGGACCTGTTCATCTTCATTTTCAATTATATCTTCTGTGCTTGGTTCAACATTGCTTACATTTCATACTGGGATTTCTTCATCCACTTTTATGTCGATACAATCAACCAATTTATGAAGCCTCTTATTGTAGCATCTGTAACGTTTACTGCTTGTAGCATACCCTAAGAATATACCTTCATCATCCCTGTCATCATATTTGCCAATATTTTCATCATTATTCTTGATATAACATTTACTCCCAAAGACTTTAAAATGTTTGATTAAAGTAGGTCTTCCAAACCATAATTCATAAGGAGTCTTGTCACTGTCTGGCCTGAGATGAGCTTTGTTCAGGATATGAACAGTTGTATGTATTGCTTCCACCCAATATGTCTAAGGTATATTCCTTTCATTCATCATTGATCTTGCTATTTGTTGTACTGATCTATTCTGCCTCTCAACAACTCCATTTTGCCGTGGAGTCCTTGGAATTGTGTACTCTCTTTTGATTCCATGTTTATCACAAAAATATTTGAAGTTCCATGAGTTAAATTCTCCTCTTCTATCAGACCTCACTGCCTTCAATCTTCTTCCTGTTTGATTCTCAGTCAGAGCCTTAAACACTTTGAATTTTTCAAATGCTTCAGATTTTTCCTTCAAAAAGGAAACCCATGTTAGTCTAGAATAATCATCAATAATCAACAAAAAATAGTTTTCTTTTCCCGTACCTTCCTTTCTTGATGGTCCACATAAATCCATATGTACTAACTGGAGAGGTTTTTCTGTTGAAGGAAAGTTTTTAGATTTGAACTGTGTCCGAGTAAGCTTTCCTATCTGGCATGGTTTACAAACAGAATCGTATGGCTTTGATATATTTCGAAGATCCTTTACTGCCCCACTATTTCTGAGCTTGATTATATGATCAAAATTTAAGTGTCCAAGTCTCCTATGCCATAGCCAACTTTCATCATATTTTCTTAAGTGGCATTCTTCTTTTTCTTCTTTTAACACATAGACATTGTTTTATGTTCTTATTCCTTTAGCAACCAACTGTCCTGAATTCATAGACTTTATTTTACAATGTTTATAAGTAAAAACCACTTCACATCCTCGATCGCAGACTTGACTGACACTAATCAGATTATGTTTTAGACCATCTACAAATAACACATCTTGAGATTTTCCTTTTCCATTACTCAAACTTACCATTCCTTTACCTTTTATTTTTCCTAGTGCATTGTTTCCAAAAATTACATTTCCTGATTTGTTTTCACTTAGAGTTAGAAACTTACTTTTGTCTCTAGTCATATGTTTGGAACATCCACTGTCAATATACCAGGGATTCTTTTGCTTTTGGGCTAATAACACTAGTCCACACTTGTCATCTTCTTTCTTCTTCCAAATCTTGAAATTTTCAGCAGTGGACTTCAAATTTGGCTTATAATTTCTTAAGCGAAAATCTGTGGCTTTTTGTCCATAGTTATGACAGACATAACATTCTGGTTCACTAAATAACAGACTGTAACGATTGTTATGCTCATAATTGTTATTATGTTTGTTGCTTAGCTGTCTCAATCTTTGTTGTGGTAGATAATTATTCCTTGAATAACTTGTTTGCTTATATCTACATCTTAAAGAACAAGTTATAACTTTATGACCAAAGTTAGAACAGAAAAAAATATATCCATAGAAAAGACTATCATCTCCGAGTGGGTCGATTTCTTTCATGCTGATAGTTTCTCTGATTAGTTCTGGTACCTTTTTCTTCATTCCTTCTTGGTGGTTGATTTTCTTTCTTTGTTTTTGCAGAATGGTTGTTGTCAATGATTGTAGATTTAACAAACTTGATGTGTTCCATATTACTTGGATGATCACTACTTGATCCTTCTTCATACCCCAAGCCATCTTTAAACTTTGGATTCCTTTGCTGATTTAGAATGGAAGTTAGTTCTTCTGAGGCTTTAATACTTGGTAGGTTTTGGTGATATAATACCTTAAACTTCTCCATTTCCTTTCTGGTTTTTACTATCTCTTCTTCTAAGAATTCACACCTCACTTTCTTCTCTGACAACTGTTGTTTCAGTATGTCTTCTATTTTCTTTGCCTCTTCTAACTCCACTTTTAGTAGAGCAATTTTTTCATCAGGTTTTTCAGCATTCATTTTAAACTGCATCAACAATTGTTTTTGTTTTCTCTTCTTACATCTGAGTCTGTCAATCTCTTCCAAAGCACTGATTAATTCACCTTCCATATCCACCATAGCTTATTCATTATCCATTTCGCCTCCTGTGTGTTCATCATCAAGATCTCCCATAGCCATAATTAGCATAATATCATTCACTTTGTCTTCACATGATGAATCCCTATCTATGTCTTCTGAGGAGTTTTCATTGTTTGCACACAAACTTTTCTTTTTACTATATTTCTTGAATTTGTACCTCTTTTCATCATCAGATTTCTAGTCCTTTTTATGGTGGGGACACTTATATGCAAAGTGACCTATCTTACCACAGTTAAAGAATTTGAAGGGAAGCTTGCCTTGATATTTTCCTGATCCTTTATTTAACCTTATCACAAATTTTGCCTCAATATAATCTAAATCTGAATCAATATTCTTGTCTTCTTTAAAAGATGCTTCTCTAGTAATGGATTTATCTTTGATGATTCTCATTTCATATGCAGTTAGTGTTCCTAGGAGTTGATCAATGGGCAAGGTCTTAAGATCATTTAGTTCTTCTATTGCAGAGACTTTTGGATTAAATTTATCAAGCAGAGATCTTAAAATCTTCTGAACCAAAAATGATTCTTCAATCTTCTCACCAAGACCCTTCATGGCATTCACAAGTTCTTCAA
>ML781795.1:862974-877177 GCA_009831015.1 Picea engelmannii
ATATCTAGACCAATAGGTCAAAGAGGATTTCAATTCCATGGGATTCTTACATGGACAATTCACGATGCACCAGGACTAACACATTTTTGTGGTATGTAACACACTATTGCACTTAAATAAGTTAGATGTTGATGATATTATAAAGTTTGTTTTTTAAATATATGCTTGTTATATAACTAATGCTGCCATTGATGCATATCTTCTAGGTCTTCAAACAAAGGGTAAATTTGCATGTCCAGTTTGTGGTCCTAGTGTTAACGCTCTATAAATTCCCAGAGGTTGTCAGAGTAGAAGAAATTTACAAGAGGTAACTTTATCCAACCACTTCGAAATTGGAATCTAGCCCTACTAGCTTCAGAGAGGGATCTCTCTGTATAATTTAGCTATGTTTTAACTTTGAGATATTAGGCTAGTTAAACAAGATAAGATTGAATGGTTTGTTGTTGTTTTTGTTAAGTTGGTTGAAAAGGGTTTTACGCCTCCATTGGGATATGGGGTCTGTATTATAAAGATAGAGGTCTAAACAGAAATTAAAAGATTATTTTCACAGGGCAAGATAATGCATTCATTGGATTCTTTAGCAGTAAAGTGATGAATAGCAGAAAAGATGAGAATATCAATTAAAGTAAAGAAGCATTTAAGAATTTCTTCACTGTAATATCAGAAAGATAAACATTTAGATCTTTCAAAGCTGGAAACAGGGTATACAAAGATAAATCCTGCAACATGCGCTACTTTTAAAAGATTAGATTAGAAAACAATATGACCACTGAGGGAGAAAAACATTTAACATAGAAAAGAAAACATCACCAATGAATAACACGCGAGAATCCTGTGAAATGTCCCTTTGTATTACTGGAAGATATCTTGATAAAAATAACAGTCTTTCTAGTTTATAGGGTGTAAATATCAACCCTTGGTACTTTAGAGTTTGAAGTATTTATAATAAAAAATTACATACGATCCTGTCATTAAAGATCAGGACGTGGCAAATTCTAAATTTAGCTAACTAACTCAACAGGATACAAAAATTTAGGAACTGTTTGATGATGTGTTGAAATCTTCATGCTGATTTCTGGGGTAAACCGTTGGTGAGTCCTCTGCATGACCTCGTCTGATTGGATAGCTGACTGGACTTGGACACCTCATTTCCTACTCGATCAGATTGCATAACTCTTCCCATCGAAGGTTACTGGGAACAGTGACTTTGAGTAGTCTTCGGTATACTTCATCCATCTCTGTATACTTGGCAAAAGTTGGCTTGACAATGAAAATGTAGTGGATCTCGTGCTATATGTTGATGTCTGACTGTAAATCTTCTAAGAATGCCTTTCCTGTGATACTGTCCTGTATTCCCGAGAATTTCGAACTATCTTTAGCCACAGTGGCTAGTTTATTTTTATAATCAAAAAGTGTCATTAACTTGCCATTTATGACCCTTAAGCCAGGGAGGCCTTTCTTCTGCAGAGATTCAATTTTGTTGAAAAATATTTGCACTCCTATGTCCATAGTCTGGACTTTTTCCTCTAGCTGTAGCATCAGTCCTCTTTTGGTCAGGACCCTCTTGACCTCGAGGATGGTCTCCATCCTATCTTCAATTTTCAAATTCTCTAACTCTTCTCTGGTTTTTGCCAGTTCTATTGTCTTCTCTAGAGATGTCAATGGAGTTGTTGAGGGAATTTCTGTTGTAGATGTTGTGCTTAGTCTTGTGAGTGGAACTGCGTTCAATGGAATGACTTCCATAGGCTTTGATTGTTCCTTCTCATTCACTAGCCTTTCCAGTTCTACTTCCATCTCTTTCAACTGTGCATTTTGCTCCATGATCAACTTGAGCATCTCATCCTTTTCCCCTTCTGTCTCAGCTATCTCCTTTCCCTATGCATCTTCCATTGGTGGCAATTTCAACTGTTTCCTTAGAGATTCTATATCGACATTTTTTTTTTTAACATCTCCTCGACTGCTTTCACATTCGAGGGGTCATACCCGATCTTGAGGACCAATTCTTCCAATGTCTTAATCCTGTTATCCTTTGCAAAGGATGTTATCTTTTCTAATTTCAGCTGTGTCTGAACATTGCTCAGAGATACCTGTAATTTAGCAGCTACAGTAGAAGCATTTTCCAACGTGGAGAAAACCATTTCTCCAGTTTTCCTGCAGATCCATCTGATCAGCAGGATGCACATCTCTAGTATGAAACTCAAATGTTTCTCTTTTGTAATCAGTGATGGCTTTCGGGTCCGGCACCTGTGCCTGCAGAAAAGCCATGTGCATTCTACCCTTCTCTGTATCGAATGCAGACAACAGTCTGTGTTGTGTCATTGTTGTCTGTTTCCAAAACTGAGCATAAGTACTGTTGGTCAGCATCTAATTTTTCTTTTTGATCAGGTCATACTTCTCAAAAACAATCAACTTTGGTCCTACTTTACTCAGCTGGTCGACTAGTGGAGTATTCGTGGGATTCTTAGGAAAAACAGTAGACATGATTTGCTTGTTGCTTGCACTAAGAAGTGACTGATCATCTTTCATAGTTGTAGAGGATTGGATTTCATTTTCACCAACCGTGTCAGGTGTATGACTGGTTTTTGGCCTTTTGGTGTGTAATTGGAAATCTTCAGCCGAGACTTCGGTGACGGAAGGTGAAGTATCCTTCCTGGGTCTTTTCTCCTTGGGAACCTGTGGCGTAGTAGTCTATGAGATGATGATCGAAGGGTCCTGCTGTTCTATCTCAACCAGAGTGTTCGGCTCCCATTCTGTTTGATTTGTGAACTTCTCTATCTTAGGCTTGGGTGTATGAACATATGGGACATTTTTATTTTTAATCCTCATCTCAGAAATGATCCCACACAGATCATAATGCCATATGAAACTAACACAAAACTTCATTTTTTTCAACAGTCTGTCTACTTCCTCCCTGATGCCTCGGCTATTGCAGATGAAAGACCCTATTTTCCCTTTAATTCTATGTTGTTGTTTCTTTTTCAGAGACACAAAATGTATGTCATCGGAATTAATCATTTGCCTTATGTACTCCAGGGTGAATATCCTCACAGGAAGATACTTGGGCATTTTGTATGGAGCTAACTCGCATCCATATACTCTGATCTTAGTGTGGTTTTGGTAAAGATACCAGTCTCCAGTTTTTGAAAGGTCTGAGAGGCGAAAAATCCCTTGAATCTCCTCATTTATTCTTGGTTCAAGTCTGTAGCTAAACATGCTCACCACTGGATGGTAGAACTGCTCGATAAACTATTTGAAAGTCCAAGTTGTTACCGCCCGCGATCTCTTGTCCTTGTCTATTTTCTGCATTGAAAAGGAGAACCTGTCTGCTTGAAAGAAAGTGAACATGTAGGCCAGTATTGAGGAATACCAGAACATGCCTTATGAGGCGAAATTTGAGAATTGCTTGTGAATACTGTCCTCCAGGAAAGTGTTGTAGTCAAACTAAGTGGTGGGTCTTTCTTCTGTGGAGAAGATGGATAGAAAACCCAATATGGGTTCATCCACCCATTTGTCGAAAAAATAACCAAGCAAAGCACAAAGTGACGAAATGACTTGGTTTCCCTTCTCCGAGAATAGGTAGGAAGGGTACAGGGGATTTGTCTTGGGGAGCTGAGAGGCTTGAGGGAGGAAAAGCTCAAAAATCTGGGCTCTCTGAGGGAATGATAGTTTCTGGTACAACTCTGTGATGACTTCGAGATTGAAAGGGGATGTAGATTCAGATCTAAGTATTTGCATCATCTGATCAATGGCTTCTGGTGTAATGAAGAATAGAGTTTCTCCTGATGAAGATACTATGGCTATCTAGTCGGGGACATAATGAGCCTAGCATTTGAGGGAGAATTCAGGGAAATGGTGAACTTGGGGGAAAAGATACAGAGTGGCACAGACAACCCCCCCTACCTCAGCAGGTTCTGCACGACCTCTCAGTCTAAGGATCGTTCAATTTCCCCTTGAGCCGAAACGACTCCTTCGATTCCCTGCTGGAATATCAAATATTGGATCCACAGGTCCTTCCACTTCCCCCACGGTCTCTATACATGACCGTGAGCTTTCCCACTCAGAGGTGTAATTTCGAGTTTCAGAACTATCTACGTCCCGATGTCAAGAGTCTTTGACTCTCCGACCTCCCGATCTCCAAAATACCAGTTTTTTTCCGAAATGGCTTCACTCGTGGTTAGCCCCATGGGCTATACCTTTCGTACATGTGACCACCAGTCATACGATCGCAGTCCTAATTCGGGGTTTCTTAACATGAAGCACCCAGCCTCCTATCTTTCTGGACTCCTGAAAGGCCGATTCCCGAAAAGCCGATATGTCTATGCCCTGGCTTCTTCCTTCTTTCGCTATTTCAGGTTCTCCGATGCCAAAGTGCTCGGATCTCTTGTCCACAACATTCTCGAAATGATGAATTCCAGTATCCCGAAATACCTTCCCCCAGTATCCCCGAAAACCTCTTAGCCCTTGTCTTCGGAACTCCCAAAGTTTTGAACTCCGATACACCAAAATGACACCTTCCTCCAAATGCTTTCGGACTTTTGCGTTTCGGGTTCTCCTGTTGCAAGGCTTCCTTCCTGGTCTCTGCTCTCCCACTCTTTCGGTATTTGAAATGCCGAAGTGACAATACGACCCTTTTTCACACCTAGCTGAGATCAACGGTCATGATCCACTCCTCAAATTAACGACCCTGATCATTTCAGAGTTTTTGTCCACAAGAGCCCGGATCCTATGTACTCTGGATCTCTGAAATCCCGGTACCCAGTGTACCAAAATTCTCCCAGCAATACTCTTCTGAATGTTTCCGGGACTTCGTGTTTCAGAATTTCGCGAATCCCGTTGCACTAAGCCCTCACTGACCTCTGATACTTCCAGTACCCGAAGTACCAAAATACCCTCCTGCTTCCACGTGTCCTCTCCCTGGATTCTTCCGATCCTCTTTCAGATTTCGGGACTCCATGATCCATGTGGCACAATTCCTCTATATTCTCGAATCCCCGGTACCCAAAAACTCGGTGGACTCCCCGATATCCACCACGTGTCCTCCTATGAAGGGATGGTCCAGATCGTTTTCAAGACTTCACCATTGACGAAGTCAAAAGACTCCCCTCTGTGTTTTTCGGATGTTCGAATCCTTGAAATGGGTGATCTCGCGACACGTGTCCTCCTCTAAATGGACAACTCAGATCTCTTTGCTTATTTAGGGACTATCACTATGGAGTGTCCTGACCTTTCATCATCAAGACCTCTGAAATCCCGAACTCCGAAATCTCGATATCCATACCTATTTTGGGAATTTTCTCCTGTGATCACAAGGGTTTAAACCTCGTGCATCTCTCCACAGATCCGACGGCTATCGGCAATCCATGTGAGATGCAATGGCTCACAACTACTCCTACTGTGCGTGCATCCTACGCTGCTCCATGGACATGGAAATCCAATGGTACAGATCTCTTCGGCTGATCTGACGGAAGCTGTGCTCCTCCTGTTGAGCAAGCACTTTCTTCCCGAACTATGGAAGATTTACAAAGTATCAAAGGCTTTGACCTTTGCTTTTCCTCTGTGAGCTCTACACCATTGGGTCTCACCCACGTTCTCAAAGACGTTGTCCCTCCTAAGCTTGGTCTTCTCTGAAACCTTAAAAGGTTCCCACGACTCCTACTCTCCGCGCAGAGTCTCTACACACCAATGTGCTATCTGTCCTGAGCTTTCGGAACCCTAAACTCTCCAAAGAGTTTCCCTACCTCTGTGATCTTTGCAGCTATGGCTCTGTGCATGAAAGCACTACTCCTCCTGAGCTTAACTCTTTGAATCCTTAAAGGCTCTTCGACTTATGCACTCCTTCCAAAGTCTTTGTACTCAAAAAGGTGCTATCTCTTCTGAGCTTTCCTGTAGCTTTGACCTCTAAGGAATTAACTCTTTTTCTTCTCCTTCAGATGGAGAATCTGATTCCCTCTTGGCACTTCTTTGCTCAAGAAACTTCTTGCTGAGTCTGCAGGGTGTTCAACAACCCTGTGAAGATCCTTCTTTGGACTCTTCTTTGTCTCTAAACTCAAAGAGTTCTTTCCTATGCTCTCTGGCACCTACTTAATGCCCTCCTGGCAGAGTGTCCAGAATCCTCAGTGATTCTATCTTCCTCCTGAACTCAACAGAGTTCCTCTGTGCACTCTATGCACCTGCTCAATGCCCTCTTGGCAGAGCTCTACAGACCTCCTCAGAGATTTTGTCTTCTACTGTGTCCTATTCCACATAGTCTTTCCTTCAAGGTATTCAACAACCTTGAGGTCTTCCTCTGGGTCAATGATTTCAGTTGGTGTACCCTCCTAGCACGTCTTTGTCCAAATTCCACAGAATTGGAAGTGCTCTCTAAGAACTGACTATCAGAACCTGCAGTGTTCTGTCACACCCTCTTGGCATGAAGCCTCAAAGAACTCCAACCTGAAAATCAAAATACCCACAGATAGCAGAACCTATCTGTACCTAAAAATGCACATCTAACATACATCTACAACATATCATCAATACACACATGAAGGCATTAAACATACACAGAGTAACCTGCGAGAAAACTGCTCTGATTGTATTAATCTGAAAAATGCCTCTTTACAATGTGTTTGAGCGCGGACTGCAACAGAGTCTTGGCTCTCCTTTTCTCTCTACCTCTTCCTCTCACTCTTACTATCTCTCTTTCTTACTATTGCTCTTGCTATCTCTTCTTCTTCTATCGCTCTGAGATACCCCTAGATATTTTACATGAGGGGGCTCTTCGAGCTCTTCCCTCCAAAGCTACCTACCCTATTCAATTACATTAAACTTACAATGAATGGGCTGTCTAGTCCAGATCAGATATAGATCTCAGCCTTACAACCATTAAGGCTATCTACATCTATGTCTACACAAAGGTGTGGCTTTTTGGCTCTAACAACCTTACAAACATTAAATGTGCTTGATTCAAATTCAAAATTTGAATATGAGATGGTTGTGCCTCTCTTCCTCATTAAATGTGTGCGCTGAGTGGGCTGGTTGGCTGGCGCATGGCTAGTGTGGAGAGATTCTCCTGCATCATACTCCTCAATTGTAAAATTCATGATCTCCTGCTCATGAGCTTCCCATCCCAGCTGTTGAAATCCTCCTGGATCCCAAACAATTCTTGGGAGTTGTTCATCTACTCCACTTCCCTGCTACTGCTTCTTTGCTGCTGTTGCTTCTGCTTTCCTTCTACTCAACCTTTCCTTGTTGGTAGTCTCTGCTAATCTCAACATCAGCCTCTTGATGTATTCTATCATTTCGTCCAGCTACTGCAATGGTTGGTTCTGTCCATGCAGTCTCTTCAGCTGCATTTTCTTTCTGCAGATTGGAAAATCATCACGATCTCCCATGTCATCTTCTTCATCCTCTGTGGCCTCAACTTTCCACCCTGTTGTAGATTTCATCTCTGCAGTCTCCTTACTGAACTATTGTTCAACCATCATCTCTAACAGTTCTTCTGCCATTCCTCTTGCTGGTATGGGTCCAACTTCTTCCAGCTGCTCCTCAGCCTAGAATTTCCCTTCATCTGCTTCCAACTTAACTTGTTGGATGTGCATGCCCTGCACTATCACCCTTCTCTCCAGGGATTCAATCTGTTCAGACAGGTCAACAAAGCTTATGTTGTCTGCCTCTTCTTCTTCTACTTCTGCAAGCTTTAATGCTGCAGTCTTTTCAGCTTCCTGGCTGAAAATATTGAGCCTTTCCTCAGAATGATCATCTCCTTCTTCTGCTTGGGCAGCCTCTAACATCTACTCCAATGCTTCTTCTTCCTTGATAGTCAATGCTGGCTATCAGTCTACTATTACTGCTTCGCTGGCATCACAAACTTTTTCCTCCCTTGGGCGGTGTGGTAGGAATATTCGAATTCCTCCAATTATCATAGGATTCCTCCGATCTTCCTTCTTTGTCAGCTGCATCTGCTAATCCAATCTCAAATCTGAGCTCATCTTCTCTGTCAGCTCCTCGAGCTAATTCAAACCCACCTCTGAGTTCATGAGACTCTCACATAGCCTCATTTCTGTTCTCATTCCCTCCCGACAAATTGGGATTTTCCTGCTGCCCTCCTGGCAATCCATGAGATCTCGCAGTGACCTCATTTCATTGCCCTCTTGGCAATGTTAAATTCCTCGACTGTCCTCATGATAGTCTATGAGATCCTGCAGTAATCTCATCTCATTGCCCTCCTGACAATGTGAAATTCCCTGACTATCCTCATGATAGTCTATGAGATCCCACAGTGATCTCATCTCATTGCCCTCCTAGCAATTGGGAACTTCTATTCTTCTCTCCTGGCAGTCTTTGAGATCTTCAACTGAACTCAGTTCATCCTCATCAATGAGATTTCTTCCAGTCTCTGGTTCACATACCTGAACCATCTCTTCTTCTGGTTTGTTGAGGTTTTCAACATGCCTCAACCATCCCTTTAACAACCTTCGCTGTCTTCTGGCCAATAATTCTCTGACTGGCCATTTTATCTTTAGCTTCATGGGCCATTCATATACCCATCGCGACCTTACATCCTGTTGCATCTGCAATTCAAGTTCATCCATCCTTGCCCTGATCTCGGCAAGCTCCTTGTCCCATTCAGTGTTCTCCTGCTGCTGGTGGTTCTTCATTCCACCACGCTTATGACCTTCAGTAGCCATCTCGCTATCTTATGTCTGCCCTCCTGGAAAACTTGTTGTCACTCTGCAACCCCGAGTGGTTTTCAACATCTCCTACAATCCTCTTGACTGTCTTCTTGATTGCTACCTACCTGCAAACAATCATCACAGAGCTCCCAACACTCTGTCTTCGTTTTCCTTCTCTCTGCCTAAAATATACAAACAAAGATTCAAGCTCTGATACCACAACTGGCGTAGACAACCCCCCCTAACTCAACAGGTTTTGCGCGACCTCCCGGTATAAGGATCGTTCAATTTCCCCTTGAGCCGAAATGAATCCTTCGATTCCCTACTGGAATCTCAAATATTCAATCCACAGGTCCTTCCACTTCCCCCATAGTCTCTATACACGACTGTGAGTTTTCCCACTCAGAGGTGTAATTTCGGGTTTCAGAACTATCTGCGTCCCGATGTCAAGAATCTTTGACTCTCCGACCTCCCAATCTCTGAAATACTGGGTTTTTCCGAAATGGCTTCACTCGTGGTTATCCCCCTGGGCTATACTTTTGTACATGTGACCACCATTCATATGACCATAGTCCTAATTCGGGGTTTCTTAACATGAAGCACCCAACCTCCTGTCTTTCTAGACTCCCGAAAGGTCGATTCTCGAAAAGCTGATATGTCTATGCCCTGGCTTCTTCCTTCTTTTGATATTTCGGGTTCTCCAATGCCAAAGTGCTTGGATCTCTTGTCCACAACATTCCCGAAATGCCAAATTTTGGTATCCCGAAATACCTTCCCCCGGTTCTTCACTTTTTGGAATTTTGGAGTTTTAATCCCCGAAAACCTATGAACCCTTGTCTTCGAAACTCCCGAAGTTCCGAACTTCGATACACCGAAATGACACCTTCCTCCAAACACTTTTGGACTTTCGCATTTCGGGTTCCCTTGTTGCAAGGCTTCCTTCCTGGTCCCTACTCTCCCGCTCTTCTGATATCCGAAATGCCGAAGTGACAATACAACCCTTTTTCACTCCTAGTCGAGATCAACGGTCATGATCCACTCCTCGAATTAACAACCCTGATCATTTCAGAGTTTTTGTCCAAAAGAGCCTGAATCCTATGTACTCCGAATCTCCGAAATCCCGGTACCCGGTATACCGAAATTCTCCCGACAATACTCTTATGAATGTTTTCGGGACTTCTCATTTCGGAATTTCACGAATCCCGTTGCACTAAGCCCTCACTGACCTCTGATACTTCCGGTACCCGAAGTACCGAAGTACCCTCCTACTACCATGTGTCCTCTCCCTAGATGCTTCCGATCCTCTTTCGGATTTCAGGACTCCACGATCCCTGTGGCACAATTCCTCTATCTTCTCGAATCCCTGGTACCCGAAAACCCAGTGGACTCCCCGATATCCACCTCGTGTCCTCCGACGAAGGGACGATCCAGATCGTTTTTAGGACTTCGCCGTTGATGAAGTAGAAAGACTCCCCTCTGTGTTTTCCCGATGTCTAAATACCTGAAATGGGTGATCTCCCGACACGTGTCCTCCTCTAAACAGATGACTCAGATCTCTTCGCTTATTTCGGGACTATCGCTATGGAGTGTTCCGACCTTTTGTCATCATGACCTACGAAATCCTGAACTCCGAAATCCCGATATCCGCGCCTGTTTCGGGACTTTTCTCCTCTGCTTACGAGGGTTTAAACCTCATGCAACTCTCCACAAATCCAACGGTTATCGGTGATCCGTGTGAGATCCAACGGCTCACAACTGCTCCTGTTGTGCGCGCCTCCTACACTGCTCCCTGGACGTGGAAATCCAACAGTCCAGATCTCTTCGGCTGATCCGACGACAGTTGTGCTCCTCTTGTTGAGCATGCGCTTTCTTCCCGAACTGTGGAAGATTTCCAAAGTATCAAAGGCTTTGACCTTTTCTTTTCCTCTGCGAGCTATACACCATTGGGTCTCACCCGCGTTCTCAAAGACGTTGTCCCTCCTAAGCTTGGTCTTCTCTGAAACATTAAAAGGTTTCCAGGACTCCTACTCTCCTCGTAGAGTCTCTGTACACCAATGTGTTATCTGTCTTGAGCTTTCGAGACCCTAAACTCTCCAAAGAGTTCCTTTGCCTCTGCGATCTTTGTAGCTATGGCTCTGTGCATGAAAGCACTACTCCTCCTGAGCTTCTCTCTTTGAATCCTCAAAGGCTCTTCGACTTCTGCACTCCTTGCAGAGTTTCTATACTCACAAAGGTGCTATCTCTTCTGATCTTTCCTATAGCTTCGACCTCTAAGGAATTAACTCTTTTTCTTCTCCTTCAGATGGAGAATCTGATGCCCTCCTGGCACTTCTTTGCTCAAGCAACTTCTTGTTGAGTCTACAGGGTGTTCAACAACCCTGTGAAGATCCTTCTTTGGACTCTTCTTTGTATCTGAACTCAAAGAGTTATTTCTTGTGCTCTCTGGCACCTACTCAATGCCCTCCTGGTAGAGTGTCCAGAATCCTCAGTGATTCTATCTTCCTCCTGAACTCAACAAAGTTCCTCTGTGCACTCTATGCACCTGCTCAATGCCCTCTTGGCATAGCTCTACAGAACTCCTCAGAGGTTCTATCTTCTACTGTGTCCTATTCCACACAGTATTTCCTTCAAGGTATTCAACAACCTTGAGGTCTTCCTCTGGTTCAATGATTTCAGTTGGTGTACCCTCCTAGCACGTCTTTGTCCAAATTCCACAGAATTGGAAGTTCCTTCTAAGCACTAACTATCAGAACCCGTAGTGTTCTATCACACCCTCTTGGCATGAAGCCTCAAAGAACTCCAACCTGAAAATCAAAGGACCCACAGATAACAGAACCTATCTGTCCCTGCAAATGCACACCTAACATACATCTACAAAATATCATCAATACACACATGAAGGCATTCAACATACACAAAGTAACATGCGAGAAAACTGCTTTGATTGTATTAAATGTTCTTGATTCAAATTCAAAATTTGAATATGAGATGGTTGCGCCTCTCTTCCTCATTGAATGCGTGCGCTAAGTGGGATGGCTGGCTAGCACATGGCTGGCGTGGAGAGATGCTCCTCCATCACAGAGGAAGGTTGGACTCCTAGAGTCCAATTTCATCGCTCTGATCTAAGAAAGTCTCTTTGAGCCATGAATGAAAATCCGTGAAGTCAAATTCGCACCTAGTGTCTGCAATTAAATGATCTTTATCGACCAAATGGATCCTGTCAAGATCAACAGGAGGCGGGAGGAAAGGATTTTCCTCAGCTTCTGCTTTTTGGATTTTGGCGCCATCACTATGAAAATACCTGCAATTCAAACAAAACATTAGTGGGGATGACTGTGGTTTCAGATGACTGAATGAAATGGAGAGGAGACAGGGAAAAATTCTCTGGTGCAATGGACAAAGTAAGCAGTGGAAAAATGAAG
The DNA here is from genome assembly GCA_009831015.1 of Picea engelmannii. Classification (NCBI taxonomy): domain Eukaryota; kingdom Viridiplantae; phylum Streptophyta; class Pinopsida; order Pinales; family Pinaceae; genus Picea; species Picea engelmannii. The sequence goes on from ML781795.1 coordinate 875,051, forward strand.
GAAAAAAGGGTATTTTTGAGAAAACGGATACCCGTTGGGCGCGGGGGACAGATCAACAGGATAACTGATCTGGATTTATGTAAGAACAAAATGAAATACAAAAATACACATAAACATAGAGATGCAGCGGAAATAAGACTTCATTTCATTAATAACAAATCACTGAAATATGCTTACATACAGAATGGAAATAAACTAGCTAGGGCATTGGTAGCTTATCTCTGAGAAGAGATGTGGTGGCTACTGGCCTCTGAACTATGTTACAATGAGGCTCAAAGGTCTATTATTATATTGAAATAATGGAAAACCCTAAACATCCAAAGATCTAACCCTAGGAGATGAAACGCCAAGACTATGGGCCCCGTTTGGGTAAGTTGGTACATCAACTTCCCGAGGACGTAACTTTGGCATACGATCTTTGTTTGATGCGTTCTATACCTCGTTAGAAATATCTATCCGAGGAATACAACCTTTGGGTGAGAAAGATTGATCTATTATCCAAGTTGCTCCCTATTTTCCCAAAAAACGTCGTTTAAAGCCTCAAAACGGCTCCGGAAGTTCAGGACCCGAAAAACTGCTAAAAATAGTAAGCTGTGCGGAAACTGAAAAACTGAAAGAAGCAATGGTGGGGGTCCAAGTGGAATAGGTGGGTGGCCACCAATATCCACCTAGATCATTCCTCCCCCCTTAGGAAGCAATTGTCCCCATTGTGTTGAGTTCCTCCATGAGATGAGGAAACTTTTGCTGAACTTGGTCCCTAGTGAGCCATTTGCCTTGGTGAAGGAGTTGGCCTTCTTTGACAACTCGATATAGCAGTATCCTTTGTTTTCAGGTGTGCTTGATCTATGTATCCATGATCTGATCAGTTCTATCTTGTTCCATGAAGTCTGGATTTAACTCTGTTGGTCTGAGTTGTTCTGCCATGTCGGATGTGTCTAGTAGAGGTGGAAAGTAGGGCCGAAGGAGGTCCACATTGAACACTGGGTGCAGACCAAGGAATGGTGGAATGCTGAGCTGAAAGACATTTTCCCCTACAGCCTTGGTGAGGGTGTACGACCCATATCGGAACGGACGAAGCTTGCAGTGGGGTCCAGCGAGGCGCTCCTTTTGCAAATGCAGCCACACTTTGTCGCCCACCTGGAAGTTGTGTGGCACCCTATGTTGATCATGTCGCTGCTTGTACTTAGCATTGGCTCTATCCAAGATGTCAAGAACCTGTTGGCAGATGTGTTGAATGTTCTCAATGAAGTTGTTTGCCTTATCCACTTCAGATTGGACATGAGCTGAATCTTCCTGAGTAGCCACAAATGGCATGACTATGTCAATGGGACATAGTGGCTGGAATCCCAAGCCCACTTGAAAGGGGTTGTGGCTGGTTGAGCTATGGAGAGCCCAGTTTTAGCTGTGTTGTACATAGGGGAGGCTCTCATCCCATGTGCATTGATGCTTTGAATTGTACATGTGCAGAATGTGTACGATCATCCGGTTGACGACCTCTGTCTAGCCATCAGTTTGTGGATGGAAAGCTGTGGACTTGGTGAGCTTGGTGTCCAACATCGACCAGAGGCTGGACCAAAATGTACTGAGGAACCTACTATCCCGATCTGAGATGATAGACTGTGGGATCCCAAAGTGTACCCGCACTCGTTCAAAGAAGAGTTTAGCAGTGGCTTCTGCTGTGATATTCTTCTTGCAGGCCATCATAATGGACATCTTCGAGAATCGGTCGACGACCACAAAAACATAGTCATTGCCATGCTTAGTAGAAGGAAGACCTGACATGTAATCCATAGAGATGGATTCCCAAGGTCAACTAGGGGTAGGAAGCGGAGTATAGAGGCCTTGCTTCTTGATGGTCGGTTTGGCAATGGCGCAAGCAGTGCAGGACTTGTTGTACTTCTCGACATCTTGTCGAAGGTTAGACCAATACAAATACTTTTGCAGTACTACCACGGTTTTCTCGACCCCGAAATGCCCAACGACTTGACTGTAGTGCGCCTCCCAAATCATCTTGGCACGCTCGCTTGAAGGAACACAAAGGTGTCCCAGGTGACAAAGCAGGGCATCCTGGAGGTGAAAATTGGGAACTTGCTTACCCTCCAAGAGTGTATTGTATGTGTGGCCGAA
>ML781795.1:889538-906965 GCA_009831015.1 Picea engelmannii
GATTGGATTTGGTTATGATCCGTGTGCTATAGTTGATAAACAGTTTGATTGAGTTTGATTGTTACGATTTTGTTCGGATTCGATTTCATTATCATTGGTATGCTATAACTGGTAAATGTTTCGGGAGGATACCTGTTACAATGCTTTTCTATATTTGATTGATTCCAAGTTAGTTGATCCTGTTTCTTTGACGAAAACAATACGCTCAAATGACATCCGTGCTCGAATTGGAATGAATCCGAATCATAACAATTGGGTGAAAATTCGTAGCTAAATCGATTCGTTTTTGTTCTAAGTTGGCAAATTCGTTTTATGAATCGATTTCAGATTATAATTGATGCTCTGTATTTTAAATTTGTGAAATGAATCGGTCAAACTCTGTTACGATTCGTTTGATTAAAACGATTGTGATCAAAATTAATCGATCCTGTCTATTGACTGTGCAAGAATCAATAATCGAAATCTATGACAAATCATGTTTGATTGATCCTGTCACGTTTTTGGTTATGTGTCGGTTATGGTTTGAATTCGTTCACAGTTATCGTGATCATCCTGTTCGATGCAAGTATAATGAAGCATTTTCTATTTGTTATGTTTTCGATTGAATATTAAAACGATCTCATTCAATTTGTTGAGACGCGATTATAATGCTGTTACATAAGATTTCATTTACCAGACTTGTAACAATAATCGAAACAAAGTAGTTCTTTCTTTGCATTCGATTAAATGATTTGAATCTTTTTGCTATATCGTTAAAGCTATAATAAGTGGAAAATGGTTGTGTTGGATTAGATCGTATCACATACGATATGTTTCATTATCGGTTTCAATTGGATGTGAAACAGTCTTGTTATTGTTCGATTATGAAAGACCCGATTTTGTGGTAACAGAAGAACAGAGTATCCCTATCCTTGTGTTCGGTTGAATCAATTTTGATCATGTTTAATGTTAAATGATAAAATCATTTTGATTCGCTCTCAAGTAATTATTGGATGTCAATTGAATTAAACCTCATTCAAAGATTCTATTTGATTTCAATTCCGATTCTGTATATTATTTTAGACTAGCTACAAAATCAGATGATTCTGTAGCTAAGTCTGTAGAATTAGATTTTTATTGTTTTGTTAATAAGATATCTCTCTAACTCATTATTTTTGGTCTATTTTAGGTGAATTCGAAATTGCATTGGATTTGATGAGCAGTTAGAGGATATTTGAAATATTTTACTTGCATTTTTAATTTCCTAGTTTAGTTGAACATTAGGAGATCTTCCCAGATTTTTGTAAAACGGTTTTAACTTCCACAGGGAGGTTTTACCCTGTGGAAGACCTTTAAATACTTATGATTTTTTGTAATAATATCATCCTCATTCGTGGGAGAACAAGGATATGGAATTTTAATACAGACTGAGACAAAATTTGATATTCTACTACAGTTTTAGCTTTTCATAATATCAATATTTTGTTTTATGTTTATGTGTATCAATTTGCATTTGGTTAATGACTACTTTAGCTATCTTAGTATTTTACAAATGATATAATTTAATCAATATAATCCATATATGATTTCTTCCAGTGTATAAAAAACATAGCAATTGCTTGATTCAGTTTGTGAATGACAGATTTTTCTTCTTCATAAGTTGAATTATTGAGTATAAGTTTTTGCATAACAGGTTTCCGTTATTGCAGAGATTTATAAATCATATATTTGTTATGAATTTTTAAGTCTTGTTTGTCCTGTAAACAAACTCAAAGAGAATTGCAGCTATCATTTGCGAGAAGCTTCCAGATTATTCGGTGCGAGTTTCCTTCCTCTGACCAGCTTCGAAGTCATCACACACAGGACAAATTTGGAGCGTTTCCAGGTCAGTTTGTCATTTGTTTGTTTAGTATATTTGTTAGTATATTAGATCATTTAATTTCAGTAAGTTTTATGTCTTATTTATAAAATTATAAAATCAAAAAAGAAATACCTTTCTCTGTCTTAGGGCAGAATATAATGAGTTTTCCAGGTTTTATTTAAATCTGTGAATTGTAGATATTGTAGATTTTGTAAATAAGTTATATTTTAGTTAGTAGTTAGTGTAATATTAGTTAGTAGTTTGTAAATAGTAAATTAGTTAGTTTATTTAGCAGTTAGTTTTAATTAGATTAGTGTATTAATTTGTTTTATTGTTAGTTAGTTTAGTTTGTTTTATTTAGTTTTATGTTAGTTTAGTTAGTTTTATTTGTTTTAGTTAGATTAGTTAGTTTAGATTAGTTTTCTCTTTGATTTTCTTAGGACCTTAGATAGGCTAACGGAGCCGCTAAACCCGTCAGGGTGGTTCATTCCAAACGACTTGGGTTATTAGACAACCCCGGACCGGTTTCACTCTCTCAGTTGACGGACGGTCAATTTCGCCTGTCAACAAATGGCGCTAGAAGGAGGGCCTGAACTTAATTAATGGCACGAGGTGGTCGTAAGACTCCTCCCCCCCCTAATCGCTCACCTATAGTGACTAGAAGCCGTTCACATGATAATATTCCCCTTCAAACAACAACTACTTCAACTGAAGATCCACAGATCACAGTTGAGCCAACAACCCCTAATCCTATAGATCCAAACTTAAATCCTGTTGTAGGAGGATCTGGGATACCTCCTTCACCACCTCCATCATCTCCTTCCTCTTCTAGAGGAGATTCCTCTTCTAACAAAGGCAATTCACCTTCTCAGCCTTCCACACCCACTACCCCGATGGAAAATCAGAACAACCCTGCTAGACCCTGGTTGGCCCAGGATGCTATAGCTGTACCTGGAGCCCAGCACCCTTTGCCTAAGCACCTGGAGAAATGGCTTCCTAAGTTTGACCCCGATTCCAAACAGATAGCTGAAGATCATATCAAAAAATTTATGTTAGTCATAAGACTTCGCAATGTTGAACATGAATACGTTGTCTGTGGGTTGTTCCCTTATACATTCGAGGGTAATGCATCCACTTGGTACTTTGTCCAACAACCCCATACCATTGTGTCTTGGGAAAAATTTGAGTCATGCTTTTTGGAAAAATTCGGAGACAGTAAGCCTCCGAAAGTCTTGGTCATGGACCTTTCTAGCCTTAAAATAAACCCAAAAGAAAAAGTTAAAGATTTTAATCAGAGATTCTTGACACTTAAAAACCGAATCCCTGTAGATTCCATGCCCGCTGAGAGTCTTATAATAGCCTACTACACTAAAGCTTTACATCAAAGCATAGCTATTTGGGTTAAACGTTCTAAGAAAGCTACGTTGTTAGAAGCCTTCGAGGAGGCCAGCCAGATTGAAAAAGACATACTTAGTCTCAAAGACTCTTCTAGCAACGAAACTGAAACTGTTTCTTCTTCCAAAAAGAAGATTGAAATCCTCCCCAGACCCACACAAAGTAAAATGCAACCTGAAAACTCTGATTTGGAAAACCTTACTAAAGTTGTTCAAAAACTGTCTAATCAAGTTATAGACTTGAAGAGGTTGACTGAAGAAGCTTCCTTGAGTAAAGGACCCTACAAACCTCCTTTCCGAAATCCCTTTCCTACCAACCGACCTAATCCAAACTCCGAAGGCCTTAACCTAGAAAGTTTACAATGTGCTCTTCAAACTATTCTAGATGCCCAAGATAACTTGATGCCTCCTGAGATTCCTAAGGAGGTAGTTGAACCAGAGATAGTCCAAGTAGAAGAGTCTTCTCCAAACATTTTTGGACACTTCTCAGATAGTATCTTCCAAGCCAACTTCGAGACTCTTCACCCTTATAACATTAGGAGTAAGACAGCAAATAAACCTTCTACAAAAAATACTACAACTTCACCTCCAAAGCCATCTAAATCAGTTGAGCCAAAGCAGAGTAATGTGAACCCTAAATTAGGTTATGATGTTGTTGAAGATCTTAAAAAATTAAGGGCTAACATTTCTATTTATGAGTTGTTAAATTTTCCATTTTTGTTACAAAAAATGTTGCAAAATATTTCAGAAAATGGCAAGAATGGTAATTCTAATGGTAACAAAGTTGTGCAAAGCAAAGTTCCCTAGAAGACTTCCACTAAAAACAATCTCGATCCTCAAGATAAAGGAAGCCTTCCTGTAACCCCTGTAAATAATGTAAATGATGTAAATAATGTAGATAAAGTAGCCTTAGAAATTGCGAGTAAGAAACCACAAGCTACTACTCTTATCACTCGCAAGAATGTACCTCCTTTTCTTTTAACTTTCGAAATTTTCAACAGAAATGTGCATAATTGTATGGTGGACTCAGGGGCATCATCCAATGTGATGCCTTGGTCTGTTTGCCAAAAGATTAACGCTGAAGTAGAACCATCTACTTTAAAAATCATACAACTTGATCGAACGAATTTTAAATTTATAGGCGAACTAAAAAATGTATTGATTAGATTATCGTCTAACCCAAAGGTTCATCAAGTTATTGATATAATCGTTGTGGATATTCCAGAAGTGTATGGTATGTTTTTGAGAAGGGATTGGTCGGAGCAACTACATGGCTACTTCGCAACAGACTGGTCTCACTTATGGCTTCCAGAGAACGACAGGCCTAATAAAATCAGAGTAAACCGTGAGCGCTACCTCAAGTTCACGGTCACTGATTTAAATGATCCTTATGAACCATACAGACCTCATGCTGATTCACCTGAAGTACAAGGGATGGAAACCTTCTTCGGCAACTTCATGGTCGAGGTTTCACCTATCACCAATCTAGAACAGCAGTCGGAGATCATGGCATATATGCAACCAACAACTTTGATGGAACAGTCTCATGAACCTGATGGAAACCAAGTTTGGTCTCTATATTTCGATGATTCTAAGTCCAAAGAAGAAGATGGAGCAGGCTGCATCATTATCAATCTGGCAGGTAATAAAACATTAATGGCTTGTAGATTAGAATTTGAATGTACTAACAATACTGCAGAATATGAGGCTTTACTACAAGGTCTCAAAAAAGCTATGGATATGAACATTCAAAACCTGGTTGTATTTGGCGACTCCGAAATAGTGGTTAGGCAGGTAAGAGACTCCATACACTGTCTTTCCCCGCATCTCAAAAGTTACCAGTCTGAGGTATGGAATCTTATGAACAAATTTTCTGCTTTCAATATAAATTCCATTCCTAGACTAAATAATGTTGAAGCAGATCTACTAGCTAATGTAGCCTCTAAACTTCTTCCTGCAGAAGGCTTGTCCCCAAATGAATTCTCTGTTGAGCTATTGTTTCGACCATCTGTTCCTGACAATATCACAAACTGGAGAGTATTTGACGACGATCAGTAAATCATTAACTTTCTACACATGGAAGAAACCTTTCAAGGTGCGGTGATAGATGAACGCATGCACAACGACAATTTGCACGATTTTACGGTAATACTTGATCCGAAATCTCCTGAAGCACTGTCGGACATGGTAAATTCCATACCCAAATCCATAGTTAAATTAGAAAAGTTTTATGATTTTGAAGATAAATTTAAAAAGACAGTCAATTGTAAAACCAATAGTTCCTCGTTGTCTTATGAAAAATTTAATTTAGGAACTACTGAAAATCCTCAGTGTATTAATCTAGGCTTGGGATGTTCTAGACAAGAAAAAGCTTCTTTTGTTAAATTATTTAAAGAATTTAAAGATGTCTTTGCATGGACGTATGATGATCTTAAGACTTTCGATCCTAATATCATACAACATGTCATCCCGATGAAACCCCAAACCTTACCCTTCCAACAGAAACTGAGGAAAATGCACCCTAAACTAGAACCGATCGTTCAAAAAGAATTGAATAAACTCTTAAGTGCTAAAATAATTTTTCCTGTTAGACACACTCAATGGGTGTCCAACCTTGTCCCAGTTCGAAAGAAAAATGGGGAAATTCGACTTTGCGTCGATTTCCGAAACCTCAATAGAGCGTCTGACAAAGACAATTATCTTGTCCCTCCCATGGAAGATATCCTTCAACATGTATCTGGTTCCAAGAGGCTATCTTTATTGGATGGTTTCTCCGGATACAACCAAGTCCTGATGTCTTCGCCAGACCAACTCAAAACCACCTTCCATACTCCGTGGGGCACTTATGCTTATCTCAAAATGCCCTTTGGATTGATTAATGCTGGTGCTACCTTTCAAAGAGCAATGGATATTGCTTTCCGAGGCTTAATCAATCAGTCCATTGTAGTTTACTTAGATGATGTGACCGTGTATTCTAAAAACAAAAACGATCATCTAGCTCACTTACGAGCCGTCCTACTGTGATGTCATAAATACGGCATCTCCTTGAACCCCAAAAAGTCCATCTTTGCAGTAGAACAGGGTAAGCTCCTAGGATTCATTATGTCTAGTGATGGAATGATTATTGACCCCGAGAGAACTCAATTCATTGCTAAACTTCCCCCTCCTACATCTAAGAAATCCATGCAGTCTTTCTTAGGCCAGATTAACTTCGTGAGAAGATTTGTCCCTAGCTTCTCCGAAATGGTCAGGCCTCTACAGAATCTGATTAAGAAAGACGCCCAATATCACTGGGGACCCACAGAAAATCAAGCTTTTAACGCCATAAAGAAGGCCATAATAGACGCTCTGTCTCTCATGAGCCCTGACTTCTCTCAAGACTTTACACTCTATACTTTTGCCTATGATCGTTCCTATGCTGCAGTCCTAACTCAGAAGAATTCCAAAAACAATGAAGTACCCATCACCTTTATGAGTTCCTCTTTCAAAGGCACTGAACTTAACTACCCAGTGGTTGATTGGCAAGCCTACACTGTGTTCAAAGCAGTCAAGAATTTCCGGTCCTATCTTTTGAAGTCAAGGACGAAAGTCATTGTCCCCTACCCTGCCGTAAGGAACTTGTTAATGCAGAAGGAGTTAGGAGAGAAGAGAGCTAACTGGGTCACCTCCTTGCAGGAGTATGACTTAGAAATCACCCCAGCTTAGATCGTGAGAGGCCAAGGATTGTGTAAATTGGTCGTTGATTCGGAAACAGGACGCCAAGAAGATAGTGATATTTCAAACCTAGGACAAAGCGATCAAAGTTTGATCTGTTGCACACAAAACCTTGTTAGTCCTTGGTACGATGATATTATATTTTGTCTTGAACATGGGTTAGCACCCCGTCACCTTGACCCCGCCAAGAGAAGAGCGTTGAGACTAAATTCCGCCTCCTTTCATCTAATTAATGATGTACTATTTCGCCATAATTTTGACGGCGTACTGATGCACTGTCTCGAGAAAGATGAAGCAAAAAACGTTTTGCTTGAGTTGCATGCAGGAGAAGCTGGTGGCCACTTCGGTGGTGACACCACTGCTCATAAGGTTTTAAGAGTCGGTTATTACTGGCCCATGCTTTTTAGGGACACCCATGCCTTGTGTCGTAAATGTATCACCTGTCAGAAAGCATCAGGGCGGTTGCAAAAACCAGCCTTTCCCTTGCAACCCGTCTCAGTAGATTCTCCTTTCCAGCAATGGGGCCTTGAAATCATAGGTCTGGTTAACCCTCCGTCCTTGCAAAAACACAAGTATATTGTGACAGCCACATACTACTTTACACGATGGTCTAAAGCTGTTGCGCTAAGAACTGTTAACACCAGTCAGGTAATTGCTTTTCTAAACTCGAATATTATCACTCGTTTCGGTATTCCTGATTGTCTAGTCTTTGACAATGCTTCATACTTTTCTTCTCTTGAGATGAGCGAGTTTGATTTGGAGAAAGGAATAAAGCTGAAGTATTCTGCTTGTTACTACCCCTAGGGCAACGACTTAGCAGAATCAACAAACAAGAACTTGATTAAAATTATCAAGAGAACCATGGCTGAAAATCACAAGAATTGGCACAATGCACTGCTGAATGCACTATGGGCTGATAGGGTAACACCCAAAGCCTCTATAGGTAACTCCCCCTTTTTTCTCATTTATGGCAGAGAAGCAATTCTGCCACCTCACATTCTTCTTCCTTCCCTTCAATTATCACAAAAAATCCAAGAAGAAGATTGTCCCCCTCTAGAAAACCGGATTAACGCTTTGATGAAGTTGGAAGAAGTAAGAGCCCAAGATAAGCACAAGTTAGATCAACATAAAAAATTGATTAAAAGCTGGTTCGATTCTAATTCTGCTTCTGATAGGAATTTTGAATTAGGCGATCTCGTTTTAAAGTGGGACAAACCACATGAAGGAAAGGGTGAGCATACCAAGTTTCAAAACTTATGGCTTGGACCATTTTTAATTGCTGAAAAGTTGGGTACTAGTTCCTTTCGATTGCAGAATCTTGAAGGGCAGCTTGACACCTACTCGGTGAATGGCCAAGCCCTGAAGAGATACTTTGCTTGATAACTACCCTTGTATATTATGTATATACTTTTCATTTTTGTTTGCGTTTTCGTTTGCTTTCTGTTTTTTTATTTTGATTTGAATTGATCAGTTTGTGTTTTTGGACATACACATACCTGTACACTGAACTATTCAGACAAAGATGATAGAAAATTTCTTCACTGAAATAACTTCTGAAAATTTGTACAAACATCAATGGTATATCTCTGAAGTTGATATCTATGTTGGAAAATTTTGTTGTTTGAAAGAAGTGTATTGATTTCAATCTATGAGCAAAGCTCGTCATGATCATCTATTATCTTTTTACACTGTCCCTTTTCCGTAAAGGAATGACTCAAAAGAGGTCTCCTTGTCGTAGGAAGTTGTTTTGAAAACATCTCTGGATCTAAATAAAGGACAGTGCTAAAAAATTTCTGATGAGGTCTAAAAAATATATGTTAAAATATCAAGATTTTCAGCGTCACCCCGCTCAGCTATAGATCTACAAAAACAAAACAAAATAAATTATGAATAAGAGCTGTGGGAAGTGCTTGTAAACCCGCCAAGATACTGAACAGGTCTGCTGGCAGTGGGTAAATGCAAGCATGGCACCAAGACAACTTCGTCGGGGTACTGAACAGGCCCGCTGGCAGCGAAGCAATGTCGGGTACATGAAAATCTGTAAAAATATAAGAAACCTCTTTAATATCCTTTATGCTGATCTAGAACTTCTTGACATGATACAGATATCAGAGTGGGTTAAATGGCAACCCTGTCGAGTGGACGCCTGCTGGCAGCAGTGGCCATGCCAACAGTATTGAAGATTTTATCTATAATATCGTGACTTGCTGATCTTAAGATTGTTATTGGTTTTCATCTTTTGAAACACTGCTGGAAAAGATGGTTAATGATGATGTTAGTACGATTTTTTGTTTGTTAATTTTGAGTCTAAATTATCTTTGTTGTCTTAATATGAATTTGTGCCTTTTGCAGAGATAACTGCTTCTTCTAGTGTGTCGCCATTGTTGGCAGCCAATTCACTTTTTCCTATCGTCTATAAGCTGCCTACACCTATGTCTTGCGAACATCAAGTTTTTCGTCGCATTTTTCAAATAGACGACACTTTCATTTATTGTGACATTTGCAAATTTGTCTTCATTAAGTTTTCATGACTGTAAGCATGAAAACGTTTCCATTCGAAGTCACATTTCGATCACTATCTGAACTGTCATGATCTTTTTATCAATATTTCTACTGCACTTAACTTTTGTTTATCGTTATGTGGTTGAAAGGAGTTTTGAACTATGCTCATTGGACATTTTTATATTGATTGCATAACTTGATCTTATTAAGTTTGTGAGGCATTGAGCATATGGATTTATACTTTTTATGACTTGCCTAATCATTGATTCTATGAATTGCATAGGGGTTATGATTTATCTTTGTTTTTATATATATGATCTAATCCTTATGATAATATTTTCCTGACTTATTGGCTTGTCAACTATATGAATTCGTTTTGGCACTTTGATTAAACTTTTGATTATATACATTGGCGCATAATGATTTTGGTATGATCTATACGTCGAATTTTTTGAACACTATGGCATAGTGTTGGCGCGTATTGATATGCACATTACATTTGATTGGTTGTACACATAAGTTGATGGTTGAACTATTATTTTGGAATGAACAGCTATGAAATGTGGCGGTTGTACTTGGATAATGAATATTATGCATGGCAGTGAATAACTCCACCACCTTCGCATGCTTGCATTAATACTTACCCCTTTGCGCGTTCATTGTTGTTGGTTCGGGTAGCTCTGCTCCTGTATGCATTGGTGAATTCAAACCCTTTCCTTACCATGTGCTCGATTCATGGCACCAGTCATCCGAGTTGAACCCAATGGGAGTCAAGCTCTGTTAATGTTTGATAATGCCCGCCAAGATTTGGCAGACAATGGGTGGCTTACCTTTTTGGAACATTTCGAGGGTTTTAACCTTTGCATGGCTCGACAGTTCGCCATGACCTTCGATGGCTGTTGAGCCAAGTTCAGCGATATACAATTGGAAATTGATGAACAGATTATCAGTCTTGCTACAGGTTTGCCCACCACTGGACAACGATGGTCCAAGAATTCCAAAGTCGAGGAAGTCCCATGGACACTGCTCTTCCAGTCGCGCAAAATCACCTCCTGTGATATAGGTATGCCCGTAACTATGCTCAAACAATGTTGGCATGATTTATTGATGATAATCAAGCAGTTTGTGACCTGCGAAGGTCGCTACGGGCTGGTATTCTTCCACCACCTTCGTTTGCTTATGGTTTTTATGGGATACTCTCTCAATATGCCCTATTATTTGCATCGAAGCCTGTTTAAAATGTCAAAGAAATACAAAAGAAACCAGGCTGACAGTAGCCTTTTTCATTATGGGCTTATCAAGCTCATCGTTGTCTATCATTTGAGTTTGCACGAGAATAGTTGGAGCAATTTCATTGCTTGGAATGGTTTTGAGGATCCGAACCCTACACAGGTTGAAAAACCTGTGGTGAGAGAGGTCAAGGTTGTACCGCCGGTACCCTACCATGTCCTACTACCTAAACCCTCAGCCGAACCTCCTATCGACTTACCCCACACTGTGTCTAAGAGCGTTGAGACTGTTAAGCCTATGGGCAAAAATCCCAAGGCAAACCTCACTGCAAATGCCAAAGGGAAAAGGAATGCACGTTTGATTTCACGGATGGCAAGGAATAAGCCAAAACCCCTGTCGAGCCTAATCCTATCGTGTTGAGTGAGGACTCTGATTCAGAAGTAGAGCGTTTCTTGGCTAGTGAATACCCCTATTCACAAGGTTTGTCAGCCGAACCCTCGTATGACTTTGTGTCAAACCTTCCCCCCTGCCTAAAAGACGACTCTAACTACCCAGGCATTAAGTTGTCTTGTGAAACCCTCGATCATTTGCCCAAACCCTCTCCTGCTCTGTCTAAACCTACAATGTCACCCTGTGATCAATGCAATTCGTGGTTGGAGCGATATTATAATGATGTCCCAATACTCCAGTCAAAGATTCGGTCACTAGAGGACCAGATTGCAGCCCTGACCAGTCAAAAGGCCAAGCTACAAGCGACAGATAAGAAACAAAAGACGACTGGCTCCATCTTGTTTAAAAATGTGGAATCAGCCACGGCTGTTGTAAACTCCAAACTGGCATAATTGAACAGCCTTGTCGCTACACAGGTATGTTATGATATCATTTGTTTTTGTGAATAATCTAGGTTTATATAGCGATTTGATTTCAGTTTCAAACAGCTCTGTTCACATCATTGAATGGCTCTGTTACATTGCATGCATTCTATATATGGACTGGCTTTGAATAAAACAAATTTCGATTCAATATATGATATGGTTATTCCCAGTTTAGCAATCAATAGATTTTGATTGGGTTGGAGTGATCTTTGCTTGGATTTGATTGATTGGCTTACCTTGTTAAGGTGACAAAATTAATAGTTTTCCTTCGAATGATTTGGTTTGTATCATTCTCAGATTGGATTTGGTTATGATCCATGTGCTATAGTTGATAAACGGTTTGATTGAGTTTGATTGTTACGATTTTGTTCGGATTCGATTTCATTATCATTGGTATGCTATAACTGGTAAATGTTTCGGGAGGATACCTGTTACAATGCTTTTCTATATTTGATTGATTTCAAGTTAGTTGATCCTGTTTCTTTGATGAAAACAATACGCTCAAATGACATCCGCGCTCGAATTGGAATGAATCCGAATCATAACAATTGGGTGAAAATTCTTAGCTAAATCGATTCGTTTTTGTTCTAAGTTGGCAAATTCGTTTTATGAATTGATTTCAGATTATAATTGATGCTCTGTATTTTAAATTTGTGAAATGAATCGGTCAAACTCTGTTACGATTCGTTTGATTAAAATGATTGTGATCAAAAGTAATCGATCCTGTCTGTTGACTGTGCAAGAATCAATAATCGAAATCTATGACAAATCCTGTTTGATTGATTCTGTCACGTTTTTGGTTATGTGTCGGTTATGGTTTGAATTCGTTCACAGTTATCGTGATCATCCTGTTCGATGCAAGTATAACAAAGCATTTGCTATTTTTTATGTTTTCGATTGAATATCAAAACGATCTCATTCGATTTGTTGAGACACGATTATAATGTTGTTACATAAGATTTTATTTACCAGACTTGTAACAATAATCGAAACAAAGTAGTTCTTTCTTTGCATTCGATTAAATAATTTGAATCTTGTTGCTATATCGTTACAGCTATAATAAGTGGAAAATGGTTGTGTTGGATTAGATCGTATCACATACGATATGTTTCATTATCGGTTTCAATTGGATGTGAAACAGTCTTGTTATTGTTCGATTATGAAAGACCCGATTTTGTGGTAACAGAAGAATAGAGTATTCCTATCCCTGTGTTCGGTTGAATCAATTTTGATCATGTTTAATGTTAAATGATAAAATCATTTTGATTCGCTCTCAAGTAATTATTGGATGTCAATTGAATTAAACCTCATTCAAAGATTCGATTTTATTTCAATTCCGATTCTCTATATTATTTTAGACTAGCTACAGAATCAGATGATTCTGTAGCTAAGTCTGTAGAATTAGATTTTTATTGTTTTGTTAATAAGATATCTCTCTAACTCGTTATTTTTGGTCTATTGCAGGTGAATTCGAAATTGCATTGGATTTGATGAGCAATTAGAGGATATTTGAAATATTTTACTTGCATTTTTAATTTCCTAGTTTAGTTGAACATTGGGAGATCTTCCCAGATTTTTGTAAAACAGTTTTAACTTCCACAGGGAGGTTTTACCCTGTGGAAGACCTTTAAATACTTTTGATTTTTTGTAATAATATCATCCTCATTCGTGGGAGAACAAGGATATGGAATTTTAATACAGACTGAGACAGAATTTGATATTCTGCTACAACTTTAGCTTTTCATAATATCAATATTTTGTTTTATGTTTATGTGTATCAATTGCATTTGGTTAATGACTATTTTAGCTATCTTAGTCTTTTGCAAATGATATAATTTAATCAATATAATCCATATCTGATTTCTTCCAGTGTATAAAAAACATAGCAATTGCTTGATTCAGTTTGTGAATGACATATTTTTCTTCTTCATAAGTTGAATTATTGAATATAAGTTTTTGCATAACAGGTTTCCCTTATTGTAGAGATTTATAAATCATACATTTGTTATGAATTTTTATGTCTTGTTTTTCCTGTAAACAAACTCAAAGAGCATTGCAGCTATCGTTTACGAGAAGCTTCCGGATTATTCGGTGCGAGTTTCCTTCCTCCGACCAGCTTCGAAGTCATCACACACAGGACAAATTTGGAGTGTTTCCAGGTTAGTTTGTCATTTGTTTGTTTAGTATATTTGTTAGTATATTAGATCGTTTAATTTCAGTAAGTTTTATGTCTTATTTATAAAATTATAAAATCAAAAAAGAAATACCTTTCTCTGTCTTAGGGCAGAATATAATGAGTTTTCCAGGTTTTATTTAAATCTGTGAATTGTAGATATTGTAGATTTTGTAAATAAGTTATATTTTAGTTAGTAGTTAGTGTAATATTAGTTAGTAGTTTGTAAATAGTAGATTAGTTAGTTTATTTAGCAGTTAGATTTAATTAGATTAGTGTATTAGTTTGTTTTATTGTTAGTTAGTTTAGTTTGTTTTATTTAGTTTTATGTTAGTTTAGTTTGTTTTATTTGTTTTAGTTAGATTAGTTAGTTTAGATTAGTTTTCTCTTTGGTTTTCTTAGGACCTTAGATCGGCTAACGGAGCCGCTAAACCTGTCAGGGTGGTTCATTCCAAATGGCTTGGGTTATTAGACAACCCCGGACCGGTTCCACTCTCTCAGTTGACGGACGGTCAATTTCGCCCGTCAACAGGTTACTGGGAACAACGACTTTGAGTAGTCTTCGGTATACTTCATCCATCTCTGTATACTTGGAAAAAGTTGGCTTGACGATGAAAATGTATTGGATCTCCTGTTGTATGTTGATGTCTGACTGTAAAGCTTCTAAGAACGCCTTGCCTGTGATACTGCCTTGTATTCCTGAGAATTTCAAACTATCTTTAGCCACACTGGCTTGTTTCTTTTTATAATCAGAAAGTGTCATTAACCTTTCATTTATGACCCTTAAGAACAGGAGGCCTTTCTTATGCAGAGCTTCAATTTTGTTGAAAAATCTTTGCACTCCTATGTCCATAGTCTGGACTTTTTCCTCTAGCTGTAGCATCAATCCTCTTTTGGTCAGGACCCTCTTGACCTTGAGGATGGTCTCCGTCCTATCTTCAATTTTAAAATCCTCTAACTCTTCTCTTTTTTTTTCCAGTTCTACTGTCTTCTCCAGAGATGTCAGTGGAGTTGTTGAGGGAATTTCTACTGCAGATGCTATGCTTAGTCCTGTGAGTGGAACCGCGTTCAATGGAATGACTTCCATAGGCTTTGATTGTTCCTTCTCTTTCACTAGCCTTTCCAGTTCTACTTCCATCTCTTTCAACTGTGCATTCTGCTCCATGATCAACTTGAGCATCTCATCCTTTTCCCCTTCTGTCTCAGCTATCTCCTTTGCTTGTGCATCTTCCATTGGTGGCAGTTTCAACTGTTTCCTCAGAGATGCTATATCAGCATTTTTATTTTTTAACATCTCCTCGACTGATTTCACATTTGAGGGGTCATACCCGATCTTTAGGACCAATTCTTCCAATGTCTTAATCCTGTTATCCTTTTCAAATGATGATATCTTTTCTAATTTTAGTTGTGTCTGAACATTGCTCAGAGATACCTGTAATTTAGCAGCTGTAGTAGAATCATTTGCCAACGTGGAGAAAACCATTTATCTAGTTTGCCTATGCAGATCCATCTGATCAGCGGGATGCACATCTCTAGTATGAAACTCGAATGTTGCTCTTTTGTAATCAGTGATGGCTTCCGGGTCCGGCACCTGTGCCTGCAGAAAAGCCATGTGCATTCTACCCTTCTCTGTATCGAATGTAGACAACAGTCAAAACTACTTTGGTCGACTAGTGGAGTATTCGTGGGCTTCTTAGGAAAAACTGTAGACATGATTTGCTTATTGCTTGCGCTAAGAAGTGACGATCATCTTTCATAGTTGTAGTGGATTGGATTTCCTTTTCACTATCTGTGTCAGGTGTATGACTGGTTTTTGGCCTTTTGGTGTGTAATTGGAAATCTTTAGCCGAGACTTCCGTGACTGAAGGTGAAGTATCCTTGCTGGGTATTTTCTCCTTGGGAACCTGTGGTGTAGTAGTCTGTGAGATGATGACCGAAGGGTCCTGTTGTTCTATCTCAACCAAAGTGTTCGGCTCCCATTCTGTTTGATTTGTGAACTTCTCTATCTCAGGCTTGGGTGTATGAACATATGGGACATTTTTATTTTTAATCCTCATCTCAGAAATTATGTCACACAAATCATAGTGCCATATGAAACTAACATAAAACGCCATTTCTTTCAATAGTATGTCTTCTTCCTCCCCGGTGCCTCGGCTATTGTAGATGAAAGACCCTATTTTCCCTTTAATTCTAAGTTGTTGTTTCTTTTTCAGAGACACAAAATGTATGTCATCGAAATTAATCATTTGCCTTATGTACTCCAGGGCGAATATCCTCATAGGAAGATACTTGGGAAATTTGTATGGAGCTAACTCACATCCATATACTCTAATCTCAGTGTGGTTTTGGTAAGGATACCAATCTCCAGTTTTTGCAAGGTCTGAGAGGCATAAAATCCTCTGAATCTCCTCATTTATTCTTGGTTCATGTCTACCGCTAAGCATGATCACCACTGGATGTTAGAACTGCTCGATAAACTGTTTGAAACTGAACTCTGTTGAATTTTGTCTGAGTAGTGAAGTCCAAGCTATTACCGCCTACAGTCTCCCGTCCTTGTCCATTTTCTGCATTGAAAAGGAGAACCTTTCCGCTTGAAAGAAAGTGAACATGTAGGCTAGTATTGAGGAATACCAGAACATGCCTTCTGAGGCAAAATTTGGGAACTACTTGTGAATATTGTCTGCCAGAAAAGTGTTGTAGTCGAACTGAGTGGTGGGTCTCTTTTCTGTGGAGAAGATGGACAGAAAACCCAATATGGGTTCACCCACCCATTTGTCGAAAAAATAACCAAGCAAAGAACAGAGGGACGAAATGACTTGGTTTCCCTTCTCTGAGAATAGGGAGGAAGGGTACTTGGGATTTGTCTTGGGGAGATGAGCGGCCTGAAGGAGGAAAAGCCCAAAAATCTGGGCTCTCTGAGGGAATGATAGTTTCTGGTACAACTCCATGATGACTTCGAGATTGAAAGGGGATGCGGATTCAGCTCTGGGTATCTGCTTCATATGATCAATGGCTTTTGGTGTAATGAAGAACAAAGTTTCTCCTGATGAAGATACTATGGCTCTCTCATTGGGGAGGTAATGGGCATGGCATTTGAGGGCGAATTCAGGGAAATGGTGAACCTGGGGGAAAAAATACAGAGGAAGGTTGGACTCCTAGAGCCCAATTTCATCGCTCTGATCTAAGAATTCTCTTTGATCCATGACTGCAAGTCCGCGAAGTCAAATTCGCACCTGGTGTCTGCGATTAAATGATCTTTGTCGACCAAATGGATCCTGTTGAGATCAATAGGAGGCAGGAGGAAAGGATTTTCCTCGGCTTCTGCTTTCTTGGATTTTGGCGCCATCACTATGAAAATACCTGTAATTCAAACAAAACATTAGTGGGGATGACTATGGTTTCAGACGGATGAATGAAATGAAGAGGAGATAAGGAAAAATTCTCTGGTGCGATGGAAAAAGTAAGCAGTGGGAGAATGAAGGAAAAAAGGGTAGTTTTGAGAAAACGGATACCTGTTGGGCATGGGGGATAGATCAACAGGCTAACAGATAAGTTAGTGTTGGAAAATACTGAGAGGGGGGGTGAATCAGTATTTGAGCTATCAATCAATTTTTAACTTTTCTTTTACTGAAACATCTTAGTCTACTTTATAGAGATCAGTTGTTGTATATTCTTATGAAAACAGTAGAGCATCCAGAG
>ML781795.1:910114-930533 GCA_009831015.1 Picea engelmannii
AAGGTATTATATTATTTGATTTTTATCTATATTGTATTTCTTCAATTTATATTATACCTCCATCAATTATTATTATTCATTATTCTTACTAATTTATATTTTTTTTATTGCAGCTGGTCGAGTGTGGGATGCACTACATTTATTCATTGCTAACAATCTTGATTGGATGAAGCTTGTTGGACAACTGGGGGGGGGGTGAATCAATTGTTACCGTGCTTAAACAATTATGCTTATTTCAAACTCTTTTTTGCAGAACACTTAATGTCAATCACAATAATGTAGGGAAGTAAGCAATAGAACATTCAACATCATTCACACATATGAAATATACAGAGACAGATATTTTCTGAGGAAACCCATAAAGGGTAAAAACCTCTTCTTCTTTATATGATAAGTAATCTTTACATTGTGTACATTATCATACTTATGAGCACCAACTCATAATGAGGCTGCAATCTCTGTTTTGCACGCTGCTACTTGCTGAGAGCACCAACTCTCTGGATTCTCTAGCACCCACTAGAAGGAAGTACCGACTTCCTGGTTTCTCTAGCACCCATTAGAAGGAAGCACCAACTCCCTAAGAGTTCCAACACCAACTGGATGGAAGCACCAACTTCCAGTTACATAGGCACCAACCTGTATATCAGAGAACCAATGTTCTCCCTCGCACCACCCTGCCACCCTGGTTTTTCTGGCTGCAACCAGATGGAAGCTACAACTCCCTATGTTCAAGCACCCACTTGAACCTCTGAGGAAAACAGTCCTCCCTAGCACCTCCCTACCACCCTGAAATATAAATTTTTGCTACTGAAACTTATTACAGTGATATAATGTTCATCAATGGCTTACCAGTCTCATCATTGTTCTACTACACTACTCTGCTCTCCTGTATCGGTGTCTCTCTACCTGCATCTTCTTGCACTTTTTGATCTTCTGCTCTTCTCTACAAGTGCACCTCAACCGTCTTTTACTGTCTCAGCTATGCATCTCTGTTCTTTGCTTCTGTTGTGCTTTATGATCTACATCTTATTTTGATTCTCTGAATTACGCCTATTCTGTGTATTTCGGCTGCTGCACTCTACCTCCTTCTACGCGCATAAATCCCTCTCAACAGCCACCCCCATCTCTTCTTTTTTCTCCATTCTTATAGTCTCTGTGCACCTTGTGCATACCATATACGCAATGCTTCTGCATGCTCTTCATGTCGAGTGCTCTGCCTGATCATCATTGCAACTCTTCAACTTCTCTGGCTGTTAAAACCATGTGTCCATCATAACTGGGTGTTATGTTGAGATTCCATAGCCTGTCTAGTAGTTGAGACTCTTCGTCTTCTCTGTCATATTCGAGCTCATCCTCTCTGTTGTAGTTACAGGCTACAACATTCTTCCATCTGTCAATCGCCTCTATGAATAATCTTCATTCCACTGGCAGATTCCTTGCGACTCTTCATCTTCTCTGGTGATCACCTTGAAGTCTCTTCCAGTCCTCTGGCACAAACAATCAGTCGTTTCTAGCAGTTACACTGTGAACCTCCAAAAACTACATCAACAACTGAATCGCCACTGATCGATTAACTGTGAAGAGAAACATTAGCTCTTCTATCATATTCCCGAATAGCCTGCACTATTGGATCATAAATGATGGGTCTCACGCTTATTTCACCATTTCACAATTCGACATTTTAGCATTCATGTGGTGAGGTATCTCGTCTCTCCAAGTCGCGATCTCTGAAATGGAGACTAGTTTCGTGCTACCTCCTCCCTTGAGCCTTTGTTGAAGTGACCATAGGTTATGACCAGGGGCCAATTCTAAACACGCATTTCACATTTCACATTTCGGGGATTCTGTGATGAGTCATCTCGACTCTTCATGTCCCAACCTCCGAAATGGAGCTTTTCTATTCGAGCTCTTCTCTATAGCTCTTCGACGATGTGACCACCGACGATGACCAAGCGCTTATTCATAAAACACTTTCGCAATTTCACATTTCGACACTTCGGGACTCCTGTGATGGAGAATCTCGACTCTTGACTCCTCCAACTCCCGGTATCTAAAACTCCGATCGATGTGCTTGTTTTGGGATTTTTGGCATTTCACATTTCGGCACTTCGAGACTCCTATGATGAAGAGTCTCGACTCTTGACTCCTCCAACTCCCAGTATCCAAAACTCCGGTTGATGTGCCTATTTCGAGATTTTCGACGTTTCACATTTCAGCACTTCAAGACTCCTGTGATGAAGAGTCTCGTCTCTTGACTCCTCCAACTCCCGGTATCCGAAACTCCGGTCGATGTGCCTATTTCGATATTTTCGGCGTTTCGCATTTCGGCACTTCGGGACTCTTGTGATGAAGAGTCTCGACTCTTGACTCCTCCAATTCCTGGTATCCGAAACTCTGGTTGATGTGCCTATTTCGGGATTTTCAACATTTTTCATTTCGGCACTTCAAGACTCCTGTGATGAAGAGTCTCATCTCTTGACTCCTCCAACTCCTAGTATCTGAAACTCCAAAATGGAGACTTTGTTTCTGATACTCGAAATGGAATTTAGCTTCTGATCTTGCCATGTGATCATCATTGTGCTGTTGGTCGTGATATTTTCCATCAATGACAAACACACATACACTGCACTCTATGTGCACCTCAGCACTATCTCTTCTGGTCTTCACGAGCTTTCTCTGCTGCGTCTTCCCAAAATACTTAAGTGGTCAAAGTTTATATGTCCAAGTCTCCTATGCCATAACCAACTTTCATCATGTTTTCTTAGATGACACTCTTCTCTATCTTCTTTCAGCACATATACATTATTTTCTGTCCTTATGCCTTTGGCCACCACTTGTCCTGAGTTTACAGACTTTATCTTGTAGTCCTTGGACGTGAACATCACTTCACATCCTCTGTCACACATTTGAATTACACTGAGCATATTATGTTTCATCCCATCTACAAGCAGAACATCTTGGGCTTTTCCTTTTCCATTACTTAAACTCACCATCCCTTTACCCTTTATTTTACCTGGAGCATCATTTCCAAAGGTTACGTTTCCTGATTTTCTTTCACTTAGAGATAGAAACTTACCTTTGTCTCCCATCATATGTTTGGAGCATCCACTGTCTATATACCAAGGGTTCGTTTGTCTTTGAGATGACAACACTAATCCACACTTGTCACTTTCTTTCTTCTTCCAAACCTTGACATTTTAAGCAAGGGAATTCAAATCCGGTTCACAGTTCCTTAAGCGACAGTCAACAGATTTATGTCCATAGTTATGACAGATGTAACATTCTGGTTCTTCGAATAAAGGATCATAATGATTATTATGCTTAACCTGTGTCCTTTTCCCATCCATCAATTGATTTGCAGTCTGTGGTGGTTTGTTACTTGGCTGTCTCACTCTTTGTTGTTGTAGATATCTATACCTTGAATGTCTTGATTGCTCATAATTTAATTTTAAAAAATAGTTTACAGCTTTATGACCAAAGTTAGAACAAAAGAAACAATATCCATAGAAAAAATGTTGGTACCTGGAAAAAGTCTATCTTCTTTGAGGAGGTCGATTTATTTCATGCCGATAATTTCTCTGATCTACAGATTCAGTTCTAGTACTTTTTCTTTCATTCCTTCTTGGTGGCTGATTTTCTTTGTTTGTTTCTGCAGAGTGTCTGTTGTCAATGTTTGAGGATTTGACAAACTTGATAGGTTCTTGGTTTCTTGGCTGACCACTACTTGATCCCTCTTCATAACCCAAACCAGTTTTTAGATTTGGATTCCTATGCTGATTCATAATGGTGGCTAATCCTTCTGAGGCTTTGATACTTGATAGATTCTAATGATACAAGGCTTGAAACCTCTCCAACTCTTTCCTAGTTTTCACTACTTCTTCTTCCAGAGATTTACATATTGCCTTCTTTTCTGATAACTGTTGTTTCAGAATGCCCTCGATTTTCTTTGCCTCTTCTAATTCCACTTTTAGCAGGGCAAAGTCTTCATCAGGATGTTTACTGTCTTTCTCGAACTGTATCAACAATTGTTTTTTTCTTTCTGTTCTTAATTCTGAGTCTATCAATCTCTTCCAATGCACTGATCAGTTCTCCTTCCATATCAACCACAACTTATTCTTCATTAGCCTCACTTCCTGTGCTTTTATTATCATAGTCCTCTTTGGCCATAAGTACGAAGTCATTTATTTTATCTTCAATAGAGGAGTCATTGTCTTCATCATCTGAAGGATCATCATCATTGTTTACACAAAGACTTTTCTTTTTAAAATTATTCTCTTTAAAGAAATTTCGGTGTTTGTGTTTCTCCTCATCATCACATGTATGATCATGTCTTTTGTGAGGAAATTTATTTGCAAAATGACCTATCTTACCACAGTTGAAACATTTGAAAGGTAGTTTACCTTTGTATTTGCCTGATCCCTTCTTCAGTCTCTTCACAAATTTTGCTTCAATTTCATCAGGCTCAGAATCCTCATTCTTGTCTACCTTAAATGATGCTTCTCTGGAGGTGGGTTTATCTTTAACTATTCTCATTTCATATGCAGTCAGTGTTCCTAGAAGTTGATCAAAATCCAAGGTTTTTAGATCATTAAGTTCTTCTATAGAAGAGACCTTCGGGTTGAACCTATCTGGTAGAGATCTCAAAATTTTCTGAACTAAAGAAGATTCCTCAATTTTTTCACCAAGTGCTTTCATTGCATTTACCAGTTCTTCAACTCTCAGAAAGTATTTTCCAACAATTTCATCTTCTTTCATCTTCATCTGTTCAAAATGTACTCTGTAGGTTTGAAGCTTGGAATCCTTTACCTTATTACCTTCATAACTGCTAATGAGTTTGTCCCACATTTCTTTGGCAGTTCCTAGGTGCATAACTTTTACGAATTATGCTTCTGCAAGCCCACTCAAGATAGTATTCATAGCCTTAGAATTGAAGCTAAATTCTAGCTTGTCATTATTATTAGCTAGTACAACTGGCTTTACATAACCAGTATCTACCACATCCTAGACATCTGCACCTAAAGCCGTTATGTAGGTTCTCATTCTAACTTTCCAGAAGGAAAAGTTTGT
The DNA here is from genome assembly GCA_009831015.1 of Picea engelmannii. Taxonomy (NCBI): domain Eukaryota; kingdom Viridiplantae; phylum Streptophyta; class Pinopsida; order Pinales; family Pinaceae; genus Picea; species Picea engelmannii. The sequence continues at coordinate 915,182 of ML781795.1, forward strand.
TCCATTGAAGAGAGGGGCCTTATTGGTTGAATTTCCTTCATGGCTTGACATGTTTAAGCTCTAGGATCTACCCTTAGATAAAAGGGGTCGGATCTGATACCAATTGTTGGACAACTGAGAGGGGGGGGGGTGAATCGGTTGTTACCGTGCTTAAATAATTATGCTTATTTTAAACTCTTTGCATAACACTTAATGTCAATCACAATAATGCAGGGAAGTAAGCAATAGCACATTCAACATCATTCACAAATATGAAATATATAGAGACAGATATTTCCTAAGGAAACCCATAAAGGGTAAAAACCTCTTCTTATTTATATGATAAGTAATCTTTACATTCTGTACATTATCATACTTATGAGCACCAACTCATAATGAGGCTACAACCTCTATTTTGCAAGCTGCTACTTCTTGAGAGCACCAACTCTCTGGATTCTCTAGCACCCATTAGAAGGAAACACTGACTCCCTGGTTTCTCTAGCACCCACTAGAAGGAAGCACCAACTACCTAAGAGTTCCAACACCAACTGGATGGAAGCACCAACTTCCAGTTACATAGGCACCGACCTATATATCAGAGAACCAATGTTCTCCCTTGCACCACCCTGCCACCCTGGTTTTTCTTACTGCAACCAGATGGAAGCTACAACTCCCTATGTTCAAGAACCCACTTGAACCTCTGAGGAAAATAGTCCTCCCTAGCACCTCCCTGCCACCCTGAAATATAAATCTTTGCTACTAAAACTTATTACAGTGATATAATGTTCATCAATGGCTTACCAGTCTCATCACTATTCTGCTACACTGCTATGCTCTCCTGTATCAGTGTCTCTTTTCCTGCATCTTCTTGCGCTTTCTGATCTTCTACTCTTCTCTACAAGTGCACCTCAGACTTATTTTACTGTCTCAGCTATGCATCTATGTTCTTTGCTTCTACTACGCTTTATTCTCTGCGTCTTATTTTGATTCTCTGAATTACGCCTATTCTATGTATTTTGGCTGCTGCACTCTGCCTCCTTCTACGCGCATAAATCCCTCCCAACAACCACCCCCATCTCTTCTTTTTTCTCCATTCTTATAGTCTCTGTGCACCTTGTGCATACCATATGCACAATGCTTCTGCATGCTCTTCATGTCGAGTGTTATGCCTGATCATCATTGCAACTCTTCAGCTTCTCTAGCTGTTAAACCCATGTGTCCATCATCACTAGGTGTTATGTTGAGATTCCTTAGCCTGTCTAGTAGTCGAGACTCTTCGTCTTCTCTGTTACAGTTGAGCTCATCCTCTCTATTGCAGTTACAGGCTACAATGCTCTTCCATCTGCCAATCACCTCTATGAACAGTCTTCATTCCATTGGCAGATTCCATGAGACTCTTCATCTTCTCTGGCGATCACCCTGAAGTCTCTTCCAGTCCTCTGGTAGAAACAATAAGTTGTTTCTAGCAGTTATACTGTGAACCTCCAAAAAATGCATCAACAACTGAATCGCCATTGATCGATTAACTTTGAAGAGAAACATTAGCCCTTCGATCATATTCCCGAATAGCCTGCACCATTGGATCATAAATGACGGGTCTCACGCTTATTTCACCATTTCGCAATTCGACATTTCTGCATTCCTCTGGTGAGGCATCTCGTCTCTCCAAGTTGCAATCTCTGAAATGGAGATTAGCTTCATGTTACCTCCTCCTTTGAGCCTTTGTCGATGTGACCATAGGTTATGACCAAGGGCCAATTCTGAACACGCATTTCACATTTCGCGTTTCGGGGATTCTATGATGAGTCATCTCGACTCTTCATGTCCCAACCTACGAAATGGATCTTGTCTCTTCGAGCTCTTCTCTACAACTCTTCGATGATGTGACCATCGGTGGTGACCAAGTGCTTATCCATACAATGCTTTCGCATTTTCATATTTCGACACTTTGGGACTCCTGTGATGGAGAGTCTCGACTCTTGACTCCTCCAACTCCCAGTATCCGAAACTCCGGTCGATGTGCCTGGTTCGAGATTTTCGGTGTTTCTCATTTTGGCACTTCGAGACTCCTGTGATGAAGAGTCTCATCTCTTGACTCCTCCAACTCTCGGTATCTGAAACTCCAGTCGATGTGCCTGTTTCGGGATTTTTGGCATTTCGCATTTCATCACTTCGAGACTCCTTTGATGAAGAGTCTCGACTCTTGACTCCTCTAACTCCCGGTATCCAAAACTCCAGTTGATGTGCCTGTTTCAGGATTTTTGGCGTTTCACATTTCAGCACTTCGGGACTTTTGTGATGAAGAGTCTCATCTCTTGACTCCTCCAACTCCCGGTATCCGAAACTCTGAAATGGATTCTTTGTTTCTGATACCCAAAATGGAATTTAGCTTCTGATCTTGCCATGCGATCATCGTTGTGCTACTGGTCGTGATCTTTGGCATCAATGACAAACACACATACACTGCACTCTGTGTGCACCTCTACACTATCTCTTATGGTCTTCATGATCTTTCTCTTCTGCATCTTCCCAAAATACTTTTGGTGCCCGCCTGGCACATTATACCTGAACTCAAGCCATCATCGTTGTTGTACTTGCCATCAATGACAAGCATATGTTGCCTGTAAAACATGCCAACAAAGCTATGGATAGAACAATGTGAACAACATGATGGTAGGTTATCATGGGAAGGGGTGGCTACATTAATTAAAAGAGCTCACCGTAATGAAGATCACAATCTTACGCAGAGGGAGATTGATTTAGCATACGGTTTAAAAGATAAACATGTAATCATATAAAATTTTACCCGCACTTTTTGTTATTATACAAAATGTTAATGTATTATTTTTTAATATTTATTAAGTTTAAATACGTTTATTAATTATTAATTTATTTTGTACTTGTTGGGAATATTGCAGTTGAAGCACCACAAATCTATGTGGTATAATGGTCAAAAATTTCGCGTCAAAAGGGTGGATGACACGAAGAAAACCGTAGATTCAGGGATCTTGACTGTCGACGTGATCTATATGCAAGAATCGTTGACGTGATCTAGACCATTAGATCATAGGAGAATTAGAGCCATTGATTCATAGGAAAGAGTATCGGTATCTTGGGTATCGGGAGTTTGAAGAACAAGGGACCGATTTCTTCGAATCGTCGATACGTGAAATCATGATGCCCTTTTTGTATAGGCGTGTGGTCACGGCTCGACATTGCGTGGAGGTGAAGCTCACGTTTGAAGCTCGTATGCGTGGACTGAGTTTCATATTTGTACCTTTGGATGTGTTAGTAAAGGTTCTAGTAGGAACCCAAGAAGCTTTTCCATCTCGAGGAGAAGAACGATCTAGTGACCGGGAGGTCGACAGACCATGCTGAGGTAAGAGAGTTGCATCATACAACTAGCTTGCAAAGTATCAAATTTTAATTCCAAGTTGATATAGTAGTTCACATGAAGAGACGTTTGGGAGACCCAATATTTGTCGCAATATCCACGACATAACGTCACAAGAGCGTCGAAATAACCGTCGCACAATGACCCAAATTTTATTTTGAACCGCTTATATATAATATAATGTTCAGTTTCTTTAAAAATAATAATAATAAAATATATATCATTCTATTATACAGGTGAAGTATCCACATACAAATTCTTGCATATTTCAATTCCATATTTCACATGATGTTCAGTGTTCATGTTGAAATCATGTACATAACAAAGTCAAATACATTATCTTTTCTCTTCTTTTTTTGAAGGAATATTGATTCTTGAACATTTATCTACGTATCGTTTGTATTGAAAAATAATATTGATCTCTAAATTTCAAAGAAGTGCTTCAAAGTGGTTGCAAGCTTCTACAACCGATTTTAAGATTTCTTTAAAACAAGTTAAATTATTAATAAAACAACTTTCCTTGTTTCCAATATTGTCTTCATTGTTGTTTGTAGTGACCAATGCAAACTTACTTCCATAAATCATACAATCTAGAATGTTCTTAAAAAATGTCGAACCTTATTATGAAGTTTGTTGTGGAAAGTCAATATCGATTTACCTGAAGTAGTGTCCTCAGTTCAACCATAATGTTGAAAGCTATGATTACTTAATATTTCAATACAACGTTCATTTTAGTGGTCACTTATTATATAACTTCTAAAAATTGTAGCATCAATCATAAAAAACAAAAAGTGAAATGTTGCATTCATCATCTATCTTCGAATTGATAATGAATATGCTAAACATTTGATTAATTGTGTGACAAATTGATACGAATTTTGTGTATTGGAGCTACCACAAGGGATTATAATCTATAAGAATAAATAGATTGAGGACCAAAATCATTTATCCCTCTACCACATAGGAAAAGATTCAATCCTCATTTCTATGTTGCAATTGCATGGAGGGGTGGTCAGTTCTGGCATGTTATAGCTTTATTTCGTCACCACTAACCATGGATTCCTTGCTAGCCAAGATAGTATCCATTTCCTATCTTTGTTCCACATGATGAAACATATGCTAAATTGATTTTTTCCTCATATGTGTGCTCTTCCTTTGGGCAGTGTGTAGGTACCTACATGTTTCCTTTAAGAAAGGCATGGGTGTCTTCCAAAAATTGTAAAAAATATTAAATGTGAATTAATTGTGGGCTCTTTTGTGGGGTTTATGGGTTCTATACACCTCTAAACCCATAATTCTTGTTACCAATGACCTTAACCAACTTTTGATAGTATTAATAGGGTTCAATTGTTGGAGAAGTGGGATTGGCCATTCTAGTACCCTTATGCTGGAGCATTATCCTAAACATTGTCCTTGGATTTTTATCACCAATCGCTTCTGCAAAACCCTTGTTTTGAGGATTGACTCTCTTGCAATTTGTCTGGATAAGGTCCTAAATACTCCAAGCTTCTCTAAAAATATTCACAATAGAAATACAAAACCTTGCTCAAACCATTAAAATCATCTAATATCATTGATGATGAAACAATAAAACTTGTAACTAACTAATATTAATTAACATCGGGTGGTTAATTCTTCCTAAAATCATGGTATCAATACTCAAGTAAATTGCAACATAGTTTTCAGGGGGAAGAAGAGAGATCTTCATATATTAATTTAAAGTGAAAAAACAACTACAAAGATATGAAATAATACATGATATGTTGTTGGCACCTTTGTCAGTAGAGTTCAGGTTCCTCCTACTTGGACTACATATAGACTTCAACTCTTCTTCAAACTCCTTGCCATATGTACATTGGAAAATCAACAAGGATTTAGATCCCAGAGTCTAAGAAATAGAGTCAATCCCAAAAACAAGGGTTTCTACAAAAGGAACTAGTCATAAAAATCCAAGGATAAATTCACAAGATAATGCTCCAGCATAAGGGTACTAGAATGGTTGGTTCCCTTTCTCCAACATTTGAACCCAATTTATGCTATCACAAGTTGGTTAATTTTGTTGGCAATAATAATTAGGTTTGTACAGTTACACGGATCTCGTAAACCCCGCTTAGGAGTGCATAATTAATGTTCATTTTTTAGTTTTTACAATTTTTGGAAGACACCTGCCTTTCTTAAAGGAAACACATGGGTAGCAGTGCATTTCTCAAAGGAAGAATGTGGGTATGAGGAAAAAAAAAATTTAACATATGTTTCGTGTGGATCAAAGATATTCAATGGATAATATCTTGGGCAGTTACATAAAATCAATTTTCTTGATTTATAATGAGATTGTGTACATACACCTACATCTATGTTGAAATAGACCTAAGTAAGAGTCTTCCAGATAAAATGACCCTCAAATGAAAGTTTTAGGTGGATTCAGGTATTGAATTATGAGAACACAACATTCTAGTGTTGAATTCATCAACTTACATGACATATACATGATATTTATCCCCGTGTATGAGCTCATCCTTCAAAGGAAAAGGGACCAAATCCAAATAAAAAAATTGGAATTTTCCTAAGCAACCAATGTCAAATGATGAAGTTTCTCTTGCTATGGAAAATCAACAACCATTGACTTAAACAAAGTTTGATCTAGTATTCCTAGAAGAGTTGATTGGTGAACCTTGTCCTCCCTCGAAGGATGGAGTAGAGGCCATTGATATTGGGTTTTCCTTCTCAAATATGACAATTGTACCTGATCCCCCTCTAGGGAGAATGAAGTGACTTCATGAAACTAACATATCTGATTCTGATAAGGATATGACATTAAAGTGGTCGTCGTGATGTCATACCATGTTGTTATAGATTCTTAAAATAAAGTATATGGTAAACATTCCTTGTATCCTTCATTATTTACTACAAACACTTACTCTTAGGTTTTTTTCTTCATATATCTATATCAATTATACTTTCTAAAAATTTATATATATTTTGTTTCCTTGAATCTATGAGGATTTACTCCCTCTCTTTTCAAAACATATAAGCATATTTCCAATTATAAAATCATGATAGAAGGTCATCATCAAGATGATGAACCAATTATTAAATAAAATAATTTTAATTAGTATGTAAACCTTCCTTAAATTACTTTAACATTTCCAATCACCCATTTAAAAAATACCCTGAGAAGCCATGGATATGGTTGTGTTTATTGTTTCAATGGTTGCACACGACTCTTCAAGTGCCCCCAAAGTACAATGTCGGTGATGATGTTGGACACTATGAATAAGTGAATGGCCTTTTAATTATATTCAGAGCAAGTGGATAAAAGAATGCACCGTACAAGGAGGAGTGGGCTGAATTGTATGAGTTCAATCCAATCGAATCAAATCATATCACATAGCAATGTGTGTCTCCCATTAAGATACATTGGAATCCTACTCAAATTAAAATAAAAAGTCGTTGAAACTTGTCAACCACCACTAGTTGCTATGGTATAGTATTTGGTGACAAAGTTATTCTTTAGGGAAAATAAGTGGATAAATGAACCAACAAATAAGTCAAAATATACGGAGAAGAGGTTCATAATTTACTGAGAGGAGAAGCTCCCATGTTAAACTAACATGGAATTTAAAGCTTGACATTATAAAATTTAATGGTGTTTGTATCTACATCTCATCTAAAGGATTTATGTGGGGGTTTGAAGCTAGTCTCATAAGTCCTAAAAGTTTCATTTAGAGCATAAGACTCTTGATTTCCTCTCTTAAAATGGTAAAGTACTCGAGACCCATTCTTATTGCATCCATATCCACTTAGAGGCCAAATATCCTCTCTAGAGGACTTGTATAGTGGTCTAAGGCCAAATACCCATTCTTATTGTTTCCAACTTGCCATGTTTATGCCTCTACACCCATTTTCAATGTACAAAAACTAATCATGATGCCTCATATCCCTCTTAAAGGCCAAATAAGCTATGTTATGTTGGTTTGAGGACTTTTTCAAGGCTCTTGATGACAACTTGTTCACCCATCCATGGTCTTGTGTGGTGACCCGAGGACTTGTTCATGGTGCTTAAGCTAGATATGGAATAGAAATTGCATTGATTTCATCTTATGAATTTTTTTGTGGTTCTATATAAATAATTTAGGACCTAGATGCCATATTCTAGGGACCAATAGCCATGCACAAGGCTACAAATTAACCACAAAACATTCCCTCTATAGGAGATAAATATCCTTAGAGTGGGATATGGGTTCCATTAGAAGGTATTTTTCATGATAGATGGGTCTCATACCATGGTTCAGGGGATAAATATAGGGGATTATTCCCTAAATTAATATTATTGATCTAATGTGCCACAATCAAGGCCTTAAACCACAACATAGACCCTTTAAAGTGGACCTTTGGCATACAAGTGGACTATAGTCATGAACCTAAGACCCATCCATGATGATCAAGAAGACCTCATAATGTCATCCATATTCAACTAATTGGATGCCAAAGACTCCCTAGAGAGGACTCATGTCATGGTTTTTAGGTGTTGTCTATGGTGGTTCATGAGCTCGAGAAGGTTTAGTTAGGTCTTTAGGCCATTATTTCCAACTTTCCATGTTTATGCCTCTACACCCATTTTCAATGTACAAAACCTAATCATGATTCGTATATCCCTCTTAAAGGCCAATTAAGTTATGTTATGTTGGTTTGAGGACTTGTTCAAGGCTCTTGATGACACCTTTTTCACCCATCCATGGTCTTTTGTGGTGACCTGAGGACTTATTCATGGTGCTTGAGATACATATGTTATGTTTGGGGTTTGTTTTGTTGTTTCCATCCCTTGACTATGCAGGTTAAGGGCTTGAGGCTTGTTTCCCTACCACAACCACAGTCAAGGCCACGAGACCCATATGTATATAGTATGAAAAACATATAAAAGGTGATGGTCTAGGTGTTGTTCATGGCACATGAGATTGAGAAGGTTAAATTATGGCTTAAGTCCTCTACTCCCCCCTTAACCATTTTTAGGTGTTAAGACCCATTTCTAGGGGAAAAAACCTACTCATGGCACCTATATCCTACAGCTTGGAGGCCTTCAAGGAAGCCTTACAAATGAGTGATGTGTTGGTTAAGGCCTCTCTACCCATCCTTACTGCAAAAAACCTTCTAATGGTGTCCTTATCCAGCTCTGATGCTAAGGACCCCATAGAGAGGAATTGTGTTGTGGTTTCTAGGTGTTGTTCACGATGAATGAGACTAAGAAGTTTCATTTAGGTCCCTCATATACCTTGACATTGGTTAGACCTTAATACTAATTATGGGTTCATGTATGGGTTATTTTCCCATCTTTCCACCTAAGTTTCATCATTTTTATAGTGATAATTACTAACATAAATTACCCCTTCATAAAAATATCAAAGAGTAAATATCTATTATTAATACAATTTAAAAAAACAAATAATAAAATCCTTTAATTATAATAATTATTAATTATTTTTTTATATGTACTCTACTCAATATGCAAATGTAGAAATAACCTTCGATTTCATCCATACGCTTTGAGGCGGAGAGAGGATTTCGTAAGGAAGATTTCTTAATTATTAAGGCGGGTTTTTTTAATGGGGAAACATAATTCGATTTCACCCATATGCTTTGAGGTCGAGACAGGTTTTAGTAAGGCGAGACTGAGTAGACTTAGTATACTGAGACCAAGTAGACTGAGACCGAGACCGAGACCGAGAAAACAAGCCCATCCGAGACCGAGCATACCGAGCAGACAGAGCAAGGAGACTCTGGTACCTATCTCCTGCTTACTCTAATCCAGGGTCGGGTCATTCGAGACTGGTCATACTAAAAAGGAGGCACAAGAGTACTGTCGAGGGAAAGGAGCTACGAGAGTGTCGAGGGATATTTTTTCAACACTATTCCATAGCATCCAAGCCCTACTTCACCATTCCCCAAGTCGCAATGTTTTATTTCTTCATCACCCTAAGACCACATTCTTGCAATCGAGCATGAAAGCCCAGCTAAGTTCGATGACTCTCTGAAATGAAAAATTGAAGGCCATAATATCAAACCAAACTCTGCAATTGAGGGTCATAGAGGGAGATATGTCATGTGCCCTTAACATGAAAATTTATTCTTCTCCTATCTTCTCTTTCATGCAGTTTCAAGATCCATTTAGATCTGTAACTTTCCTCTTTCAATTATGGATAATTTAACCAAAAGCATATTATTATATTCTTTTTTAGTTTTGGTCCATTTTCCTTTAGTTATGAGCAAGTGATAACAAACCCAATCCTCTCATTGTTGTTATGTTCAACCTCGGCTTACCTACTTCATGTACCTTGAATATTTTTGCACATATAATAGTTTCATGGCCTTGAAACCATCATTATATTCACTGTGATATTTACCAACACTAAAGGGTTTGAATGGATATTATTTGATTTCAGATTTATCATTATAAACTCAACCTCAAAATGATTTTTTTTAATTTCCATTACTCATTATAATTATGAGCATAGTTTGGCCTATATTACTCATTACAAGTATGAGCAAAATTTGGCCTATACGAAGCCTTTGAATTTCCCAACACTTGCGAGGTTTGAATCAAACGCCATTTCACCTCCTTGCATTGGATTTAAAATATTAAAAGGGCACCATACTCAAGCATAAGCAATCTATCATGGCTCGTTTGAATTTTTTTTTAGTTCTTGTCTTACCTTATAAATGATAGCATAATATTTAGTTTTGAGTTATGTTTCCCATGTATGTCATACATTTATGATTGTTGTGGTTGTGGGAATTATGCTTCATTAGTTCAAACCCAAAACCCATATGAATTTGATCCCAAAACCCATATGAATTTTCTTCATTAAGAGTGTTTTACAATGAAAAACATTTTAAGGGTCATGCCTAATTTCACATGCTTACTATTAATCACTTACATAGAATTAGGCCTTTACTAGCACTTTTGCAAGCACAATTTGCCTCATTTGTTAGCCATAATGTGTTCCCTCACTTTTTCAAAGGGCCATAGATGTATGAAGGGGTGGGAGAAAGAAAATAACAATGTTTTATTTTCATTTTAATGCAGAATTGGATTAATTTTCCAAATTATACAAAATAGGCCATTTGTACTTGGGTGACCCAAATATCCAACCAACTCTATTTCCTTTTCCACCTAATTTGTATCCTCACTTGAGCATATCCGAGATAAACCTTATTGTTTTTCCCACTAATGATGGCTAGAATCATAATATTACACCATATTTCATTGGTAAAGATAGATGGAGAAACCCACACTTGGATTTTGTTATCCCAAGAGCCCCTAAAATTGCACCCTTTGATTTTATTATACTAATTTGAAACCAACTTACCAAATATGTAGAGGTCCCCACTCTTGTACCAACTATTATTGATAAAGGAAACAATTGAAGAATATGCAAATTCTTCTCCTTGAGCTGGAACAGCTCCTTGGGTTCCTGCTACAACCTTTACTAACACATCCATAGGTCCAAATACGAAACTCAGTCCATGCATACGAGCTTCAGATGTGAGCTTCACCTCCACATGACGTCAAGCTGTGACCGCACGGCTATACAAAAAGGGTGTCGTGATTTTGCGTATCGACGATTTGAAGAAATCGGTCCCTTGTTCTTCAAACTCCTGATACCCAAGATACCGATACTCTTTGCTATGAATCAATGGCTCTGATTCTCCTATGATCTAACCATCGAGATCACGTCGATGATTCTGAAATAGAAGGTGAACCCGTGGTTGAAATCGATGTGAAGAGGATCTCCCCCTTACTTCATCTGAAATAAAAGGTGAACACGTGGTTGAAATGAGGGCTAAATGAGAAAAACCCATCAAAGGATAACAAGTGAGCTAAATGAGGGCTAAATGAGCAAGGAATTAAAAAAAATAGACATTAGGTCTAGGTTCTAACATGTTCAATGGTCTTCCTTTTACTTTCGGGAATATTCTCTAAGAAAATGTATCCATGATGTTCAAGATGAATGACTTTTCCAAAATACCAAAGATGAATGACAACAAACCATACGAAGACCAAAGTACAAAGGTCATCTCTCAAACCCTAAAGGAAACACAAGGATAATCCCTAGCCCTCCCTAGTGTGCACCTCTTTTATCCTACTAGCAAACCCTAGGTCAAACCCTTGAAGGCCTTCTCCTAAGATCTGCGCACTACTCTCTCTTTTGTGCACTTCTTCTCTTACTTAGCCATGGCATAGAGAAGATGTGCAAGTGTACCGTGTGCTAGAGTGAGCCTTAGGCTCCTCTTTATATATTTATCAAGAGGTTCCCTTTTGAGCCTACATTAAAATATAACTTAATTTTTCCCAGGGCGGACCTATAAAATTATATTAGTTATTTAATACATATTTTATTATTTATACATATCTGGAAGACTCTAAATAGAAGGGGGTGGAAAAAAAACTTTATAATATCATCTGATCACTAGGTATTTGGAAGAAACAAAACATCTGAAGCTCCGAAAGACAACTGAAAGGTTCTTCATATGCTACAACTGATTTCAGAGCAATTGGAAACTACAAGTCATCTGATTATCAAAATACAACTGAAGATTCTTCACATGCTACAACTGAGACTTGAGTATTTGGAAACTACAAGACATATAACCCTCAGAAGGAAACTGAATATTTCTTCACATACAACCAACCCTTAATAATTTCTCCACCAAACTTGTAGCATACTTGGTTTGTGACACAACACACAACCATTGGTTTGTCAAAATTCTATACCTACACAATAATGGAATCCTAAACCAGTCTTGTCAAAAGTTGAACAAAAATCAGATTTTACCTTCTGAACTGTGTTGATCTTAATACCTATGAGGATTATGTCATCCACATAAACAAATACAACCACCAAATCATCATTGTCTTTCTAACATAAAGACTGAATTACAAGGGCTTCTTTTGACTCCAAATCTTGAGCCTATTTCAAACATTTAAAACTTATATCATCTTACACACGACACGCTCCATACATTCTGCTTAAAACCCCTAGGGCTGATACATAAGGAAGTAAAAGAAAACAAAACATAGAATAAGAAAGTAGCTAAGTCTAAATGGGATTTAGAGAGGGGAAGAGTTCAAATTTAAAAAAAAAATCACAAGCACATAAAGTTGGGAGAAGAGGGAAAAGAGGAAGCGAAATCCGAGGGAAAGATGTAATAAAGGTAAATGTTCGAGAGGGGAATTTAGAGGGAAAACAATAATCAAGTAAAGGTATTCTTGACATATTGAATAACAATGACACACATGCATAAACCTTGATATCCATATATAGCCATCTATATACCTCAGGATATTCTATCCCGAGGTCATATCATTCAAATTTATGAGTACATTTGACTCCATAGCCCTTACAGACACTTGTCTTCCTGTAGTGTGTTTTTCCTGAGAATATGTGCCAATCCCACAAACTACCAAGCCCACCTATCATCGAGTATTTTTGGGCTCCACCCAGAGAGTTGGTTGTGCACATCTCTCAATTGATACCGATCATTAAATATATATTGTCTTGACATATCTATTGCACGAATACATGTCACTACAGAAGTAGTAGGGAACCCTCCCTTGGTCTATTGCATGAATACATAGACATAAACAAAGAGAACTTGATCCATTGTGACACCTTCTGGGGGATCCTGTTCAGTTCCTTAGCGCTCTACTAGCTAGGCTACCTTGCCATATCCAACCTGCTAGTTTGTGCATTAACATTTTGGCGTTAACCTCCCCCCCTCTCGTTGTTCTTGCCATCAGTTCGTTGATTGATCAGATCATCAACATTAAAGAAGAGGCCATGTAGAGTTTTCCTTTTATCAGAAAATTGTAAAAGATTATGTTATTGAATGATTTTTAATTGTTAGGGCACACGATTTTCTGCTTTGCATCTAAGAAAATCATTGTGTTTCCCTCTCTTTGATAGGACACACAAATATCACTTTGTTGTTGAGTTAAAATGGAAATCACTTTATTAATTAATGAGGAAGATGAAAAGTCAGAAAAGGAAAAAGAGTCTCAAAAAAGGGTGAGTGGAGTCAATATAGTTAATGTATTTCTAACAGTGAGATAGTTAACAGTGAGTTAGTTATAGTTATCGTGAGAAATATCCTTACATTTCCCTTATATTTTCAATGTTTATCTTTAGCTATACTATAATATGAATATCATTGGCCTAACGTTTACTTCTCCCTTGATGGAGTGTAGGTATAACAAAATATGTATCTATCAGACCTATAATCCATCTCAAGCGATGAAATTTCAAGAGGGACAAGGGAAAACATATACAACACATGTAACAAGGTGAAATCAACTAGAGGTGAAAAGGTCAGAAGAAATTTTGGTAGGCCCATGAAATTCTTTCTTGCTGAAGGAGGATCATGCTCTTATGATGATGAGAGCATAGGTGACATTGAGGTTCCATTGAGGTACAAACACCTACTGAAACAATGGGTACCCAAGGAACTGCCAGAGTTGGACACCGACTTCTGTGTTAATGAGAGGATGTATCGCATTGCTCCGTCATCCATCCATGGCCTTGGTTTATTCTCCATCGACGACATAAAGGTAAAATATGGCGGATTGGTTGAATTGTTTGAGTATGTTGGATGATGTTACACTTATGGAGTATGGTTGAGGCTGGTCCAATATATGCCTAGTATGTGGAGATATGCACTCACCGCAAATTATATACAGCTGAAAGACAATAATAAAAATAAAGGAGCGACTATGTATATTGATGGAAGGCCAAAGGCATCGGGGAATATTGCAGGTCTTATAAACAGTACAATGCCTGGGACGACAAGAAAGGAACCCAATTTCATTTTTGAGGAGCGTGAAGGTAATAGGATATTTGTATGTGTGGTGAAAACAATAACGACATGCGAAGAGTTTCTGGTCGATTACAATGTGAATCGAGTCGACCCATGAACGTCTTATTTTTCTATGGTACAAAACCCATTATACCCAAACTTAAAAAGGGATTACTTAATTTGTGATTGTTTCATTTGTGACGAAATTTTATTTTATTTCTGAATGTTCCATTTGCTAATTTTTTCTCGATGTTTCATTTCCAAATATTTTCTAATTTGTATGTGTGAATGTTTCATTTGATAATATTTGCCAATATTCCATTATTTCATATATTGTTTTTTCAATATTTCTTGCACGTACTAACATTCTTCTTGAAATTCTGCCAGAGTGGTGATTGGGGCAAAGGCCCTGAGCATGGTAAAGGCATTGATCGAGGCAAAGGCCCCTTTCCTAGCACCACATCGACCAAAAATGATGAATATATAAGCGATGAAGAGATATTTGATTCTAGAGAACCCTTGCAGACAATAGAATTGTCCCTAAGAAAGACCAATAGGGAATTCTAGGATTTGATCGCTGGTGGGCCGGAAACAGATGAGGATTTCCTAAGGATAGATGAATTACGTGTTAAGATAGAAAATTATGGGGTACGTCATGTCATTTAACAATATCAATTTTTGGTTTTAAATTTTGTAATTTGATATATGCAATTAACACATATTTCTCATTGTAGAATTTTGTGAGATCGATGAGAGGGGAAGGGGAAGGTCCTGGTAGCTGTTGATACTGAGAGGGGGGTGAATCAGTATCAAGTACAATTTAAAACCTTTTTCAACTTATACTTAAACCATTCAATTATATTCAATGAGCAATGAACAATAGTATAAGATTTACACCAATACATCATAATACACCATGCACAATATATGAGAAATAATCAATAGTTATTGTTCAAGGGAAGTAATGACTTCCAGAGGTAGCTACAGATTCCAAATGTAAAGGGAGGGATAAACCTCCAAGAGGAAGATACAATCCTCCAATATCAAGAGAGAGTTGAACTCTCCATCCTTGCCCCTTCCTTCCACCCAATAATATACGAGAGATAATAAAACTTCACATTAAATCATCAC